>OV788320.1:16383769-16748769 GCA_928718305.1 Tetramorium bicarinatum
AACTAATTAGCGCATTAAGCTTTATTATATGATTAATTTAATGCACATTCTTTTATTCTATTGTTTTAATTATACGATATTGCATCGGCAATTTATAAGACTGTCGACAAGAATAATGGAATATACGAATATGTAAGTGGACGAATAAATGGAAAAGCGCAATGTCCAATATCTTGAAATATTTAATAAATTAGAAAAAGATCTTTTACATATAACTAATCTGGACAACTGACCCACAAAACGGAAAAAAAATTGCTCTCACGTTGAGCTTAATAATTCGCGCAAATATTAAAAGTTATTTCTTTCCTGTAACGAGGTACTGAATCCCTGTTACGGCTCGTATACCACAAATGCGATCGATAATCGGGAAGTTACATCAACCTACTGCTAAGTAATAGCAACTAGCTAAATTCACATATAATTGATCGCAGATGACAGAATTATGACTTTTAAATGTGTCTCCTTTGCCTGTCGGCTTTTCTCGCTTTTTCCGACCTTTATGTAAAAGACATAAACCTTCATTCATCTCATAGATAAGGTTCGATTTATTATTGGCATCACTTTAGCCAAACTATTTTACTGATATACTCGAGAAAGCGGCCTCTCATTTCAAAGGAACATATATCGATTGACCTTTCTACACGAAAGTACGCCTCCCTTCGCATTTACCTTGCACTAACTACCAGAAGGAATTTGTCTCGTGTTCGAATAATGCTCTCTGAATCGCCTGTTGACATTCAGCGATCTCCTCAACTGCGTGAGCAATGAGGAATTTACTAAGATTATGTCCGATTCTCAAGGAATGTAATTCAGCGATCATAGATTGCAATGCTACATAATTACATAATTTTTTAACAAAAAATCTACATGTACATATAATGTAATTTTATATAACATAGTACCCTTTAAAAAAAAATTAAAATGTTTACTGACTGTTGTGTATTGTGTTTGGACTCTTCTTTTAAATTTCTTTTACCGATACTTTGTAAGCTAATTCACCAAGACTGCGCTTAAGCAGAAACTTTCGACAAAGCGTTCCAGTCGATAGCCTAAATTAATTCCCAAGACTATCCTGAAACTTGATGGTTGAAAGATTATAAGAATAGAATATATTTTGCTTCTTTACTAGTTGCAAAAGAAGATACCTTGGACCCAGTCTCTTACCTTTTGCACTGTGGATTTGATGTAGTTTAAACAAAGGTAATATTGCATAGTTTTTCAAAACTTGGTTTAGATCATTTTTCGATTATTTGCGTTGTACAAAATATCTCAATATACAACATATCTAATTTGAAATTTTTCTTAATTTCATCAAAATAACGCAAAAGTGAACAAACTAAATATTTATAGTCAGAAATTTAAATTTTTGTAATTCTTTAAAAACGAATTGCGTTATAATATTGGCATCTTTGAATTTACATTATACCATTGAAGAAGTGAAGTATTGATTGAAATATTGATTCAGATTTTTATTGCTTTATTAAATGAATAAAAGTGATTTATGTGTACATGTTATCACGTATTACCATTATTATGACGTGCATATGATATTAATAATTACAGTTTTATGCTATCTCATTCAGAATAGTGATATAATTAATAACTTGCAACAATTATCTAATTATTTCTGCTATATATGTATGTGTGCAATATACATATATACATACATACATACATACATATTTCCTTAGAATATTCACGTTTATTACTCGAAATATTTGAAATATTTGTGTGCTTTTTACTTTGTACTGATCATGTCACCAACAGCAGCGTACTTATCTCTAAACGTCGAGGGAATAAAACAAATCGTAAAATCCTTTTAGCACCGAAATGCAACAAAGATGCTTCCGCTTCGCACGAAGAAGATACTGAGATTAACATCTTTACGAAACACAAGTCAGAGACATTATTATTTTTTCAATGTCATTTGAGAACTCGTTGCTTCTAAATGCACACCAACCGCTGACTATGTCACACCAAGCGAAATAACGTCGCGCATGTTTCGTAGCGCGAGATGTGGAGAAGCAGACGAGCATCCGAAAAAGTAGAATTACAATTCCGATGTCCTTCGGAAAGAACGGAAAGATTCGCAACGTCGAGACTGCTGTCGTCATTTTAACCTCCTACGTACAAAAACGCTTCTTATTCCACATCTTGTACAGAATAGCGCAAATTTGGTTTGCCATTAAAGTATGCGACGAATTTGCCAGTGGACTGTCACGAGAACGTGTTGTTAGAGGAGAAAAATGCAAAACGGGGCAATAAAAAGATGACATAAAATATCGTTTACTTTAGGAAAACTAAGAAAGTAGATATTAGAACAAGTATGCGTTATTCGAGTAAAGCACTATTCATCTAAAGAGCAAAAGAAAAAAAGTGATACAAATATGCAATTCTTGTAACTAAATAAATTCAAGTGACTCAAGAATTCACTTTCTTCAAAGAGGTATAAAAGATTACGTTTCTCATTATCATTCTCATTATTATCTCTATTATACAGTTATCTAGATTATACATATAGATTAATATTTTTATAAAGATGTCAAAATAATGTTTCTATTACACGTGATACTATATCAACCCTTTAACCCGTCAGCTCGTCATTGTAAAGATTAATATGTGAGATATTCACATAAGATTACACACGGTTGTCACAGCAAAGACAAATAGCTCGCTAGATTAAGTTGTACAGAATCAAACTGGAAAAATAGCAGTTACAACGTGAAATGTAAAATACGTTCTACATGTTCTAAAAGTGAACTGCTCACTAAATTCTTGTTTTTTTTCCTTTGTAATGCACTTGGCCTATTTTCAGACACGATCCGATATTTGAATGACATGACGCTCATACAAAAAATTGCAACCCTACAACGTTATACAGCAACTTCGCGCCCGCGCTGAAAATTCGCGCGCTGTCGTAAAAATACATTCTTTTATTTTCTCCGCCCTTTGATATCGTTCACAGCTTTAATAAATTTATTTTTTATAATGTCATTTTACTTTTCACAATAATAATAATCAAATTTCCAATTGAAATAATATATATATATATATATATATATTTTTTTTTTAAGTAGCTATATCAGTTAGAATCATGTATTGATAATTGATAAACACAAATTAATACAAGAATCACTGTATCTATAAATGTCCAGTGAGTAATAAATCGTCGAAAAACTCTCCGAATAAAATAATTTTTTTATTGCTAAATTTTGTACAGAAAATAAAATTTTAGATATATATCAACTAATTTATAAAAAATGAACTACGTCGTCTAAAATTTGAAATTTATTTATCGATTTGTCAACTGAATTTAATGCATTTAAAGATAAAATATCATACATTTTGGCGGTTAAATAATTTGATGCTAAAACTATAAAATAGTCATTGTTACGCAAAGTGCATATATGGAAAAAAAAACAGCAAATCAGATCATAGTGATCGGTGAAGTAAAACATACAATATTGCAGTTATTTCGCCAGGTAACAAGATCTACATGTAGTATGTATATACGTGTACGTGTGTGTGTGTGTGTATGGGTTGGTAGGTGTACGGGCTTCGATTTTCCTTGAGAAGCAAACAAATTTATAACGCGATCTATTTGACAAAATATATAAAAGAAAGAGATCGTAGCTTCGTAGAAAGATCGAACAAGTACGAAAGATATAACAAGTCAACGATCGAGTCAAAATTTTGCCAAAAAATTATACAAATTTAACATATTTAAATAGAACAAGTAATAAAATTATATTCAGATCAAAGGAGCTTGCTATAAGTTTACAGTAGATAAAGAAAGAAATGTTAAAAGATGTCACAGAATGAATTACATCGATGGCGAGAGAGAAAAGAGAATTGCTGAGTTTGACTATGATATCTACTACATACTATGTTGACGAACTTATAAAATCGAATCAATAGTGTGTAACGGATGGATGATGAAACGCGAAACGTAAAATTGGAGAGATATTTCTTTGTATAAAAAAAAGCTAGCATGATAGTAAAAGGCAAACGAAAACCTCGAGCGGAAAAGCTTGTGAGGATTTTCCCCTCGTTTAATCGATCGATAGAAATTGAATGAAAGTCCAGATAAATTGTTGTACTTTGTTTTTAATTAGTCAGATCAGCATTTACTTTCATTATTTTGTACTTTTAAACATTTTATAACAAATGCACACGACTATAAATCGTTTGCATTTAATGTAAATATAATACGCGAAAGTTATTCTGTAAAATCCAAAAGAAAGAATATAGATTAAGCCGGGCAACTTAATCGTATTCAAGAAATACTTTAAAATTGTATTAATCACATAAGAATGTGATATACATTAAGCGAAACTTAAGTCAATGATAAATTACTGATATATGTATTAACGACATCGTGTAAGTACTTATAACCCTCAATGCATTACAAGCCACCATTGATCGATTACGAGAATGTTAAGCTCAGAGTTCAACATAACAGCTTTAATTGATGAAACTTGGCGGATATCTTTGACTTCCGCGTCTTACTTTCCTTAGAGGGTAAGATTTCTATTCAAGTGCAATCGACTATGATGCATTCTGATCTCTGCTAAGCCATCATACTTAATAAGCAAGGACAAGAACTTAAACATATCATAATGACTTTTCATATTAGTACTGTACTACTAACGGGTACTACTAACTGCAGTACTGTCAGCATTTTCCATTACAAACATCTTGAATTGTAAGTATGATTTAGTGATTATGCTAAAATTCAATTAATATTATAAACGTGATTGTATATTAATTGTCAATTATATCACAAAATAGTAGTTTTATAATAAATTTCAAATATAAACGACCAAAAGATCAGAGCTGAATCAATTAACAAACACAAACGGAATGTTGTCATCATGATTGAATTATATACTTTGATTTAACGCACGATTCTTATCTAAGCACGAAAATACAAGATAAAAATATTCAATTGTATTTAGCAACAATTAAAATAAAAAGTTTATTGCTTAAGATATAGGAATATTTACGAGCATTTTCTGTATTTTAAACAAAGTTTCCCATCAAGCAGACACAAATTTGTTTTACAAATTTGTAAAAAGTACAGCTTTATAAAAACTGTACTAATCTTGAATTCTATTGCATTCACGCTGTCTTTATAAATTATCGCGAAATAAAACCGAGCTGATTCAATCGACGTTTGTCAGAACTTAATGCTGCTTCCCATAAAATCGTTGATTACGAAAGGTTCAGCAATTCAACACATTCAATGCTATTTAAATACATCATGGATAAATATATATATATATATATATATATATATATATATCCATGATGTATTTAAATAGCATATATATATATATATATATTTTTTTTTTTTTCAAAAGTTGAAGAGGAGTGAAAATCGATGGAAAACATCTTGCATAATAATATCAAAATTGAAAATTACTTTCACGATTTTAGATAAAATTTTCCTCGCGCGCGCGCGCGTTTATGCGAAGGAAATGCATAATGTAAAAATATTTAAATAACAATAAAATTTTTTGTTCTCATTTTTATCAAGTATTAGTTGCTTAATCTTGCATTAATCAGTTTTTTTATTTTTTATTTAATTTTCTCCACATATTATAACACGTTTATCATCTCTCGAAATTATGATTACTACTTTCTTGTCCTTCCTATGTGTTTCTCCTTTTTTTGAATATACACGTTTTTAATACAAACAAAGCGTTATCGCCGAGTTGTCTAGCCCTCGATTTAAAATGCCTTTAATTGGCGGATCATGAATTCTGGCGATCGTTTACTTATATCTCCCAAGGATCATGATTACAGAACGTGCGATAAATTTGTAAGCCTTACGCAGCAGCTCGAGACGGAGCAAGAACGATCGTTTCGAGGTAGGTCATACACCACGCGGCACAACCGTGTTACAAACCATTTTCTCGATAAGCTTTAAAATGTCAAATCGGCGCATCAGGCGCAATCGGAGCAAATCGAACAATCGCACGCCGATCTTGCCATATAATCGCGCGCGCACCGGTAGCACGTACATTATTGTACCTTGTCTTTGGGTTCCTTATCTGTCGTCTCGTAGAAGGGTGGTTCCGTCCATCGCCTCTCTGGATCGTATTGTATCCGGAGTCGATCGATCGTCGTAGGGTCGCACGCGCGCTGACCGGTTGCGGCACCACGTTCCCACACACAAATTGCACAAATCGCGCTCGATACCGTATCTCTTGGTGATCTTGGTACGGAGATACAAGCACTATATTGAAATAATAAATTAGCCGCGAGACAAGGACCAATCTTTCTCTAAAGGCCTGCCAGGATGAGCAGAAAGAAAATCGAAGAATTTGAGTGAGACGATTTCATGTGAGAAGGAGCGCGTACGTGCCAACAGATGCCAACAGATTCCTCGAAACCACCCGTTTGGCCGTATGACCGAGTGGCGACTGAGACTCACCCTCCGTCATCCGTGATGTCGTGGCGGCGCTGACTACCCCCGAAAGAAGAAACACCATATCCCCACTCGCGTCGCGTCGCGCCGCGCCGCGCCGCGCCGCGCCGTGCAACCCCCGTTGTGGGGGCAATTCGCCCTTTTTCTCTAGCTCCAGCCCGCAGCAACGCGCCGCGTCGTCTCTCCCTCGACTGACCAATGACACCGAGAAAGCCAACGCTAGAAAACGGGTCCGCTTAACGCCAAGTTGAATTGCATTGAATCTGATCGGTTTTATAATCTGATGACACACCAACCACATTGACTCGATATATATAACTCAATAGTCGAAAGCCGGTCAGCGTAACTAACAGATGTAGCGATAGCCACGAGGTATTTCCACGTCTAATGTAACCCTTTCACTGTCAAGGGGATGCACGTGACCCGCTGACACATAAACGCGTAAACGTACTCACGAAACTCAGTAATATACGCAAACTCGATTTAGCGAAACTCGATTGGTTCTCGTTGTGATTAGCAACCAACAAAATGTCACATTTTTTCGGTATCACACATAAATACGAAAAATATTAACAATTTTTCTTTGTAATATCCGTTTCAATTTTCTTCGTGTTGAACTTGACCAAAAAATTGCAAATATATACATGAATATAGTTTTTTTGTATATAATTAAAAAGGACACTGTTACTAGTGAAAACAACGCTAACATAGTTAACAAAGCTAACATAGTGAGAATATTCAAGACAAATGCACAATTCAAGTATTCGCTTTCATCAGAAATGTCTCTGAGAAAAATAAGTATTGTTTTTGAACTCAACAGTGTTTTTTGAATGGATACAAAGAGGAATACAAACAAAAGGCAAGCGGAGAACAGAGTTACATTACATCTTTCTCCCAGAAATTCTTTCATCGTGACGTTCATACAATGTAAGCTTGAAAAAATTTCTGAACTCTGGTTCTTTCTCAAAAAGTAATCTGCATTTTCTAGCATTCTAATGTCAAATTGTAAAACTTATTGTTTTGCTCAGGATTCATGCACGCATGCGCGCAAAATCTATATTAATTTTTTTAATCACTATCATTCGTGACAGTAGAATGATAACACGTGGCGTAAGCTGAATTTTAATATTGGCATAAGTTGCATCTATAACAGTTGAATTATATCAGTTAAATTTGAATGATTGTATGCATGTATCAATATTCTTGTTGTTCATTTAATTATGCTGTACATTAATTTCCTAGAAATTCAGCATTCCTAAATTATGAAAATATAAATTAATATTATTCTTTATATTTTTTATATTTATATTATTTTATATCCCATAATAATCCCACGATTTACAATACAAAGAGAAAAATCTGCGTGATAGATAGAGAGGCATCGGTTCAATAGGGACAGAAGGATAGCGAAGAGAGTAGCGAAGGGAGGGCGCCACCTCACCGCCAACACCAATTTCTTCAGCTCTTTCAAACTGCGAATTGGTTTCTAACAATAATTCTTTTGCCAATACTCATTTGCTTTAAATAAAAATATGTTAGATAATAACTTGCTAATAACTTACTAATGTAATAGCTATTGCAAGTTTTTGTAATAATTAGTTCTTTGATATAAAAAGATTAGTATATTATATCTTTTTTTTGATCTCTGGAAATATTTTGTTATATAATACTTCTTCCGTGTTCTCATAAATTATGTTGGATGGAAATTTGATACATTATTAAAAATACCTATAACATAATATTCAGTGCTTATCTAAAGGCCATTATATTCTTTAATTAATTCATCATTCGCAAAATTTACGTCAATATAATATAAATATGGTAAAATTAAATTTATCGAGAATTAAATTAAAAAATTGAAAACATTACACCATAATTCTTAAAGATTATCAAATGCGAGATTACTAAACTATCACTTTTTTGATAAAATTTACAAACTTAATATTTGAAAGATAGTTATTTCTTATCGCGATAAATTCTTCAACGTTCTCATATTTATTACATGTGCATGTATGCACATACATTTCGTAAGCATGTTATTCATAAAATTATTTAGCATAACTTAATTTTGCTGAATCATTCCTGTACTTATCACGATACAACGAATGGAATAAATATCACTTCAACAAGATAAGCGATTACAGCACTATGTCCACGCGCAATATCGCATGTAAGTTGAAAAAAATCTTATCGATCAATATATCATGTACGTATACTGCGCATCTATTTCCAGAAATCATTTCCTTCATGAATTTCATTTGAAATGCAAATACTACATTTTCGTCCACTGATATGCGGCGATATAAAAGTGGATGTGATATTGTTTCAGCTACTTGACTAATAAGAGATAGAGATTACTACATTATTCATTTTAATAAATTAAGTTTTAGAAAAACAAAACTAAACTGTGCATTATGTTGCACTTTTTTCAATGTATGTAGTATATATATCCTATTACGTGCCCGAGTGTGTCAAGTCAATCATATTAAATATAATTCGTCAATCATAATTGTCTATTAAATAATAATAATAATTTTATTTTATTTTATTTTATTTTTTTATTTAGCATCAGGATGGCATTATCATTGCAGCATGTAACATCACAATATTTTCAATAATTTATGTTTCTATGATGGTATTTATGGTGGAATCTTATCAACTGTATGGTTCTTTCTCGAAAATTCAGAGAAAATGCAAATGCATCCCTTGGCAATCCTCACGACAGCTTCGGTTCTTCGCATAAAATTGCGTAGAAAGCGACTTGAACGGGTGCCAAATAAGATTGTATGCGATTAACTTTCGTTAATCATTCATAATTATTTCTGAACAAGAAGAAAAATAGAAAAATGATTCTTTAGTCGAATCGATGATTACATTACAATTAAACCGTGCTCACGATGACACACTTTCTTACTAAGAAATACTTGGTTGTTTTCCCTGTCTATTCTAATTAAAATTGTGCTTCTTGCTTTTATTCCAAATTTGTAAATTATTTGTACACATCACATAAAACTTTTCTATCATATTAATACAAGCTGCTTTATTTCGACATCATTGGAAACGAAACCAAACGCTATTCTTCAAACGCATTTCTTTGTGTTAAACCACTTGTGATAATTAATATAAAATTGTACAATATCACACTTCTGATATCAATAAAGTTAATTTCTAAGTAAATAATAGATTACATTTCTCAGAGCAGAACAAGATTTACAGAAAATTTTCTAAACTATCATTATTATCGCTATCATTTCTTGTTAATCATACGTAATACGCACTATATTTAATAATATTTAATGTGATAAAAACCTATATACCTACATCAATTACTTGCGTAATTATCTCCTCAGTAAACATGTAAAGATCATTTAACAATTACATCCAGAACAGCGGGTGTGTGTTGCGTAAATGTTTTGTAAAAGTTACAAAACAGTGTTTATTGGGTCGCGTTTATCAATATACATTAATAAATATATTATTACAGAATATTCAAAGTATCGAAATCAAAGTATTCAAACCATTCTAACAAACCAACGGAGGAAACATTTTATGCATACCTATTATTATACATTTTGTAAAATATTTCTTTACCTTTTTTCGTGATCAAACGCACTTTTCGTTATGCTTTATAGAGAAATACTCATTGTCTACGTACAATCTCAAGTCAACTGATACAGTTTTGATATCGTGCTAACCCGAATATATTTTATTCCTCTTTTACGAGAAGACAACAACAGCTTCCAGTCTTCCATTCTTCCTTAAAAAATAAACTCTGTTTTTATTCGAGGAATAATACAAACTGTAATGGCAACCCAAGTAGCTATACTATATTACGCTGCAAAGCAAACGACACTATATTTGTATTTATTAAGCAACCTGTTTTGTTTGTTGTGTGATGCATTTTTATTTAAAATTCAATGCATTCAAATGCCATCAAATATTAAATAACTTTAACTATACCATCAAATTTAAATGTTTCGAGAAAAAAAAGAGGACGAGAGAGATTCAACGCCATGATACTGTGGCAAAGATTGAAGCTAGGGTGGCAATTAATTAAGCAAGAAAATCAAAAGTGTCATTCACAAAAAGCATGCAAACACAATATGATGCGACAAATAATTGGCATGCCATTCAACGATTTGCACATTTGCATAAATGAACGTCGTCCAAAAGGAAATAAATATATCTGTTTGTCTTGGTTTGCAGTACTTTGTGCTTGTTTAAACCGAATTGATATCCTCATAACTTGCATGCGCTGCCGAAGATAGCGCCGAGGATAAATCCAGATTTCTCTCACTTATTTTTCTTATTAGAAAGATGTTGGATGACTACGTTGTGCAAAGAAACGGGGAAAATCAATTGCGGGTAATATATCGCGTTCTCGTTAGAGATAACGTACAAGGAAATATTTCATATTTGGTAATTTAAGTTTGACTGAATGTTAGCGAAAATTAAAAAAAATTTCCTTAATAAGAACATATTTAATTATATGTGCAATAAAAATATTTTCTTTAACAAAGTATTTTCACACAAAATAAAAAACTGTTAGATGAAGTGCGCTTTTATTTAAAACACACTTTATATCTTATGCACAAATATAAAAAAAATATATATATATATATATATATATATAAATGTATGTATGTATTTATACATACATAGAAATAAATTTTAAAATATGATAATATTCTTACATATAACTACTATATTATGACAACGAAGATAATGTTGGTGAAGATAGTAGATGTATATATATTCAGAATCTCTTATATCTCGTAGTTAGTTGTTAGCTAGCTAAAGTTAACGTAGCTAACGTGACTAATCGCGTAACAGTGACTAATACGCAGTGTAATACGCACATAACATATTTGCACAAGACAGATTTATTTTACATATTTTGTAATGACGATTCTGCCATTTTTCGGGAGAATGTCCCATATTCTGAGTCAGTGTTTGAGAGAATACATTGTCAATGCATCACCAAAAAATTCTTTCGGAAAATTTGTTAAACATCGATATTATGCAACTGCTATCAAATTAAAAAGAGATTCGCAAAATGTAGTGAGTAGTGGATTGCCCGACGTAAGTGGCTTTGAAAATATTTATTTACACGATTTCATTTGGGAAAAAGTCGGAAAATGGTCAAATCACACTGCTCTGGTATGTAATGTAAAAATATTATAAACATTTATAATGTAAAAGTGTAAAGATTATATCCAAGACGTTATTTATAATCTACAATAGCTTGACGTACATAATGTTATTTTTTTCTACA
The DNA here is from genome assembly GCA_928718305.1 of Tetramorium bicarinatum. NCBI lineage: Eukaryota > Metazoa > Arthropoda > Insecta > Hymenoptera > Formicidae > Tetramorium > Tetramorium bicarinatum. The sequence goes on from OV788320.1 coordinate 16,395,478, forward strand.
AGTATTAATGAAAAGAAAAATGATAATTATTCAATATTGTCACTCGTATCAATATTACTCGTTTTAATGTAAATCATTTGTTTTTATATAAATAACGAAAAATTACCTTTAAATTAGAAGCTTTAGAACACAGATTGGATTTTATAAATGCAGTTATATCATAAAAATTTGACTAGTTGTATTATTAAAAAAGTTGTTTTATCTGTTAATTTCTCTCAGACAGCTTACCATTTCTTCAATGTTAGAAAGTAAAACATTAAATTTAAAAAATAACCTAACAATTATTGAAATAATCATGAAAAAAAATTAATTTTATACGTTAAGAATTTGCTAAACCGCGTCGTAATACTAATAAATAAAAAAAATAATTTTTTGATAACCATGCTTTAAACGCGTAAGATAAAATCGTACATTATTTCTTATGTTTAATCGTGTATACTTATTATTTGAAAAAATTTAATTGATACAAAAATATCCTTATAATTGTAATAAAAGGAAATAAGTTATTCATCTAGTGTTCTCATCAAGTTTGTTTATCAAAGTCAGTCGATAAATGTGTAAATTTATTCTTAGATCGACCTGTTGATCAAAAATAATAATACAAAAAATCGAGAAAATACGCTTGTTTTATCAGAATTCATTGCTTAGTCTATATCAGATAATTTTTCGTCTCAATATTTATCGTTAAATTATATTTGATTAAATAGATTCACTGTTCACGAAATATTGATACAAATAGTTAAGTAAAACTTTTTAAGTGATTATTTTTTTAATTAACTTTTTTATTTCAGGTGTGCCTAAATACTGGCAGATCATACACATATGGTCAGTTGCGAAAAGCATGCGGCAAACTAGCAACGAGTTTAAGAAAAAGCAAGCTTCTGCCCGGAGATACCATTGCTATTATTTTACCAAATATTCCAGAATTTGCCCTCATTACACTAGCGGCAAATGAAGCTGGTTTACGCGTAAGATGAAATTATTACATTTAGAAGTATTACAAGTATACTGACACAAGATGTCTTATAAATCACCATCTCTGTCAAAGAAATGGTATCAGAATGTGATGATTTTATTCATCAGAATGCGACTTTATCCATATTTGTAGCTGAAAAAGAGCTGTAGTAATATAATTTAATGATGGATTAATTTAGAGACAATTATTTAATTATTCAATTATAATAGTTTTATCAAAAATGAAAAGAAATATTTAAAAAATTTTTTAAATGTTACAAATTAACGTCAATAAAAATGTATAATGTAATGAGATTTTTGTTTTTAAAAAACTATTAAAATATCTGTCACTGCATAAGCTTATTAATAACCGTCATGCAATTGATTTTTGCCCTTTTTTTTTAAAGACAACTCTAATTAACCCTACGCACACAGTGTACGAAATAAAAAGACAATTGGAGAATACAGAGACTCAAGCAATCTTCACATTTCCGGCTAAATATGCCGATGTTAAAACAAGTATTGAGGAAAATTCGAAGATAAGATTACCAATTGTTATTGTGAACGATGGAAGCGGCGTTGGCCCAATTTCAGGGACAATTCAATTAGATGGTCTGATACGCGATGACATCGAAGATTTTTCAGTTAGTCAAAAAACTGGAATAAGTTACGAAGATACGGTATTTTTGCCTTATTCCAGTGGCACAACTGGTATGCCGAAAAGCGTTGAGGTATCTCATAGGTGCGCAAATAGATTGCATATACATAGCGAAAATTCAGCATTGTACACTTGTAATAACATCGTAATTAGAATGTAATTAGAATAATTAATAGAACGATTTTGCAGGAATGTTGTTGCAAATATTATTCAATGCGCGCATCCGATATTCTCCTTGGGAATAGAAGCGAATGAACACTATCAAGATGTTGTACCGCTAATATTACCAGCATATCACTTCTATGGATTAGCGTTTTCTATATATTCTTCCATGCGGTACGCGTTAACACGTGTCTGTCAATTAATAACTAGTTTACGTAACTATGATATAGTTATCGTCGAATATGATCCACATATTTATTTAATATTAAATCATTAATCATTCGTTTCTGACTTGTTTGAAACATATCTTTTTCGATATACATATATTACTTGAAATATTGAGATTTATTATAATGTACGAGATTTATTATAATCACACACATCAGTGTAATTATGATATATATATATATATATATATATATATTTATCCTACAATTGTAGAGTAGGTGCTAAAGTGGTGTGTCTGCCGCAATTCTCCACGAAAGGATTTATAAAGCTGCTTGAAAATCATCGGTGCACAGTACTACATGCCGTACCACCGATGATACAGATGATGGCGTACAATGAGCAAATTACACCTCATCACGTTGAATCTCTAAGATTAATACTATCAGGAGCTGCACCACTCGGGGAAGAATCCATCGCTAAATTTCGAAGTCGTTTCACTAATGCTATGACTCTTGCTCAAGGGTAAAAAAAATTACGATTTCAACGATGTCTGTAAGTACAATAGTAAAAAAATTGTAACTTGTTTATAGATACGGCGCGTCGGAGCTGTCCCCGGTCGCAACAGTGGGTACTGCCGATGCATCGCCGACATCGTGCGGTTACTTGGTTCCAAATACACAGATGAGAATTGTAAGCACGCAAGATACTCTCGGAAGAAATTTAGGTACGCACGAGATAGGAGAAATATATATACGGGGTCCGCAAGTAATGAAAGGATATTACAAAAATCCCAAGGCCACGGCAGATACTATGGATCAAGACTGGTACAAGACTGGTGACTTGGGATATTATACCAAAGATGGTAAGCAGTGATCAATTTTAATCGGACATGTGGAAAAAACAGGAATTATGTTGGAACGTGATAATTCGGATTGTTATATGTTGCAAAATACAGGCTTATTGTACGTGCAAGGACGATTGAAAGAAATGATAAAGGTAAAAGGATATCAAGTTACACCTACTGAACTTGAAGAAGTGATTCGTAATTATGATCAAGTACAAGACGTTGCCATTATTGGTGTGCCACACGCGAAATATGGCGAAATTCCAAAAGCTTTTATAGTTCCGAAATCAGGGGTAAAAATTAACGAGAACGAATTAAAAAAATTTGTTGCTGAACGCGTAGCCAAGTACAAACAATTAGGATATGTACAAATTGTAGAAGATATTCCGAAAACTGCATCTGGAAAAATTCTTCGAAGAGAACTTGAAAAGCTGTAGCTCATTCTTCAAATATCAAATATCCTATGTATAATCGACGCGCGAAGGAATTTAAAGGAATAAACAAGGAGCAAATATTTTGGATAATGTATATTAATGCATTAGAATTAAAATTATGTTTAACATTAATAAAAATGTTTATTATTACAAAAACAAACTATCCTCCTATCGCGACAAGATGCAGCTATTTATTTATTTATTTATTTATTTACAGGATATCTAAGATAAATTTATTCTTTAGATTTGTCGATACCACTTTGAGAAGATTCTTCTTTTTCCAAAAGAGCACTAGTAATTCCAGCTTTTTTCAATTCCTCAATAAGCTCACCGTTCTTATGCATTTCTAAAAGTATATCGCAGCCACCCACAAAGTCACCGTTTATAAATACTTGAGGTATTGTGGGCCACGTAGAAAAATCTTTTATACCTAAATAGGTAATATTAGTATTTTACAACCATTTATGACCGCAGTACTACTTAACAAACAGAAGATTTATATAAGTATGTAAATAAAATCCCATAAACTTGTTACCACAGCCAACAACATAATGTCGTTTTAAATATATATTGTCCTGAATATAGAGAAAAAATTTACGTTTGAAACTTTTGTTTGAACGACACGTGTTTAACGAATGTATTACAATATTTGTAATTCGTTACCTTGTCTAAGCTGTTCATCTTTAAGAACATCGTGAGCGTCATAAGTAACGCCGTGCATTCGCAGTATCTGAACTACCGCGTTACTGAATCCACATCTTGGCTCTTCCGGAATGCCTTTCATAAAGACGACTACCTTATTTTTCTACAAGAAACAATTTGTGTATAGTACGAAACATCGCGTATGATGCTGTATTTATTGACAAAATCTCTGACAATGAATTTTTACGTGTTTTTCTCTATATCATATAAAATTTTATAGTATGAAAAAAATCTTACGGAGGAATAAGTAATTTTACACAAAATATCATATGGCTCCAGGGCCAGGAACGATTTACGTAAGTAAAAAAAAAAAAGATAATACAAACGTACCGCTAAATCATACATTCACTTACCTTAACGAGATTGCTGATTTCATTAAATTTCGTACTAAACGTTCTGCCGCTAAAGAAATGCGTCGCTCCAAAACGGAACATGTCTCGATTTATTCGCACTTTCTCACTAAAGAATACTCTTGCACGTAACTTGGATCTCTTGCTCAAGAGCGAACGACGCGTATGCGAAAAGGTTATGCATCTAACCTCAAGCCGTCAGCTGTTAACGTTATTTTTACTCGAGTAGTCTCGCGGCCCGGAGGTAATTGAAGAAGACTGAGATTATCGATTATTCAGAATGTTTTAACTAATCCATTCATCAAGAATTTATCATCGAAAATGTATCAAATTTTTATATAGCTCGCCGCGACAAATTATTAGAGAGGAAAAAATTAAAAGAGAAATTTTAGCGCAAGTTACCATAAATAGATATTTTGTGTTTTTTAGATACGTGCCATGAATATTTTTAATTAAACAATAATAGTTTGAGAGAGAGAGAGAGAGAGAGAGAGAGAGAGAGAGAGAGAGAGAGAGAGAGAAAAAATGCTGTAAGGTATTCTTACATGTATATAAAATGAAATTAAATATCGTCAATTTAAATGTGACTTACATTATCCGTCGCGGATACTCGAAACGGCTACTGCAGCTTTGAATCCGCACACTCTATCCGCAGAGTGAATCGTTCCGTGTATGTATGTATGTACGTGTGAGATGTTTTTACGCCACGAACGGTGTCGCGATAAATATTACGACGATAGATAATAGAATAGACGTGTCGCGCTTCGGATTCTTCGTCAATTTGTATATTATATATTACGGAAATACGTAATTGCTTTCGCAACAAGAGCACGGATCGCGATCGCGTCAACGGAACGATCGACTGTTCACGTATACTTGTATTTCACGGAATTATGTACTCGAATTACGTAGCACGCGTATCTCGAGTAAACGGATGCGATCACTCTCTTCGTGTGTCCGCATTATTTCTTAAAATACGATCGCGACACAAGTAACACCGTCGCCGCTTAAAAATTTGCAAAAATATGATATTCGGCATAAATTTCCTTCGCGACACTTTGAACACACTTCGTAGCGGTCAACTGAAAGAACGTGCAGGCGACGACTCGGCGGCGCTCGGCAATCTTCGGCAGCGCTCGGCATAGCGAGATCGACGTCGACCGTCGACTCGATTGTCAGTAAGTAACCGACCGTCGGGTGCGTAGGTAGCGGACTTTTTTGTACCGAAAACAGTATTCTGCATTGGCTAATACTTGCTAAAATGATAATCAAGTTTGAAATTGCGTGACACGCGAGTGGCAGCGAGAGTGATGGAATATTATCGTTTCGTTGGGATGTTTAAATTTATGTAGAAATTGTTTTTTTCAGAAACTCGCGTAATTTCGCGTATCTCTCGTTAAAATACCCGTCGCATTTAATATATCGATAAAGAGCTTCGCTTCATCATCGAACGAAAACATCCTCGTACAAAAATGCTACTGTTACACAAGTATAGATAATAATACGTGACATGTATGTACTCACTCGTCGTTTCATTTGCTCCGTGTCAGTCTCACTTTCTCGTATTCACTCGCGCGCGCGCGCGCGCGCGCGCGGCGTCGAGACTCGTTATTTCGTTGTTGATATGAATACGCGGCATTTTTGCGACGACAGTGTTACGCGCGACGCGCCATCGGTACTCGAGAGAAGTCATCCTATGTATGTACATACTACGACTAAAGATGTAAGGTGACTGGAGTAAGGTGATCGAACCGACCAATCGCAGCCGAGTATTTTTTTCGCTACGCGCTTTAGAGACGCGTTCAAACGGCGCGGCGCCAACTTCAGTACGTTGCGCGACTCAACCGTTCTCTCGAGTCTGTGTGCCGCGGCAGGTCGCGTAGATGAAGTTGAACGAAGGATCCTTCACCTTTCGTGTCGCGGACGAGTGCGCGAGCTCACTCCAAGGCCGAGAAGCTTTAAGCGACGCCGACGTAGCGTCCTTGTCACGTCCTTGGATGACCTGAGACCTGACCGCGCCGCCGTGTATGTACGTACGCGTGTAACGCAACGATCATGGCGGTCGTGGCGATCGTGGTGTCGTATTAACAATTGAGTGCGCGCCTTCGTAATCCCGTCGATCGGGAGTGTGCTTCGATTGAAATAATGGTGCGTCTAACGAGAAGGGAAACTTTACTCGATCGAGCTCGACCAACTGTTGTTGTGAGTCCGCGCGTCCGCGAAATCGGGAGTGCTGCGGCGCTCAACTGACGGGCGCTGTGTGTTTTATTTTGTGTTTGTGACTGTGCCACAAAGGATCAACAAGTTCGTCGCTCGACTGGATCACGCGAGATACCTGGAATAATGGAATAATGGAGCAGTCAGGAGCAGCAGGCAGCAGAGATGTAGGGATTCGACGACGCGTCATCGTGAGTGAAAATCTCTTCATTTATCTTTATTATATACGCATTTCGTGTATGTATAAATCATTCGTTTATTTTGTGCATGCGATTCGCAGCGGCGTTACAGTAATCGCTGTTGAACGTCCGCTTTCTCAAAATACCTTGCGACGACGAGTACACATACGCGCCGCTTATAAATCTTCGGAATCTTGAAAAAAATTAAATTCACGTAAATTTAATTCATCTAAAATGATGATATACAATTTAAACATTTAATATCGCTTGTTGAAACTGCGCAAAAATTACGCTGTATTACGGATTTAAATTAGGCTGTATTAAAATTCATCCATTAAATTCATATTTTAGTTAGATACTTTAAACTGCACGTGAAATAAAAATTAAAAAAAAAACAGTTTTTCAAATATTGAAAAACACAATATGTGCGATAAAATATGTAACATGAATAAAAACTGAACAATTGGAAAAAAAAAGGCGCGCTCGCGCCGTACCTTCCGGGATCATTTCATTCGAGTACTCGAACGGCACGTTAGATGTCGTTGGGATGCAGTTCATCTCGATTTAATTTCTGATTCTTGTCACGTTGTCACGCGACGCAACACTGTGTTTGCAAATGCACGCGCACTTTTCTTCTCGAGATTTGTCAGCTCGCGATACATTGCGAAATCGGGCGCGTGGCGCGGCGGTATTCCTCGTGTAGAAAACAAGTTTCTTCGCTTGGACAAAATAGCGCGTGTAAAGTTAAATTCTGTCGCGTGATCGGATTAGACCTTCATCGATGACCTAGCTATGTTTACGAAACGCGTCGTTGCGTCGTCATAAAGATACGACTGCGTACGAATCGAATCGCGTCGTATAATAGAGAGAAAGAGAGAGAGAGAAAAAGAGACACACATTTTTTTCAAATCTTAGACAAATTATTAGGAAAATGTTTGGAAATAATTTTACTTATTCGGAAATAAATACTCCTAGTGGCTAACTAGATATTGAGAGTGTGTTCTTAGTTTGTACAACCGTTTCTTCGGTTTGTGTCGAATACGCAAATAATTCGATATTAGATCAATATTAGTTTCACGGTTCAGTCCACGTTGGAAACTGGTTACATATTAATTCCATCAAACTAACGAGGAATATATCCTTCTCTCGACTCTCTCTCTCTCTCTCTCTCCTGCGATTTCTCATGACGACACGTGACGACATCCATGACGACGGAGAAAATTTTATCTTCGTTATGTCTGTACAAACAAGCACACACCGTGGCGGCTACGTGCTTTCGTTAGAAATTCGACGAAAATTAGAAATTCTATTTGTAGCTATTACGAAAAGATTTCGCGGTTTTTCCACGGAGCAAGAACGACGAATGTGAAGAATTTATTGTGTGTGCAAGTTTATCTACTCTTATCTCGAAAAGATTTCATCTTTTATCTAATGTTAAACAGATTTCATTCTCATTCATATATGCGTTCGACGGTGTATGCAAGACAGATACTGAAATACTTGACGCGGAAAATGAAAAAAATTATGGGGGCAGAGAAGACGTTTGACCGATAAATTTTTTTCTTTTTTCAAACACGTTGAATTATTATTATGCAACGTAACTGAAAAATTGACAAATAAAATTTGTGAAAGTTCTAGTCTCTATCGAATGGTATATAACTATTCTCTCTCTCTCTCTCTCTCTCTCTCTCTCTCTCTCTATCTCTCTGATAGATATATACATACATTTAATAGAAAGGTAGAGCCGGATCGATTTGGCGCCGGGAACGTCCACGCGATACCAACTTACGTTTTCCGGAATACCGTCCGGCTCGTAAAATTTCGGCCGACGACTGATTTTGGAAGCATACGGCTCGCGTAGGCTGTTTGGCATCATAAAAATGCCGTGATACATCGTAAAACGCTTCGCGCGCTGCCAGACTGTTACGCGGCACGTGCTGCCATTTGTTCGCTCATGATGATGTCAGTCGGAAAATCCTTCAAGAATTAGAGACAATTAGTCCGTTATGCACACATTGTTTTCGTTAATATCGTAATGAAATGCCATAAATTGTGATAAACTACAAATGATAGTATTGATAGCGCTGATTATTACGTGTTGTTAGAAAATCTTTTTCAATCAAAGTCTTTTCGATCAAAGATATCGATTTATCGATAGATGACAGAATTTGTTAGAAGGAGTGTTAAAGCGTTAAATTTTTTCCAACTTAAATCATTGCATCTTACGAAATACATTCTTCTCCGCTTGTGATTTAAGAATTATCAAGATCTACGTGGATTTTTTCATTTTTATCTAAAAAAACGTATGCAAGAATCGTTGGCCGAAAAATACGATACGCGATTCGTTAATAATCCATTTTATATTTAATATATGAAACGTTATATGATTTATAAATTGTATGTACATATATGAATTTATACATCCATAGAGATTCATAGATACACACAAAATTTACGCAGCGTCTATATTGCCGCGTGACGATATAAGCCACTTGAGAAATCGATATAGAATCAGGCGCGCGACGTGGCGAGTGACGTCACGTCGGAAATGTCGAAGCATCTTAATGACGTTGTTGAAATACATGTATATATGCATGCATACGCAAACCCCGTGTGCGTATGCTCGCGCGGTGATGATGACGTAATATTGAAAAATCGCTAAAAATAAGTCAGAAAAACTCGCCACGTGTTCTTTCGTGATTCGTGACGTCACGGGATAAAATCATGGTCACCATGGAGACTCGAACGGTTCTCTTCTCGTTCCCTCGGACGCCCACGAGATTTAAACTTCCGTTGCCGGTGCGCGAACGCGTCACGCCCTGTTTGACGGGTAAAGGTGGGTGGGTAGGTGTTGCGGTAGGTCCGGGATAAAAGTCCGAAAATAGCAACAGGTATACGTTACAAAGCGAAAAACTTGCTAGATATACATATACACAAGGCATTTTTTAATAATATTTACATATAATACGGCGATATTGCGCCGTAATAAGTGATCCGCTCGGAAGAGTTTCCAAGATGCACGAGTGTTCATATTTTCTAGGAAAACTACCACACGCAATGTAATACTTTAATAACCATTTAATCATGGATAATTTATACATTAGATTGCTCTTTGTGATAAGTTTGTGTGTTTGATTTGCAAAAAAATTGGAAATACGTTTAGTGGAGTCAAATAGCATAAAAGAAGGTTTATTCTCATCTATAACCCCGAGATTATCTCGATAGATAAGTTCCAACTTACTTAACTCTGTGTGCACCACAGGCGTTTGTTACACAGCCTTGGTCCCCTGGTTACTTTTCTATTCTATAGTAGTAGGCTAGAAAAAAAGATGTAGGCATTAAGTCTGTTAAGTGTGAAAGCTCGAAAACTCGCCAAGGCCGATCATTTGGGAGGGGGAAAAAAAGATAAAGACACGAAAAGCGGAAAGGAATCATATATTATATTGTAATATACATACATATATTGAAGCGACGATTGATGAGATAGTTTACGATAAATGCTTTAATGCGATTACATGTATGTGAGTATTACGTTCTCATAGTGTGTAGCTTTTCTAAGCCACCACATTTCTAAGATAAAACAACGCTTGTACATATGCTTTTTTATATACGTACAACAACAAAAGAGAGAAGCAGCGGTTTCTTTTATTTCTTTTTAATTTCAAAGCTAAACGATTAAGAAAACAATGACTATTATAATATCAAAGCAACTAATTAGAAGAAAGTTGAGTAAAGTAGGTTAGATAAAATTAAGGAAGGAAATTTATCTGCTATACATTTAGATATTACTATTTATTTCGAGTTTATAATTATTGTTTGTTATACCAGCTGCTCTGTAATGCAAAATTTAGTTAAAAGTAAAACAGTTGCACAATGTTACGTCGACAAACGGTATTTGGAAAACTCGTATCTTTCTTTCTTGACTATACAATCTTTTAATCTATACATGTATGTGCCCGTTTACCATACAATCTTTTAATCTGTTTTTTTAAATTTACAAAATTGTTATAGAATTATTCTCCGCGAGCAACGATATGTGATTTTTACAAATTATCCATAAGACAAAATATATATTCCAAATAATTCACGGGAAAAAATATTGCTGTTAATATACATATACATATATAATACATTAAAACGTTTATCGCAAATTATCACACATTGTACAAAATTATCAATAAGTAACAAGAAACAAAATTTATATATACATATATCGAGTTTCAGTGGAAAAAATACTAAAACATTTATCTCTTCTATACATATATCTCATGAAAGAAATATTCTTTCCAAGTTCGCGATAATCAATTTAAATCAATTAACGTAGTCCTCAAGATAGAAGACTAAGAGACATTTCCAAGAATAACAATTCATTGCGATGTAACGAGCAAATTTATCGTTACACAACACACGTGCGGCAAGCAAGCCTTTGTGTTATCGATCGCGCTAAAATATGCTCGAGATAATCAAGTTTGCATAACATTTGTTGCTTCTCCTCTTGTATGAGAAGTGCCACCCAAACGCGCACAGTGTTGCAAATAACAAGTCGAGTTGCAAAAAATAGTCGAGAAAAGTGTACAATGCGAGACAAGTACTTGTGCAAGATGTTCCTCTCTGTTACTTCGAAATGATGTCAAGGCGCTTTCCCTGTACATTTGAAGATATATGTATTTATATTATCTACATATATTTTATATTATATACCGTTCTGCGAGAAACTTGACTCTCAAGAACTTAAAAACCCTTAATTACGTGCGTATAATCGCACGATTGTTAAAAACATCGACTTTTAGCATCTCGCCTCTGCGTTTATTAAAAAAAGAAAAGAGATATCGGATTTTTTCAAAATTCTTAAAAAAGAAGAAACAAGTTTGTGTCCCTGTCTCGCGCGATGCTTGAATACGAAAAAGCAGGCATTTAGGATAAAGCGTACAATCACACTTGGACGCTCTACACGTTGCACGTATGCTCGTGGGCGTATGAGTGAGATTCTATTACATGTATGTACATACGTTACGTACATACGTGCGTACGTAGGTGTGACGTCACGCGTGCCGACAAATGAAAGGAGAAGCGTGCATGCCGCACGCTCGTGCAACAACGGCGGCGTCACGGTCGTCACCCCACCCCCTCCCCCATCTCTGCACTTTGTTCCCCTCCGTCGCCGAACGAACGAGTCTACCCCACATTTACGAGCGGGACTAGTGATTTTACACGCGACACAGCGATGCTCGAGTAACCGTGGAGTAAACACAGTACCATTTACCTCAATCGATACTACTCGATATTACCTTCTGTTCGTGCATCTTGCGGCTAATCAAATCATATCGACGTGACGGTATTCCGACGTAATTTGAATCTTGTATGTTTATGGAATGTTAATAACTTTAACCATATTTACTAAAGATTTTACTAAAGATACCAACGTTAAACGTTTAGTAAATTCTAAATCTTCACAACAAGCAAAAGTTCTTGTTTGGAAAAAACACTCAAGTAAGCAGTGGATGTACATAGATTGACGAGTTGAATCTTGATTTATGTCCAAGGACATAAATAAAGGACATTATGTACAAAGGACATTATGTGCAATGATAAGCTATATCAAACAAAGATATAAAGAAAAATTTAGAATTAGAAATAAACATAGACGTAGCACGTATCAATAATGCATTCGCGTAACTCTGATTCGACGATTGTAAAATGATTTTGACGGCAATAGGGTAGATGAAGAGTGTAGTGTTTAGTCGGGCTGTGTCTCGATTATGTATGCGAGACGTCGCGAGTAGGGAAGATTGTCGACACTGCTGAACATCTGGAATAGAGTGCGCGCGCGCGTGCGCTCCAGGCAAGCGTAAAGTGGGATGAGAAAGAGTTTGCGCATACAGATAAACGAAGACAGGGAGAGGGAGAGAAGAATATAGAGCGGGAGACAGATCGACGGAGATAAACACGGAGAAGGAAGCCTTACCGCGCGCTGGTCCTCGACCAGCTAACCCAAGTGGGGAAAAACAGACTCACCACTGTTATAGGCACTGACAATGTGGCGGAATGCGTGGCGAGGGAAGAGAAAAGGCCAAGTATCGACCAAGGATCATTTCTATGTTTACACAGGACCGGTCTTTTCATTGATATCGGATTGCCTATCAAATCGGAGCTATTACCAACGCCGCTATTGTCAGTTCACTTGGTTTCGTTTGTTGGTATTATCTCTGCACCAGTTGGAGAATCTAATCGTTATCGTCGCGCGACCGGCGGTAGATTTCATAGTACGATGATATCGTACGGGCAAGGTCATTTGCCTCGTAAACCGAATTGATCGCGAACAAATCCATTAATCACGCTTCTCTTCGCATTCGATCCTTGTCTAGGTATAGGTATGTATACCACCTCTGTTCGATACCCCTATCTAGCGATCGTGATCGCGTGAGTTTGTCGACGCGTGCCCATGCCATCGGTTGAAAGTTTGCGCGATCGCCACATGTACAAAAGAAGCGTGTATATGCAGAGTTTTGGAGCCAAACAGAGAGAAAGAGAGAGAGAGAGAGAGAGAGAGAGAGAGAGAGAGAGAGAGAGAGAGAGAGATGTGTCTGTATGGGTGATGAAGGGAAGAGTGGATGAGAGAAAGAGGAAAACAAGTGGTGAGCGAAACAGAAGGGGAAAGGAGAGAGTGCTACACCGCCACACGACGCGGACGAGACGGACGAACAAAGACGGAAGCGGTCGTTCTGTCGGGGCGGGGCGACAGCGGCGGGGAATCGTTCGCGGGGTATAGAACGGCGCGGCGCGGTGTGAGGATACTGTGCTTGGGCGAGAGCATGAGGCCAAATGACGACGCGCGCGAGCCGACAGGGCCGTACTCGAGAGCATGCGACCGGCGCGGCGTCCCGGAACCCGCCGCCGGCTTACGATTAGCCGTGAGTCACCTCAAGTCCAAAAGTCGTTTTCTTCCTTTTCTTTTTTTCTCCCTTGTGTGTTCTCTCGCCAGGAACATGACTCGCACATTATTCAACATGTATACATAGATATTCGTTATATCGTGTTATCTTTATCAGCGGTGCTTTTTAAAAAGATACGTGCGCGTTCTCTCGTTGGGACTGAAAATCTACAGTGTACGTAACGTTAATTATAGATTGCGAGTAGTTGAAATCTATAGTATACATGACATAAACTATACATGTTCAATTCCCAGCGGGAGAAACCGAACGCAGCAATAGTGTCAGTTTTTCAAATTTATCACGAATCAAGTGTCATAAGTGTCGTATCGTTGATAAGAAAAAAAAGTCATTTGTAACAGTAAACCGTCATTTACATCATGTGTTCCTGGTTTCTCGAATGTCTCAAGTACGTGCTCGCTAATATCGAGGGAGAAGAGCCTACAAAGGCAGCTGTACAGGGGATTCTCTCGCAGCTGTAGTTTGGTCACTACCTTTTCCGCTCTATGACCACGCTCTCTTACTCGCTTTGCTCCTTTTGCACCACCCTCTCGCCACCCTTGCACGCTTTAGGGACAGCTCCAGCCCTTGCTCACTTCGTAACATAGGTGAACCGAGGGTTACCGATAAATGGAGTTACGCGTTTTGCCCGCGAGGAGCTTAAACGAAACTTTGCTCTACAAATTTTGAATAAAACACGAGACTACATGTAGCGTAACGATGTACTTATATGAAAACAAGCGTGCAGTGATATTCTACGAAAAGTACACGATCGAAAGGAACATAATCTTGTCTGAAAATCTCAGATTATGATTGTCAAGATTGTCAAAATGGATATTGCAAATGGCAAATGATTTAGAAATATGCTATTTTTTTTCATTTCGTCGTTTCGTACTTTGTGTAAAATACATATACATACAAGTATACTTAATGAATTTTTACAAAATCTACTTTATAATATTAATCACTCATTCATGAGATTCGATCTGGCGAATTGAACGTTTATCGTTGAGCTCGTCTATACATATATTCGTAAAAAGAAACGTTCTCTCCCTGCGTACATGTTGTAGATTCGACAAACGTGATTCCCAGCGCAAGGTGACCGTGTAATAAGCTCTCGCATTTACTGCTTGTCGGTTTTACGTTCGACGTTAGGACGAAGAGAGAATCCAATGCAGAGAAAGATTGAAAAAGCGCGAAGAAGCGAAAGGAGGAGAAGCAAAACGAAGGAGGTTGGGGCGCGCGAGCGAGTTTTCTCTCTCTTGTTCTCTTTCTCATAGCTGAGGAAGAAAGGTAGCGTGAAATACTGTGGAAGAGAGGATTCACGAGTGCTTCGCAGAGTTCTCTCTACATTAACGGCTGTGGACCATGCTCGAGGTTCGAGGAACTAGTAGGACGAGGAGAGACGACCGAGACCGCGCGTCGAGGGGGTGAACGAGGGGGAAGGGCGTGGAGGGAGCAGGGGGAGGAAAACGGTAGTAGATGTGGTATACACTACCACGGATGAGACACACTTCGTCCACCGAAGTGGTATATAGGCGATGGAGAGAGGCGAGAGCGTGTTGAGAAAGGGTAGAAGCGCGCGCGCGCGCGCGTACACACGGATGGGAAGAGGCGGGAATGCCGGGGGTTAGAACGGGTCAGACGTTCCAGCGTTGTTCCGAGCAAGACGGGTGGCGGATGGGTGCACGAGCGGGAAGTAGGACCAGAGACGAGGGGAGATCGGCATCGGTGGAGCAGGTGGCGTGAGGTGGGAGGATCGTGGGTGGCAGCTGAGTACGGAGTGATAGGGGAAATCAGTCGCGGTTCGAGTACCGCCGCGGATGCACGTAAGCGACCTTTGTCGTCGCGCTCTCTATCCACCTTCCTTCTTTTTCTCCTTTCTCTCTCTCTCTCTCTCTCTCTCTCTCTCTCTCTCTCTTTCTCTTTCTCTTTCTCTCTGCTTTTCCCTGGACTTATTCTCTGTCATTCAACTCTCGCGCGGACGCTTGCTGCGTCCCTCTTTCTCCTGAACCTTGTTCTCTCTCTCTCTCTCTCCTCAGTTCCCCCACTCTCTCCCTCCCTTTCTTTGCTATTCTCTCTGTTATTTGGATATATGTAAACGTAATCGCGTCTCTCGCGTGCTGCCTTGGACAGCACTGACGAGGAAATGCGCCGTAAGCGCGTAAACGGAACCAAAAAAGTCCTCGGAGGACCTGGATGTGAGTTGACCTTTTGGGCGCGAGTCGATTTGAGAGAAAAAGTCCAACGTATGTCGCGATATAGCGCAGGGTGGGGAAGCAGCTGAGAAACCGATAAGAAAATCCCGTGTAAACAAAGGAGAGTGAGATCATTTCCGAGAGAAAGGGAGATAGAAAGAGTGGGACAGCGAGAGAGGGGGGGAAACACGCGCGCGGTCGAGCAGTAGCGCGACTTGCTCGCGCCAAAAGAGATTCATTCGCGTGATATTAACCTCTCTCCTCTCTCTCTCTCTCTCTCTCGCTGGGAAAAGTCGTCAGGGGAGTAGCGTTGCTGGCTCGCTAAAATTTTTCTTCCGCCGATCTTAGGCCGCCTTCGTCTGATCGATAACGTGCGCGATTCGCGACGATCGACAAGTTTAAATGAGTTGACGGAATTAAATGAGTAACGAGTTGGAGTGAGCGCGAGGTGAAAAAAAAGACAGTGGACAGGGAGCGTCGTGAAACGCTGAACGGAACAACAATATCGGTATCAGACGTCTGAGAAGAGAAGGACGCCAACGGAATGCTCGACTTTGAACAACAGGCCAATCAGACACAGACACTGGCCTCGCTCGATGACGACTGGCACCTGCTCGAGGGTGAGCGCACGACCTTCGCAATTTTCTTTCTCCCTTTTCTACGCCTTCTTCGAAAGCTGCACAGACAGCGGCGAGTCGATGTCACGCCGTTCAAAATTTAAATGCGGCAGGGACAAAGTAGGGGATAGTTCTTGAGAGCATTATACACGGTTACCTTCGAGTGACAAATTCCAAGAAATTGCGCCGCGTAATATTGAAAATCAACTATATGTGATGAAATTTTTTAATACGTCGTTAATAACGACACACACATATATGTATATGTAGATTAGAATCTAAATACAAGTTGAAATATTACGTTAACAAAATTAATATTATATGACGAAACAGTTAGTTAGAGAGTCATGTTATTGTGTTATTATATTATTATGTCGCTACTCACACTTGTTTCTATATTTCATCCGTCTGGTATTGTCAATACGTGTATATACATATAACAATGTCAACGTACTTGTATTTTTTTAATCTATATGCATCTATATGCGTTAATTTTTTTTCCAACTTGTTGCCAATTCCAACTTAATCAACTTAGTATTGCAGTATTTAAAAAAGAAAGCACGGCATGACTAAAACTTGCGATATTTATTAATTGGTAGACGCGTACAGACACACACGGTCGATGATGCGGGAGAGTAGATCGAAATTCACATTCGCGAGAATTGAACATTATTCGGAGGCGATTTCATCGATGTACGATGACGAAAAATGACAGATTTATTGCGGTCGCAATAGTTGCACATTAATAATGTCAAAAACAAGATATAGAACGTGGATAAATAGACTCGCTCGTTCAATGAAATGAGCGACACAGCATAACAAAATCATTTCTAGTACGACAATGTCATCAATTAATTTCATTAGCCCTTGTGTCGTGCGAGAATTGGAGTAGTCTCGCGTTGTATATGCATTATCTATGCTGTATATATGATATATATATATATATATATATATATATATATATATAATTTTCCGCAAATTATTAATCGATTCTGCAAGCAAATTTTTTGCCACCAATACGTTTTTCTGTGATTCCTTTTCCTTTTTCATTCGTGAACGTTACAGAAAGTTCTGTCGTGATGGTTAAACAAATGCTGCTTAGATGATCGTTATTCTTCTGTACGATATTTGCTGATTTCCGTGTCGCGTTTCAGATAGATTAGGGTTATAAAATTTTACTAATTGTATGTACCTACATATAACGCTCGGCAAAATACGTGCATCGCGAATTCGTTAACTGTATGTAATCTGCTGCGCTTTTAACTCTCTGCGGCTCAAGTACCCAATACTCCCCATCCTCTCTCACATACCACGGCCACGTTTAATCTTTCGTTCGTGCACGTATATGTCGTGATTAAAATTTTCGGAAAATAAAATGAGAGATGAGTATTTCAGATATTTTAGAATATATTATTTCCATTTTCTTTTGTTTCTTTGAATACAGTCGTTATCTCACTATTATCATGTTTGTAATAATACACGAATTTAAATCCTCTCTTTTCATTTAAATCACTCTCAAATACATTTTTGCGCTAATGTAATTCCTAATGCATTTTTACCGGAAGCAAATTATTCGCGCAACAAATCGAGAAAAACAAAAAGTTAACTACTATTTTGCTATTTTATGTACAAATATCAATTTGCGCTTGTAAACGCTGGTAAATGCTTATTCGGTAATGATATTCCCTGATTCTACGTATTTTAGCGTTATCGATTTAGTGGCGATCAAAATGGGTCATTTTACCCCAACCGAGGCGCATTGTCGCGCGTGATCAATATAGCTTTAAGCATTTTTATCAGGATTTCCATCATCATCTTCATTTCGTGAAATTTTGAATGGAAATGCTAGCTCACTTCCGATTTTGTCTCTCTCTCTCTCTCTCTCTCTCTCTCTCTCTCTCTCTCTCTCTCTCTCTCTCTCTCTCTCTCATCGTTACGTATTCATCTAACACTCGACATATGTATATTACAAAGAAAAGTATTTTCTAAATTTTATTAGAATTATTGTTTTTTTCGGATCATATCGTAGACATCACCGATACATCACTAGCTAGTTGTCTGAATAGTAAGCACAGCCGCGAAACTAGTGAAACTACGTTTGAGCATTGAACTGAAATTGTACTTCAGTAACCATGAACGCTCTGCCTGGAAATCTAAAAATAAATACCTAAGCTTAGCGAACCCATTATTTATTTTTAGCACGTTGAATGGAGATACCGTAGAGAAGTGGTATCGATGTGCATTAACGTGATGTGTTAGCTCTACGCACTTGTTTACTGATAATTAATAAATTTAGCTAAAACATCAATTATATGTATAAATTTGAATTAAAAAGAGATATTCTTAGCAATTATCTGGAATCTAGGGATTTATCTAACATTAGTGCACAATCTACTAATTGCGAGATGAAATTCTGGCAGATATTTACCGCGTCATATGCATCATATCAGAACATAGAGCATGCGAGTGTATTAAAAGAAGAGAAGGATTCGACACTTTCAAAATTGCAATGATTGCCCATTCCAAAGAACTGACAGAGCGATAATAATAATCGTCGAGAAAGTCGCGCGCGTGCGTATGGATGCGATTCTTTTGTTTCAGCAGCGATGTATGCGAATATTTCTCTCTCGCTTTTTCTTTCACTCTCTCTCTCTCTCTCATTCACTCACTCACTTTCATCGTCGTTGACTTGTGCACGTGGCACACGTCCGTTATTCTCGTTGTGAGCGCGCGCGACACGTCGCGTCGCATCGGTCGGTGCGCACATTGCGCCATGGACACCACGATTCACACCTGTCTGTCCGTCCGTTCATTCGTTCGTTCGTTCATCCGGCAGCACAGCAAAGCATAAATGTCCGCAAGAAGAACGATATCGTGGTGTTTGGTTTGGACCACCTGGCCCGACAGAAGCGCCCATCCGGCAGGGCCGTATCCAATCCTTTACAGCTCTTTTATGTTAGATCGGATTTAGGCGAGCATGGGGATTACTCAAATACCAAGTTATCTAGTTATCTTCTTCTAAGTAGGCAAGGTAACTGTTGCCAATAAATATACCTACAGATTTCTTTTGTTTTTGAAAAAAGGAAGCTCGTGCTACTTGAGTCGATTATCTGCTGATTACCTGAACCTTTCGTTTAATCGAACAAGTGAATAAGGTACTTGTTTAATCTTCGGAATCTCAACCTTTTTTTTTAATTATAAGATTTAAACTGATAAGGTTTTTCGTATTTTTGTTTGCTGTGTCATTATCTGCGCGTCAATTCTTTCGTTTCCTTCATGCGACATGCGTACTAGATCGTTATAAGAATGAAGAAATAACGCGGGCGCTCGTATAGGTGTGTGTAAAAATGAAATATATAATATATACGTATATCATAATTATATTTGTCACATGATCGTTAAACACTAGCAACTGAAATCTAAAAAGATATATTTGATCAAATATATCGTAAAAGAGAAAAATAACATCATTTCAAAAATTTTGAAATTTATACATTATATTTTCGTGCCATTTCTACTTTTTTACTTCACATTTCAATTTCACATATATCTGACTTTAATTATATTCCAGTAAATAATGTGATATCGTTCTTCATCGGGTGTAATAAAATCGTTGTTAATCCGCCCAGGATAATCCGTGGTTTATAAAATTACGTTTGAGATAATAGGTCATACGCAAAACCAATGAAAATATGAATAATTACAAGTTACGTTTGTCAATACATGCTTGCGATTGTAATTATGGGAAATGGCGGATTATTATTGATCCGCCGAAATAATACGGATATCATTTGCCACACGAGCAATTTTAAAACAGTGCTTTCGTCGCATATTTCGCGTCGTTTGACAAAAGCAAAATTGCTTTTCGTAGCGTTTCAACGACGAAAAGGTAAGAGGATTCTACAAAAATATCACAGCGTATTTTTCATTCGCAGCTTTATTCGGTGGAAAACGCTAGGAATTTACCTTCTGTAATGTGTAATGGAATTAAAACGCATCTCTTTCTCTAAATCTTACAACGTGAACGTGACGGAGTTAATCAAGTAGCTCAACATGATTCATACAAAGCCACCAATTTTTTTTGACAATTTTATTTCTTCGAAAGCAAACAAGTTGAACAAGTTAATATTTTCGAGTTATTCGAAAACGGATGAGAAGGAATATGGTTCTATGAAGGAGAGCCTCAAAGAGACGCTTGCGTGTAAAAAAATAAAAAATAAAGAAAACATACGTTAACTGTAACTGTAATAAAGTTTATTCTATGCAGACATAAACGTCCATGTAACATGGGAGAGAGAAACCAGCCACATACAGAGCCTTGCGAGAATGCACTGTGCTACTGTATAGGTATATGGCTGATGCGCGTATCGATTTTGGCCAGACTGCATTACTATTGCATCGCGTCAAATTATACGGGCAAGAAATACACTATTAAATTTAACAACAAATTTTATCGAACGCTAAAACCGCTTATTGTTAATATCAACGCATAAATTCGTTCAACAGTCGATTTACTCTTTTCATTATAGAATCTTGATTATCAATCTGTGTCATGACTATTATCAATGTTTGTCTAACAAACACATTAAAACATTGAAAAATATGAGATAAAGTATATATATATATATATATATATATAATAAATGCTTAGCTGCAGTATCTTTTCTCAAGAAAAGAAGATACAGTGTATCGCGCGCGCGCATATGTCTTTATGTGATTACATTTCGTAATTATACTCTTCTTTCGAAGAAACCTATACACATTTATATCTTTTATTAATTTATATCCCAACTAGTAACAGAGTTATTTTCGCAATTCTTTTTTCATGCACATAATAAAATATGTACAATATCTAATCTATCGTCGATAAGAAAAATCTATCACTTAGCAAGACAAAATTTGTGATGTCAGATATCTTCTAACATTGTGCAATATCGTTGAGAAACACTTGCATACGTTTTGCACAAAGATTATATCTTGATAGTTAGGTCTTTTTTTAGAACCGGGTCTCTCGCGTCACACGTACGTACCTGTACACTTTCACGGTGCCAGGCCTGCGAATGCATATTGCATATATCTGCTCGCTTCAAAGGTGAACTTACCTGTGCACTAGTACATGAACCGCACGCGCGCGTGCACCCTCACGTTCACGCTGTGTGCGGCACCAGACGGGTATCTGCGCTTGCGAGTACACACTAGCACAACACTAGCGCATCGCAGCGATCGCACCGCGACGACTACCGAGAGCAAGTGAATAAGAGCTCTCGCTCATATAGATTTTGGCTAACGATTAAAGAGAGCGTTCATTTTTCAAACGCGCATGACGAACGAACCGCTCCTTTTGTTCTCCGCAAATTTCAGTATATGTTTACGATATAACGACACAACATTGTACTACTTTTATTATGCCTCTGAAACACTATACGCTCATGATTGTGTTGCTTAAAATTACACATGTACAAATGAGTAATCGATTTCGTTAATTCCTTTTATATCCGGAAACTCCTTCTACGAGTAATTTCACTAATTTCTCATTCTATTGTATATATATATATATATATATAACTTTTACTCCGGAAATATTATTTTAGTTTCGAAAACAATATTTAAAAAAGTTTGTGACAAGATACATTTATTCGTATTATATCAATGCGAATTACTCAAAACATTCGATTTTGAGCAAATTTAACAAACATTTATAACTGCAATAGTTTATAATTAGTCTATAAAGATGAATTCTTTCATTTATTGCTCTTATGATGTGATGACTGTTTCTTTTAATTACTGTTAAATTTATATTTAGATAAGAATAAGATAAAGCTATATCTTTCTCATTTCTTCAGAAAGCGATCTCGACAATCTAGTTCTTTTTTTTCCAAGAATTATCTATGAGTTTAAAATAAATATGATTTAAGTGTGTATCTGCTTGCAAATATTTATGCATTTACATACAGTTTAGGCACGCAAGAAGTATACGTTCGAGGACGAACGTGTTAAAGCACCTTTTATAAATTCTCGCATAATCGTAAGGAGTTTCGCGATATGAAAACAGTTTTGCCATTTCTTCCGAGATTTCATCGGGGCCGTCGACTTTTATACGTGACCCGCGGTCTCGCATAATCCTCCCATGCGGACGGAATATTTATTTCCCGAGCTACTTTCACGTTACTTCGCTTTTGACCGAGCGTTACGTAAAAAAAGATGCTATGCGAGGACGGTCGCGCGAGTAACCGTAAAAAAAAGAGAGAAATAAAAACAAGAAAAGCATCCTGATAAATGGTTCTGAAACTTTCAACAGCCGGATTGCCGAAGTTCGTATCAAAAGGATAGTTTAAAATGAAAAAAGGAAAACGGAAAACCACAGAAAGTGCGCGCGCATGCAAACGCATCAGATTGATGCGCCGCACCTCCTCCTTCTGCGGAAAATGATATTTTCTTTATGATTTTACGACGCACCGGGTACGACAAACGACCAAATAATAGTGCTACACAAGCAAAAAGGGTATCTGTCTATAAAAGCCATCCCATGAAAAATTGTACGTATCCCACCAAAGTCTGTTTTTTCATAAAGTTTTCGGAAATCAATTTTTCCTTGAGGTATTTATAATTTTCGAGTACGTAATAACTGAAAGTAATAGGCTTCTGTAGCGAAATAAATTTAAAGATGATATTACTTTAATTAAATAAATAGCTTATTTTCAAATCTTAAAAACTAGAATAGATCCAGAATCCTGCGACATGAAAATTAAGAGTAAGTTATATCCGAGAGATATTTACAATATTTTAAAGATAAATAATTGAATATTACTTATCTTTAAAATATTGTAAATATCTGTCGGAAAAATGATGCGTGATATGGTTGTTACGAATCAGGCGAAAATGAATAAACAGATAAGAGTATTTTGAGCTCGCGCGATTCATTTCAAACGATGAAATCATTCCAATCGTGCCTAGTCGATCGGTTAAGGGTTAAACGATTACGGACAAAACAAATTGAATATTCGCCGGAGAGAGAGAGTCGGAACGACATTTCTCGATCGCAAACGCAAACGCAAACGTTGATACGCAATGAAACCGTGGCCTAATTGAGGCGAATCAAGGACGTGCCACTGGCTCTATAATACGATATTGTATCAACTCTGACTCGCTCTCATCCCAAGGACCCTCGGGAGTTCATTCACATTGATTTTGCATAGAAACATATCACACTTATCATCGCACAATGACAATATCGATATTCTTGCTTAAGTGAGCTATCTGTCGACACCGTCTGATGTTAAATAATTGACGAAATCAGCCGTGAAATCACAACAAAATACATCTTGTTTCCTTGTATACTTTGTGGTTCATAGATTAGTGGCATCCTTTAGTACGACGAAAAATAACTCTTAATTAAAATGATTGAATTGCAGTTATATGACTGAGTTTGTCTAATCTGTCACATACTTTGGTAACAGAATAGTAAAAAATCCAGACTTACGAAACTCATATTCAGCAAGAGATATATGATTTTATGACACGCGTATTACAGTACACTTTGAATTGCATATTCCATTACTAAAATAAACTATCGCATCAATAATTTAGTTTTACAATTGTTTTATATGTATAATTTTTCTGTCCCTTTTTTCTCTTTTGCTTCTTTCTCTCTCTCTCTCTACTTTTTATTTTTTATTCTCTATTCTCATTTTCTCACGGCACGAAAGCACGATTGTCCAATCGTTAATTTCAACTTGGAATAAATCGTTCCGAATGACGCGCGACAACGTTAATTAAAAGCGACGTAACCGATAGTCGAAGAGTATCTACCGCAGTGCATTCAAAAGAAGAGAAGAAATGAACTCGAGAGAGGGAGGGAGAGAGAGAGAGAGAGAGAGAGAGAGAGAGAAACAAAGATAAAAGATAAAAGAGTGAAAAGAATCATAATGGAAATATTTATGTAAGTCTACACGATGAATTTTCATCGTTGCCGCGGGGATGTAAAATGTGCCGGGTGCTCTATGTAAAAGCTGTGCGCGTGCTCTCTAGCTGGCGAAAACGTTTTTGATGAAAAAAATGCAAAAGCGAACGATGAGTTGCAGGGTGGGGAGTAGGAATGAGACAAAAAAAAAGAACATCGACGACAGGCTAAACAGGTGTAGGTATGAAAGGGTAATACTTGTAGAAAATGTAATTCTTATTCGAATATTTTTTGTAAACGTTATCTATTATAAAAAATCAAATCGAGATATATCTGATTTGTTCCGTTTTTTTTTTTTGGTTTAGTAAATTTTAGTAAAATTTTCAAAAATATACGATACGCACATAGAAAATTCTCATGCAAAAATCGCACACTTATTTGCAACAACACGATACTTAAAAACATGACAAGCAAAGGCTGCTTAAAATGCAGTTTCATTTCGTGTGTTACTCCAAGAAATTAGCCGCTATATCATACATATATGTCGACATCAGGTGCTTCTGAAAGAGTTAATCTCGACGATTACGCCGGAGATCTTTTACAGGATTCCTTAAAACGGATGCTTCGCCTTTCCATCGCCGCCTGCGGCGCGTGAAAAATAATGCGCAGAAACGTCAAAATGTGTCGGCATGCGAAGGCCTCATCCTTCTCCGTGACGCAATAGAAAGTAGAGCCACAAGGCTGTTTCCAGTGCTGCTTGTTCCGCATAAGGAATACGCAATATTCATTGTAAACGTTATCCCGTTTTATTAGATTCTGTTAAACTACTGTATCTCTCAATTTTTTTGTCGCTCTTAGTGCAATCTAGGAATACCTTATAAAAATTTAAATGGAAAAAATGATACATTATTTTCTGGATAGAAAAGCTCCGACATAATTTTATTTTATTTTACAAAGTTTGCACAGAAATTTTATTTAATTTTTAATCGCTTATACTTAAAAAAAAAACCAACAAAGACAAAGTATTTTCGTGAAGAGATCGCTTTCAACGTGACGAAATGATTTATAGACAAGATTAGCAGGTATTTTCGCGACACCCAGTGCATTAACTTTCACATTTTCGTAGTCTCTCGCCTTTATAGTTAAAATCGATGCCAGAGTTTTATGACGCGTATAATTTAATTGCTCTACATAAAACTAATATTATAACTGTACTTCCATACATATACATATGTATATATCATTCGAAATTATCTTCAACCGTATCTTTTCCTATTTGCGGACGCACGCGCGCTCACGCGCGATGGAAGCGTCGTAATGACATCGAAATGCATGTACATTTTTATCTTAATTTCTCGCAATGTCTCAATCAGCAATATTACATTATCAATATATTATTACTCATTACGTGAATAAAATTACTCATTACGTGAATAAAATTCGCACGTCATGAATACGTACTCCGCGTACTTTAATCGCGCCCATTACTCTATACTTAACGTCTTGGTTCGCATTATGTTACTTGATTCGCATTACAACATTTACATTGATTGAAAGAAAATAGCTGCAACCTACATCTCCAAAAATGCCATTCACAAAATGCAATCATACGCAAGCAACCGCATTCAGAAATTGTTTATAGCAGTTCAACATGCGCCTAGTGGTTCATAATAGTTAAATAAATGAACGTACATTTCTCAATTCTCAGAGATACGAAATGTAAAGTCGACCAACAATAAGTTTGAAGAAAAGTTTGAATTGTTACGGGATCGAACATATTAAAGTACAAGAAATTATCGAAAGATTCCATTTCGTGTGATCGTTGATTCGTAAACAACATCGAAATTGAATAGCCATAAATTAAGTATTCATTCTAATTCTGCCACTGAATCTTGGTCATGTTTTGACAACGGAAGGATTTGCGAAACGATATAGTCGAGACTGTGTGCTTTCCTTGTTTCGCAGCGAACTGTTTACCATACGTCACTATTTCGCAGTGAGATAATCGCGTTACGAGAAAGAATAATTCGCTGCGAGAGTTGCCTGACACTGCGTTGGATCGAGATTTTGTGTTTTCGTGTACTTGGCGACTGACACAAGAGAGCGAGGGGATTCAAGATTGACCACGCGAAGAAAGATCGCTCGTTCCGTCTGATCGGTTCTTCGATCGACGTGCATCTTTTCTTTCGAATCAGTATTCTTTCGCGATAGTTTTAATGTAGAATTTACGCCCAACGTGTGCGCGCGCGCGCGCGCGTAACGACAACAGCACGGTATGTACATACACGATAGTTTATTACGGGCCGCGCGCGTTCGGCGCGTACATACACGCCGGTATGCAGAGGTGGAGTTGCGAATCAATAACTCGTATTATAAGGCATTTCGGTATGGCGATATCGATTATGCACACCGGTTATGCGGGCCGAAGGTGTCCGAAGACGACGATGACGACGTGACGGCGACGGCGGCTGCTGATGTAACGTTGCATGATGACACGATGAAAATTATGATTACACGCGAGAGAACGAGCGCACGCGGAGGACGCGTGCGACGAGCCGACAACTCGCTTTTTGGACGCTCGGTGATTTAGACTCGGGGATAGACAAAAAAAAGTGTTGCCTTTCGCCCGCCGCGCCGAGGATAAAAACGCACGTACGCGTTTGTACGAGCATGCAAAATCTATAAATCTATAAATTGAAGGCGAGGGAGAAAGAAAAGCAACACCGTTCGTACAAGTTGATCGTACAAATGTTGTTTTATAAAATCTGCATTTTAAAAAAGTACATGCTAAATTACATGTCGTAATGAAAATCTATATTCTTAATCAATTCACAGTCATTGTTGATTCGTGATATATATTTAATCATGGATAGTTTTATATATATATAAGCGAGTATAATGAACAAGTAGGCACATGTTGAGAAAGGATCATGAGGTACTTGTGACTTGTGTTACGTTCAACGTTTTCAACATTGAAAAATAAATACAAACTAACATGTTTCGCTTCCGCACGTCCGCGTCGGCGCGACGTCGACTTAACGTGAATGTGAATTGGCCTTTATTCGGATATCTCTCGACGAGTTGTTCCGCGCCGCCGCCACACAGAGAACGGAGATATCCGTGGCCGACGAAATTACGTAATACGACGTGACTCGATGAAATCACGATTACACGCGTGTACGTACGCACGCGCTGCACGCTGCAGCGGCACACGTGTGAGAAGAAGATGGCATGAGAGAACGCCCTCGTGATTGACCCGGATGTCGCCGCGTGAGTATTAAATTTGAATCGATGAATATGTAGATAATATAACTGATGTGAGAGGATTCGAGCAACGAAATTATTATTCATCTGTAGAATGATATGAGAAAGAGAAAGAGAGTTTTTAATTTAAAACAAAACGGCGCCCATTTTTTCCACACACGCGTACACACATATGTGCCACGAAATCTGCGTGACATGCTACAGCTGATGTGAGATAAAACTTTTTAACTTTTAATTTCAATCGCGAATAATGGTATTTTCGCATATGTGCGATATAGCCTGTAGTTAAGACTTGTGACTGTATAGGAGATCTTAATAAGAGACGAAGAACAGTACTCTCTCTCTCTTTCTCCCTTCCCCTCCCTCTTTTATCAGCATGAGGCTTTCTCGGAGAATCCTTTTTCATGCGCTCCCGTCGCGCTCGATCCACCAACGTTGGCTGGCGAACAAAAGAAAATGCTGTGAAATATTTCGTCGTCGCGCCAGTCGAGCATACTTTACGGTATTTCGCTGATTTCGCGCTCGTGGAGTAGAAAATGTCATTGGATCTCGAATTACGAAGTCTCGATCGTTTACGGAAGAATGATGTATTCTCCAAAAAACTTGTCCTCTAATTCACACACACACACACACACACACACACACACACACACACACACACACACACAGCGAGCAACAAAAGAATACTTAAGATAGGGAGATTCATTCATCTAACGTACGTAGTTTCATCATTGTATGATTTTTCTTTCGCTAAACATGAATTTTATGTTTATGTTATTAATAACGTACTTAGTAAATAACGTAAAAAGCAGCGCAAAGCAGCGCTCTTTGTATGCCAGTGAAAAACGTTTGTCGTTGTGTATTACTCGACAATATGAAATCGATCGGTAAATAGGCTGTATCTGTATGGTGGTCCTAGAGAGAAGTGGATGTGAGATGTGAGATCGGGGAACGTCGAGAAAGGACTAATGAAAAGGAGGGTTGCCGAAGTTGGGTCAATGGCGTCAACCCTGGGGGCGTGTAACTCTGTCGAGATTCAACGACGTAGATACACATCGACGACCCCCGCTCTCCGCGCGCGCGTGAATGCGGTTTTACTCTCTGTCTGAAAATAAAAGAGTCAGACAATTATCGAACCTTTCATCCACAACGGCAAAAATAGCGCGTCCCCGACAACGGCCGACAATTAAAATTATACGAATTTCAATATAATCCCGACAAACGATGCATGTAATTTAGATATAATATTGCAAAACTCAACTGTGCGCGTGAAATGCTTTGTTTGCGCGAAATTACTGGCACGATGGTTACTGGCATTACGGCAGTCGTGAAAGGATAAAACGACCGTGCACCATAATTTACAATTCAATTTAGCGACGTTAATTTTTTATCCCCCCATCCCTGGTATGATTTAGATTCGAATTTCACGTATAATTTACGTGTCTAAGAGAATTTTCATACGTATTGAGGAAAGTCTCGAGTGTCATCGTGTTTAACTATCACCGCCGTTCACAATTTGACACTACGTCGAACCGAGTAGCTGGAGGAAGTCTCCGTATTAAATATTTTTGAATCTGCAAAGCGCAGACACACACACACACTCTTTCTCTTGTCAGGCGACTCTGCAGCATTAAAGTAAATTTATAAGCGCGCAGTTGCATCATGCTTGCAACCGCCGGACTATACGGATTATAAAGTTGTCTAGAATAAACAAGTCTTGAAAAATATATTTTCGAGATTGTTCGGAAAAGTAAATCAATATTTCAACGAGATCAAAAACTATCGCGTTTAAAATAACCGCGTCAATCTACAAAATATTGATCCAACGGTATTGTTTAAAAGCGATTATCTTTCAAAAGTGTATTGCACGAAAAAGTATTGTATGAAAACGTAATGTCTAACAAGAAATACTAGAGTAGTTAGCAAATCTATATGCATGTATATATATATATATATATATATATATATATATATATATATATATATATTATATATATATAAAATCCACTTTACGTATCGGATATCCATTCGTATATCGCGGAAACGGTGTACTGCAAATATCTACACCGCATTACTCGTAATCCCGTTACTGCAACACTGCATTGGTCATAATCCCGCGAACGGCGCGATATTTGTAGAACATTGAAAAAGAGTATCGTCCTCGCGTATGCGGTAGAAAACAAGGATTTTTATGGAAAAAAAAAATGAGATTTGCGCGCGCGGTTAATTCACCTACTCTGGAGAACATATTACCTCTCGTGGATATTGAATAAACACGGATACAAACGGGATCAGAAACAGCAACATTACGTGTCTACCGATAATCCCTGTGATCCGTTCGAATTAACGCAATAAATTTCTACGTGGTTCTAAATAACTGCGTGATCGACGTCGAAAACACGTAACGAGCTCGCGCAATTATGCCGATCGATCGCGTGATCATCGTAATGGCGAAATTATAATATTATTATGTTTGCAATCGAGATATCCATATTAATATATTAAGAGTGAATAATGATGCTATAGATGAATGTAATGAGAAAAAAATAATTGCAATTTTGCATTAAACATTGATAGACTATGAAAAGTAAGTGACGAGATGATAATTTTTTAAATAAATTTAAAAGTAACTATGTGCTGTAAGTACAACTAATAGTAATAATAGTAATAATAATAAAAATTTCTATTATATGCTTAAGAAAAGAGTATAGATGGCAATATTCGCGATATAGCTTACATGACAAACGAAGTAATCGATATCTGCATATTATTACAAAGAATTGTAAATATCACGATTCTAAATATCTGTGATGTAGAGTATCGGGGATATGAAAACGGAGGTATCACGTATCGTGTAATAGCATCGCGGTATCGTTAGAATTTCTAATTACCATTATTATTCCATCCGAAGAATGGAACGCGTAGGTATAATATTGATCGACGTGTCATACCGGCGGTAAAGTGATCCCTCTTAGCGGCGCACCGGGCCGCGCGCGAGTTTCATCGGATTTTATTGCCACATACGACTACAGAAGGGTAAACATATTCTTATCATGCTAGCGACGCGATGATTAAGAAAACTGCGAATGCACTACCGCATCACGACCAGCTGTGTACTATGACTGTATACACGTACGTGCACGTTTCGATCTCGGTCGTACAAAACGGCCGAGATTTCGTCCAAAGATACGTCGCTCTTTTAGGCAAGTGTTGCTTGCCTAAGTCGAGATTGTCATCGTGATTATGTTATGATTGTCCTTACGCAGGATGTGAAACAATCGTTTCTATCGCTTATATTACGTGCCACTTAAGATAACTGTATTCCAAATTCTCCCTTTATCTAAATTTAGTCGTAATCTTTTAAAATTTTTAAATTTTTAAATTTAGATGAGAGAGAGAGAGAGAGAGAGATGAAACTTATAATTAATTAAAATTAAATTTATATTAGTTTATTTAGTTTGTTTCATTAGTATTTAACTTTTTTAACAACATGTACATTTCAATTAATATCTAAAGAAAAATGTTAAGTACATCTGCTTAGTTTAGTTAGTATTGATCTTTTACGAAATTCATTTTATTTCATCTGTTTTCGATATTTCATTTTTTTTTGTATGGAATGTCGACGTTGATGATAAGCTTTCGTATTATTGTACTTATTGAACATTTCTAGTACGGATGTATCCATCTCATCTATTGCAATCTATAGCAAGAGTTGAACAAGATATCTATTATTTCGAAGAAGGTATTAATCTTGTTTCAAACGCGCGAGCACCTCGAAACCTTTCGAGAGGTACGGAATAAGGAATTTGTATGTGTTTTTACTATTCATAAATCTCACGCTTTATATATTCTATAATATTCGTGTATAAAAAATATCAATACAATTATTTCTGGTTTGTCCAATATCAGATGATTAAACTTCAACACCGATTCATCGCAGTTGAGTATACTCAGTTTCATATACTCGTCTAAATATTTGCGGCAGCGCTTGTACAACTATGAAATATCGATATACAAACTTTTATACAAACGCTTCTCTCTCTCTCTCTCGTACTCACGGTGGTGCGTGAAACGTGCAAGGAGATATTGATTTAAGAGCTATCACTCGAACCTATACTCACGCGATGCAGCGACCGACACCGCGCTCTCGACCAAGATCCCCTCGATTATTTACGTCGATTACGTCGATTACGTCGCGCGAACGCTTCGTACGCACATAACATCGTTTCGAACAAACAAAACGCTCGCTTCTCTCGCCGCCGCGCCGGGCGAGTCCAAAGAATTTCTTTTATCGCGTTTATCCTCGCAGATGAAATTCATCGGGCGTTAATTACGTGACTTGGAATTTAATCGACACGAATCATGCGCCGCCATACGTTCGCGTCTCATTATGTCAGAAAAATGACGGAACAGACATTAATATTAGACCGCCTTTTCTGAAATATTCCATACGTATAACATGTATAACATGAAATAATAATTTACATACTTTGTGTATGTTTTTTTCACAATTGTTGTTAAAAAATGGTTTCAAATAATTTAATTTTAAAATGGAGAGTACAATCCTGTTCTTTCTAGCCTCGTTGACTCTTTCAGTTACGTGAATAATTTATTCTTGTCTATTTAGTTAATTGTCTCGTACAACATACATTAATCACTATCATTCTGCATTATTTTATTACAGATTGTTCTATTATTATATAAAGCGACAATATCTCTGGCGCGTGAAAGATACTTATGACGCGCGCGCGAAGCTTGGTCAGTCGGAGACGTTATTCCAGGCAAAGTGGTTAAGCCGCCGCTCTGCCGTTTAACAGGCTCAACTGATCGATCGCGGAGAGAAGCGGAGCGGCCCGCCGCGTCGCGCCGGAGCGCTCGCGCCGCTCTCTTCGGCTCTGTTCTCGGGGCCCTTAACCTCTCCTCTCGACGAAGGACAAAAGTTTCGCTCGTAAACACGCGCGTCAACGCCGGTCTCAAGTATAAACGTGTGCGAAAAGAATGGACAAAGTGTGTGTGTGTGTGTGTATATAGATTGAATTAAATACCCCTGCGTATCGCAAACATCACCTCGACAGGGATGATTTGCCTCTCGTACTTTTTATTCTCGTGCATGTCTCTTTGTTTCATGCTCTTATTCCGGCCCCAGCTTTGCTTTGACGAAATATTATTATCAACTGCCGTTTCAACTCATCTCTGTGCAATTTTAATTGCATCGAGTTACCACCTTATACATATAAGCTCCATAATTCTTTCTCGTTGTTCATAACACGAGGTCTCAAATAATAGCAAAGGAAGTACATTATGTAGGTATATGTCACGACACTTTTTATTTTATTTACTCCAACATACACATACAATATTACAAGTTGTGTGGAGATGTAAGTTCTAATATTTCCACACACACACACATACACATTATAAATTAAGCTATGAGATATTAGGTTTGAATAAATTATTATGAATTTATATATATATATATCAAATAGCTATATAAGACATATGAGGTTGTCTATTCTCAGAGCATGATAGGCATCGAAACTTCGAGGCTGCCGTTATTCGCCCGAGCTTTTAGTATCCCATCGATTATGCTCTTTCGTGAAACGTCGTATAACTTCGGGGGAACAATGTAGTCAGTTTTGTTCCTTGTGGCAGATACGTAAAATAGGGTCAGGGAAGAACTCACTAGTTTCAGTATACCTAATTCTTTCGAATCTAATCCTAGTCAATTGATTGGCATTACTTCAATCCGTTACAATTAATCAGTCTAATACTTGGACATTTATTACAACAACCGAGTAACGTGAGAATAACGTGAATAATGTTCTTTTAATCTTGAGGAGCAAGTACTTGTGAAAAAATTTTATGTAATAGATGTTTTAGATGTATCTCTAAAAGGCTTTTAAAGAATATCTCAATGATTTACAATGTTTAAATATCGTCTGAACAATTATCTTGTGATAGTAATAAAATTTAATGTCGTATCGAAATAATTATGCACGAGAAGCGTTGTGTGCGTGTGTAAATATTTTATTTTTATTGGCACAATGGTACACTTTTTCTGGCAAAGACTGCTGTACTATCGTGCATACTTGGTTGACATAATTCAAGTACCAATGCCGTTCAAAGAATTGAATTTCTGCAAGCATTTAAGCCCAACTAAAATTTCTCTCGCATTCACGATGCGAAGTTAAGTAATAACTGAGTCCTCGTGGCCTGACTTATTTAGCGTGACAGCGCTGCGCATTGCGGATTTTTAGTCACAGTTACACACCTTTCACCGAGCGCGAATGCGCGAGCGCTCCGAAGGCTTCCGTTATAATTACAGCGAGTTCGCCATCATCGTTATCGTTATTTCATCGTCGTTGTGTGTCGCAGTCTCACGTGTGCATGTAAGTTACCGACAATTAGCTTATGTCGATTCGGTATTTCATCGTTCCGAATGCAAAGGCACGCGTTCTATCAACTTGTTGTCGCGCGCTGCTAAGTGTCACGCTTTCTGCGCCAACTGCCGGGAGATTTAACGGCTCTGCAATGGCTCCTGCAACGTCAACGACAACGAGGACGATATTACAAGTGTCGGTATCGATAAAATTCTCTCGGCAACGATTGCGCGGAATTTCGCAAGTGCTCAACTACGTCACAATCTCACTAATCTCTTCTTTTAACCTACTTTTCACGAGAGAACGGTTATTTCATTTAAGTCTACAACACGATAGTGTAGGAGCGCTATATAAAAGTATGCGCACGTAATTAGAACTGGAGATGGGCTCCACTTGGAGTTCGCCGTCACCGGTGGTCGTTCCATGGTCGATAAAGGTATCGCGCGCGTCTTCATCCTCGTCCTCGCCCACCCTCTCCTCGTTGCTTAGACACGACGCTGGTCACCCAAGAAGATCCTGCAAATGTCGCACGAGGGTACTGGCTCATCCTCGTTATCGAATTAATTCGATCACATAGTAACTGTAGCCGAAGCGCGAGCTTCGCTCGACTCATTCGATCGTAGCGTAATCATCTTAAGTTTACAATCAAATCAGGTATCTATATGCTGCTGATAACTACCAAGTTTCATTTAGATCCCCCACAGAGATAACTTTTATGTGCAATGTTATAATTAATCATAGTTTATCGGGTGCTTTTAAACACACAGAAAAGTAAGCGATGCCGATCAATACATTTTTCTAATCATTTTTTATAAAATTCTCACCTGTTTCGCGATATTTTTATTTTTATTAACTTACAATTAATTAAAAAACTGATATTTTGACATTTGCTCTTTGATACACATTTTAATAAACTCACACATAGTAAAAATGATACATATTTCTCAGTATATAAAAAGAAAAAAATCTATTTTTTCTCTTATACTTATCAATAAAACATTTCACTTTCGTCTGATGCATCAGTCCATCAGTCGCGTCTCGCCTTCTCCGTTTACATACGTACTCGCCGAGCTTGCAGCAAAAAAACGCGCCAATTAATCAGTGCGAAAGTATCTTGCTAGCCGCCTTACCGCGACGCCATATCGCGCTACCCTCATTCACTTCTCGGACTCTCTCACCCTCTCGAGGGGGCAGTCGCTCCGTGCGGAGATCTTAAGAACAATAGACGAAAGAAGTCAAGGTTGTCGTCTTGGTCGTTTTCGCGCCGCGCCGCCTTCCATGCGTCTGACCTCGGCGCGGCGCGGCGCGGAACGGCACGGCACGGCACGGCGCGGTACGGCGCGGCTCGCGTCGTACGCCGTCGCGTTGGTGGATTTCGACGGTTTTCGATCCCTTACTTTCTTCTCCCGCCACACTCTTTCCGTTTCTCTCTGCTTCGCATCAAATCAAACCGTATAATTCCCCATCGCACTATGCCGACACATTGACGAACGATCCGTCCATCGTGTCTCTCCTAAACTCGTATAATAGCGAACAGAACCGAGTCGATCCCGAAAAAGGGAAACTCTATGTGGCATATATATATATATATATATATATATATATATATATATATATATATATACATATATATATTGAAATTTCTATTCTACTCTGTCTACATGATGATGTTATTACGTCTCTAAGGCTACGTTCCGATATTCATTGTTAGTACTGAAAAATCTATAGTGTACGGTCACCTTATGGCAGCTAATTCGGAACGCAGCCTCAAGTTATGTCGTTGAAGCAGCGAGAACCTATGATGGACAACACGATACATTTAATAATTTTCTGTAAGAAAAAAATTGAATAACTTATAATAGCTGTAATGTTATAATACAGCAAATAATATCCGATCTCTTAATTGTTTGATATGTTTCATTAATGAAAAAACTCACCAGTTTAATACATTTATGTTACTTTACTACTAAACATACATATATGAGTTTCTTCTTTACACAGATGTGTGCGCAAATAGTTTCTACTACTTTCACAGTATTCGTCGTCTAACAGAACTTATCGTAATATCAGACTTTCTGGTTAAAATTACCTACAGGTCTTCCGATCTCTCGCCTCTTCTCTTTCTACCTTCTCCTATCCCTCTGCTCATCTCTCTTTCTCTCTCTCTCTCTCTCTCTCTCATCCCTTCTCTTTCATTAGATTTTCCTGTAATTATTAAAATGAATCCCGTGAATATTGCGCTTTCGTCCGTCGTAAACAATTAGTCAATTTCCACGAATCTTCCTACACAGTTTTCTGCTCGATAGAAAACTTCCACGAAGGAATATATAAAGCAGCTATCCGCTTATGAGCGGCAGTAACATCATACTCATGAAAATGAAGTTTGAATTAATTGGAACAGGTTGCTTAGCAGAATTGCAAGTTCGGTATAATTACTGCGCAACTGGATATAGCAGTGCCGAGAGAGTGCCGTATTATAATATTATTCCTTAATAAGTAATAATATCTTTTCGTAATAATATACGTCTTTTGATATTATACATAGAAATAAAATATAATCTCTTATCTCAAAAATTGTTCGATTTGGACATTTTTTAAAAGAAATCTTTGCTTTTTTACAATTATTCTAATTTCAAGAATTTTGTACAATTAAGATAAATTAAGACAAATCACTTTTTTATATGTTCGATTTTGAAGGAAAACGTGGCATATCATATTTAGGCGGTGTATATATGTAATATACGTAAATACTATCTACGCTTATCTGTTCTGAACCCGCTCTTTCTACTCGCTTTGTAATTTTACTTTTAATTCGATTTGAAAGTAGGTTTTTAGGTCAAAGCATAGTGATACGTTGAGACATCTAGTATGCGCTGCCCTCTAATTTAATGGAGAGCTAAGAACGTAATTCTCTTGAAAAGATTTCCCTTCATAATCAAGCATTTGTATCTTATTGTTAGCTTCACAAGAGTTCGCTAAATCTAATAATCCGTGCTTTCATGTACACGTGCACTTATTATTATTCTTTAATTAACCTACGCGCATATATTTAATTAAACTAATAAACATGAAAATAAGTACAGGATACACTTTACTTGTGAAATTACAGTTTTTTAAACCCTAGTATAAGATATTTCTAAAACTTTAAACACATTTTTTTATTTGAAAGTGTGCACATCGCGTGTATGTGGGTGAACAGTTATAAAATATATTTAAGTATGTATTGTAACATTACATCTTTAACAATATTGTATCTAGTTGTAATTCTATCAAATGCAATTTGATATTTTATATAGCTTTTATCGTGGCTATAACAATGCATTAAACTCTTTAAATAAAGTATATCAACATAAACCTTTCATTACAATTTTCGTATATAATATAATTTATAATTTTCTCTAAATTGATATAACAATGATCATTGATTAAAGCTTTATAATTTATTATTCGCCATTGAGAGTAAACGTTAATCTCTCTCTCTCTCTTTCATAAACAACTAGCATATACATATATATATATTTTTTTCAAGATCGTAAGTCGGCCGACGTGCGCATTCCTAGGTGGAGAATGTAAAAGTTAACATAGCCCCATCGAATACGACTTTCACTTTCAGCAAAAGCGTCTGCGCTCCGCCTTCACCGAGAACGTCATTACGACGCTTCCAATCGTAGAAACGCTAAGAGCCATTGCTAGTGATTACAAGCGATTGCTCAAAATATTAACACTTGAATTCACATTTTTCGCATTTATGCTCTTTAGCAAGTTCATTTTAAAATCTTTGTAAATTCTAATTTTCAAGTTTGTATCAGAAAAAACCGATTTAGAATGAAATGAAATATAAAATCTAGCCATCTATATTATAGTTATCTATAATGTACATACTCCTGAAACATATGTAAATCGCAAAAACTTTTGTTTATATAATTATTTATTATACAAAAATTATTTTACAATCTATCGTTTATGAAGCTTTTGGTTTTTTGGCTTTGTTTTTAAAAAATTAAATAATGAGGAAAAGTATTTTTACTTCGTTTGCGTATTACCGTGCGTTAAAAAGACGTGCAGACAATCGAAAGAGAAAGAAGAGAGTGAGAGGGGAAGTGGAGGATCTAATTGTATGTATAAGCGGACGTCCACAAGCGGGGAGATAGGCTGGCGGCGAAGAATGTCGGGCGGCGCGAGCGCTGTACCGCGCCGCGCCGCGCCGCGCGCCGGTTGGGAAATGAATTGTGACGCGGCCTGGCATTGAGCAAAAGATAGAAGGAGAGCCGTACGCGTTCTCCAATTTCTCACACGGCCCGATTTTACACCGAGAGACGACCGGGCGATGGCAGCGCGGCGACGATAATGACGATGGTGGCAATGATAGCCATGACAGGTGAAAAGCCCGCGACAATGCGTTTGCGTCACATCTCTCACGGTGATTCCGTTCTGCGTAGATTTTTCAAGGAGAATCGCCAAGAGAGAAGGAGTGTACGGCCGATTCCGCTCGCACGTTCGTTTGCAAGCTTCGTTATGAATTTCATTAATCGCGCGATGACTCTATGGCCGACGATTTATGTACAATATATACGAGATTGCAGAAAAACAATAATTTATTGATTAATCGAGTAGTATTCAATTTTTCTCACATTTCGTAGACATACTGTTAATCAGCTATTAAGATTGAGACGTGTATTAATTTGTTAAATTTGTTATGGACAGTATTATCAAGTGTTATTTATTTCACCAGCAGATGGCTGTAAAGATAAAAAAGTTAAGACAAAGCAGCTCAAGTAATTTGAATATATAAATTATATTTTCTCATGCATGTAAATACATATAGGTATATTTATTATAAATTTAAATTATAAGAATAAAAGACTTTCGTCGACGTTAATAAATATGCTTACATAAATAAAGACAAAACAAGAGCAACAACTATAGAAGGAAATTGACGTTCTTTCGTAAACATAGTTTCCAGTAGATACTCTCGATCTTGTGGTCGCGTAATGCTTCTTAGCTCTCGAAAATAACAATGGACACGAAAATGTGCGCTGTTCGCTACGACAATGGCCATTATTTTAACTTGACGATAATAGACAAAAAAGGAAGAAAATTTTACACGCAAGATTTATGTTTTCAAAGCCACCAGCACGGTTACGTGCCGAATCCATCGTCCGCGTGCAGTTGCTCGAAAGCAATCGTAAACGATAAACGACAACAAGTCAACGAGAAGAGAGAACTCTTGCCCAAGTGGTCTTGTAAATTGCAGGTAGCTGAGGGAGTTTGCGACCTCTAGGATAATCTTGCGGTAACGCTGTTGTGATTTGCGATTATCCGAGTGCGTTCGACATTGCCGCAGTCGGGAAAATGTCATCAGCCTTAAGGATGAAACGAAAGCGAAAAGGATGTAATCTTTCATTTTTTAATCCATAAATCTTATATCTATAAAAGTATTCATTAAGGTTAAACGTATAAAGAGAATATTTCCTGTGATGAGAGGTGTTAAAAAGATATTTTTTTATTATTCTTGATAATTTTCATTTATAAGGCGAGATAAATTGCTAATCTTTTTTACGTAGCTGTAGACCTATGGGAAAATTTGTCTAAAAACTAAATCTAAAATCGTTTTAAAAACCGATTCAAACTGCTTGAATGATATATTTACACACTTTATAAAGCTAAAATGTAAATTATATGTAGACAATCATTTTTTTCATTTTCTCCAAATTATCTTTTTTATATCACACGGCGTGTTCTGCTGAAGTAATGTATAAACGTTTCTGCCTCGTGTCAAAATTAATATAGAAGAAAAGAATCTTTTCACTATATCAGCACTCTCGAGTATTAACTGACATAGATTAAACGCTAATGTTGGTATTGATAGACGAAATCGTCTACGGAAATTCTTTCACTAATTAAATTACTCGTTTTATTGTACTTTCATGAGTGAAAGATGATAATTAAATAATAAAGATTAGTTGCATTATTTTTTTGACGAAAATATTACGCTTCACGTGTTGCTATGGATAACTTTTATTTTAAAAAATGCAATAATCTTAATAAGTTATTTGCCAAATTTTATTATCATTTACATTACGTAAGGCACATTATCGATAACGCATCAAGGCTTTCTACGCAATGTTTGCACATGCTCGAATTATATTTGATTCTAAAGATCTACTTTCGAGTAAATATGTGAAAATATAAAAAGGCTTACGAAATTAATTGATCGCACATATATTTCTTGAAAAGCGAATTTTTACATGTACATACATACATACATACATACATACATACATACATACATTGAATGTTATTATTCACACTTTTAAATATATGTATACTCGCGCGTGCATTTTGACTTTATTTAATCAAAAACAATTAACAAATCTAGATTTCAAGATCTATAAGATCTAGAATACTCATTGTTACATGCGTTATATTCACATTGAACGAACTTGTTGAAAAACGATAATTGTTGTGAGCTATAAGATTTAAAAACTGACGTGAGCAAAAGAAATACTTACGATATACGCAGGAAGGAGAGCCGACTTATTCAGCAGCGATTGTTTACGACGGACGAAGTCCACTCAAGGTCTCATTCGACACTGACTTTTATCAGCAGTGCGGACGACCATTAGTCCGATTAATCTCGCGAGTGTTTGCACCGTGATCGTCGCGCTCGAATATTGAATCTTTTTTTCTTTATTTCTTCACAATTTAAAAAATTTGTCAATCTTTCTTAGTCGAATGACATTTAGAAATATTTACAGAATTATGTCAGCGCATTTTACAAATTAATATATTATACTTCGAGCTGTCTCTCTTTCTGCTAACAATTAAATCGTCTCCAATTTTTCAGCAATTTGAGGCGCACTGCGTCGCGCGCATATAAAATCACACTTATTTATATTCGCGGATACCAACGAGAACATTTTATTATTACGACGTGTCCACTTAATGCACTATTTAGCCATGATACGAAGTGACAACACGCTTCGTCCACATTATTCCAGAATGCAGAATATTAAATATTTGAAGGGAGAGAGGAAAGGAAAGAAAAGAAAAGAAAAGAAAAGAATGCAACAAGACGATATCCCCTGCTCGTCCGCTATACATGTGTTAGGCCTGACAGTGCCTAACTATACTATATTCTCTCTCTTTCTCTCTCACTCACGTATCAATTTAATAAAATAAAAACAGTGAAACATACAAAGTTCAAATTGGATCCTGCTCGAAATAATTACTCGGTCGACGTTGACGACGGCGCACAATACACAAACTTGGTTATTCGGCGCGAACGAGATGCTACGATGCTATGCAGCTTAGAGCAGCAATCTTTTTCTTTTCTATATCTCTTGAATAATGGATCGATGCCGCGCTGCCTCCTTCCTCCTCACCTCCACTCACCTCTTCGTTCTTCGCAACGTCTGATAAAATTAACCGACGGTATTTCGAAAACTCGCTATCGAATTTTATTCGGCAAGCGCGACTCGTGCTACGAAATACCGCGCGAGGATAATACATCCGCTCGATACATTCAGGTATCGACATTTTTTACTCACATGTTACAATAGCCGATTTTATTGAAATGCTTCGATGTTAAATTCGATATTTCATTAATCTTTACAGGTTTAATTGGGTTTAATGAAACCATTCATTTCGATAAACACAAAAAAGAACAACAAATATGTAAATGCACAGATGACAAGTATAACTGATTTAATATTAAAATTCGGCAAATATTTACGAGTAAGAAGACAAATAATAAAATGTAAAAGACGTTCGGGCTGACATTTCTCTTCCAGTTTACAAAAGTAAAACATTGTGAATAATGCTATTGTAAATATTTTTTAAAGTTTTGGAAAATTCTGTCGTGCTTCTTACTCTTTAGCGCAAACGCGAGCACAATGATGATATAACGAACTTGGTTAGGGATGTTTCGTTTAAAAAGTGGAATTGCATTCTTTTTTTTACATTCTATGTATTCTGTTATTCTCTTTTGAAATTTGTCGTTACAAAGGTTACAAAGGAGCAATAGATTTATAACCTCTGTAGATTTATAATCGCTCTTTTATGTATGTACAGCTATATCTCAATTAACGCAGGAATTATTATGAAACGGAAGACAAACGAAGCAAACTATAAGAACGTACAAGCTATTATAATCATCATCAGCTATATACATACATGTATATCTTATTTTTTATGTTTATCAATTTGACACCTGATCATTATTTTGTATAAATTGTTATTGTTATATTCAAGATTCATGACCGGATTTTATTTACTGTGTTGAGAGAAAATTGAAAAATTAATTGTATCCTATTGCGACGATTGTCTTATTGCAGAAATCGTGATGAGACGGAATTTCATTTAATTAACCTAGTAGGAAGACAGATGTAAATTACAGGAATCTATCACATAGTAGTAGCCGCTGCTACTTCACAACGAGTAGGTAGAATAAACCCACCTGTGCGAGCGAAAATGAATACGCTTCGCAACAACAATACTTCTTCTTTTTTCTTTACGTCGGCTCGTCGGTGCGCGAGTACGTATGTGTACGTAGCAAGCCAGTTTTATCCTACTTTAGGTAAACTTAAGCTCGCCTTGTACTTTATATGACATGATGCTTCCTTTTTCCTCCCCCTCTCTTTCTCTTTTTTCATCTATCTGTATTTCTCTCTTCCTATCTATCTATCTATCTATCTATCTATCTATCTATCTATCTATCTCTAGCACTGTTCTCTTTTATCGACGAACACACAACGTGTGTGCGACGACTACGTTGTTGTCATAACTTCGATCATGAATTGATAAAGAGCTTCCGAAACAATGCGATTTCTCTTTTGCATTTGCGACGATTGAGTGGAATTTTTTATCCATAGGATTTTTTGACAGATATCGCATGGTTTTGTGATGCAATTGATGCTATTAGATAAAAGTTTGACTTTTTAATTAAAGTTAGTCGAATAATATAAATTTTTATGTTATTTACATTTATATTGATACCATTAAAATATAATCCACTCAGTTTAGTTAGTTTAATTCAATTTAATTAAAGCTTTGTTTAGAATAAACTATTGATTTTATAAGATTTTATAAGATTAAGAATCTGCTTTTATCGTAAAAAAATTTATGTTTACATATAATAATATTCATATTCGGTATATCAATATACAGGATTCTGAAAGATCCAATAAATAATTTTACTGATATTCTCATATCTATACTCGGAGCATTCCTGCTTGGAAGCGTTTAGGACCTGTGAGATTTTAAACCGGCCTAGCACCAAGGGAATAAACCTTCGATCCATACGAAAGAAAAAGATGGTCGGACAAAGGAAAAAAAAGAAGGAAAATATCGCTCGACGCGGGTCGAAAGGTGCGCGTAGGAGGAAAGGATCGGAAACGAGAATAAGAGAGAGAAGAAGATACGATAAACTGAAGAGTTCCACCGCAGTGGTGAACACATGGAAAAAGAGGAAAACAAGAGAACGCTGAATGCTGAATGAAGGAGGGAGAGAAAAGCGGAGAAGGCGTCATGAGACTATGAGAGTGTAAATGAGAAGGCGAAACTGAAGGCAGGGATATGAGAGCAGCGCGAGTAAAGCAGAGAAGAAGACCAATGAGGCGAGTAAAAGAGACAGACAACGATTTAACGAACGAGAGAGGAAGAAAGTCAAAAAAGAATGACAGTGTGTGGAGAAATAGTGGCGAATAAGCTAGAAAGAAATGGAAGAGAATAACGTGAACACAATGGAGAAACTGAGATGGCAGAACCGGAGGAGGAATAAGTTAAGATAGAGAGACAGACAGTAAGAGAGGAAGGGGGGAATACAATTTAAGAGAAAATAAAAGTAACGAGCAGATGTACAGATGTAATGCGCGAGAACGAGAGGAAAATACGAAAAAGGAGAATAAAGAGTGGGGGAAAAAGGTAGAGATGGAAGGACAACTATCGCAATAAACAAAGATGAACGGAGAGAATAACATGTGGCATTTTCTGAAATAAACGTGCTCCACTCATATTTTGTATAGGTACCTTTTGTCAAATACGTAGAGGAATTGCCGCTTTGTCCGGTTGTTGGAAGTCAGAATTAGAGGAAACTAACTAAATTGTACGAGAGAGAGAGAGAGAGAGAGAGAGAGAGAGAGAGAGAGAGAGAGAGAGAGAGAGAAGGGCGCGTT
Source organism: Tetramorium bicarinatum (assembly GCA_928718305.1). Taxonomy (NCBI): domain Eukaryota; kingdom Metazoa; phylum Arthropoda; class Insecta; order Hymenoptera; family Formicidae; genus Tetramorium; species Tetramorium bicarinatum. The sequence goes on from OV788320.1 coordinate 16,439,609, forward strand.
TTCCTTGGAACTTCCAATAAACAAACTCCTCCTTTAAATCGTTCATCACATTAAAACAACGGATTTTGAAAAAGACTAACGAAAAAATAAGTATTAAGTAATTTCTCGTAGATATGTTTAGGAAATGATTTTATGCTTGCGATAATAACAGCGAACCTGCCGCGCAATTATCGTAAAAGCATTGTACTTTTTGCGCGGCGGATCGAACGAGTATCTCGATGAGAAGAAAAAGCGCGGTCTCTACGCGATGGTCTCTACAATAGGAGTCCACGACGAGAGCTACGTGCTCGACCAGGCGGGGTAATCATGCAGTGGGAAATTCTTTGCATCGAAATCCTTTTTATTGAGCCACTTCCATTGTGTCCCTCCCTTTGCGCCGTTCCTTGACTACTTCGCTTGTCGCTGGTTTCGGTACAGCGAGCGAGGGGAATTTTTCGTGTAACGTTGCACTCGTGAGACGTCGTGGATTTACCCTTCAATGTACACAATACATAAACACGCACACATACATAAATACAATTTTTATCAAAATAAAAAAATTGTAATACAGTTTAGAATATAACGATTAATGTTTTACGTTTTTAATTTCACAATTATATAAATGCGATACTCTCTAATTTTCGGCCTTCGAAAATTATTTATATTCTTCTATTTTCATAAAGGGTATAAAGTATCTAAAGTAAGTTTTTTGGGTTGCTAATTAAATCTTTCTATCAAAAAATAGAGTAAGAGCTCTAATATACCAGTGGTTTAAACTAATTTAATTAGTAATTCTCACAATAGTGCTCGAATAGAAATCTTGATTTTAATATTTTTGTAAAATTTAATACTTAGGAAAAGCAAAATGTCAAAGTTTCCAACCTGTTTATGATGGCGAGTTCTCACTACTTCACTTTCCGCATCGTGTATGTTACGGTGTAAGAACTATTTTATATTATTTGTTGTTTACTTTGTGCGGATCGTTCTCTATAAAGCTATTTTAATCTCGTTTTATTGTAAAAATAAACACGTCGGACCTTTGAAGAAATTACACCGATTTTCCTCAGGCGAATAGAGGTAGTGATATAACGATTGATTATTCGCGAGTAATGTCGTGAGGAAATTACCTTTTCACACATAGAACGTAAAATTGGTTTCGCGAAGTTTGTGAGTAATAATGTTTTTGTGAAACACTCTTTCTTTCTCTCTCTCTCTCTCTCTCTCTCTCTCTCTCTCTCTCTCTCTCTCTCGACTTTTCGGATTTTCCAGTTTATACATGATTTCATAAATTACTTAAACAAGAGTTATATTTACGTGATAGACTTATATATACGCTAGTAATTTCTAATTAAATGCAAAAATATAATTATTTGTAGCAATACAATTGGATGTAATATTTAAATAAACATAACATTTTTTAATAATGACTTTATATATTTTATTAGAAATAAAAAGATAAGAACTTTTTCATATAATTTATATTTTGCGATCGTGGAAAATTCTTTTCGCATTCGAAGAAAGTACAATCAATGTTTCAGGACAAAGAAAATCATGCATCATATACGTTTAAAATTCGAAGAAATCGTAGCGTCGCGTACATTTCGAAGGCGGCCTAAAAACCTGCTCAATGCAGGTCCTGTAGAACGCATCTTTCTCAATTCTTTCTTTTTTTCTTCTCTCTTCTCCCTCTCACTTGCTCATTTTTATTTACGAGGAAGATACGTGCGTGCCTATATGAAACACGGAGCATTCTTATCGAAACGTGTCGAAACAAACCTGACATGAAAGCTATCGAATTTTAGAACTTGCACAAAAGTGTTAAAGTATGCAAGATTACCGAATTTTCAACCGAGAGATACCTGCAGACAGTTATTGAATATTAAGCAGCGAGCAATATAATATTTTATAATACTGGTAATAAAATGATAATGGGTGTTGTTTTATATATATATGCGTCATCGTCGGGTTACACAAATGATTAAACAATTGTTATAAGTTTAAACTTTTATTCTCTTATTATAATATGCAATACAAAAAAATGACATTTTATCATCTATATATTCATTCATTTTTTTCTTTTATTTATTTACATATTAGAAGAAATCTATCTAGTAACTCTATATCTTTTTATCCCAAGAATAATTATAATCTTTAAAATAGAAATTGCAAAGCTTTGCTTCAGGATTAATAGGTCACGTTTAAATCGAGCATTAAGAAGATTCCTGTGAATTTTATGATTTGAACAGAGATTCGTTTAAACGTGGCTTTTGGCCACTCTGGCCAAGAAGCATTTTGCGTAACTATGCACGCAAAGTCGGTCGTCAATTGATTCGATGACGAGAATGATAATTACAATTATCACTGCGACGAAAAAAAGAGACGAAAGACGAATGCTCTGCTTGTGCTCACGGAATCGCAAAAGGATCATTTCTTCCGCCAAGTGCATGGATCCCTGCGCGCAAGCGAGCGAGCGAACGCGCGAGGATAGTGTAACGACATAAAACCACCGCTTCTTCTGCTCCTTGTGGCATGCGACCGGTTTAAAGACCGTTCGCGCGAGCCGTTCTTCAGCTGAGACGCGGACACAGAGGTTAAAGAGGCTACGACTTTGGACGAAAAGCTGCGTCGGAATAGCAGCGAAAGGAGCTTCTCAGGGAAGAATAAAGCGAGGAAAGAAAGAGGAAGCAAGATATATTTGTACCACTACATCGTTTAAGAATTCTTTCGATCGATAACGATCGAGTTAAATGCTGACGATAAATATTGAAATGTATTACGAAAAATAGAAAAAATGAGAGATGAACAATTGAGTGGTATAGATGAAGGAGATCAAGTAAAGGCCACGCCGTATGCGAAAAAACGATGAAAACAGCCTCAAATAGATCTCACAAAATATAACTTACAAAATATAATTTAAAATTTTTTATTTATACGCTTATATAACTTGTTACATAAAACATAATAAATGTGATTAAAATATTTCAATTGTTGAAATTTTTATATTCAAATGTGAATGCCGCTTCGAACGAACGTATCTGCTACGTTTACTGAAGGGGACCGTAAATTCACAAACGCATATTTAGCTGGCTAAATGAAGTATTCGGTGAGAACTAGCTAAAGAAAATATTGGAAAGTAGTTTCAGGATGCACGATAAGTGTAACGAGAAGTAGAAGCGAAGGGGAGGGGTGAAGGAAATTAAAAGAGGTGAAGGGGGAAATCGCGAAGCAAGTGAGAGAGAGGCTGCCCCTCTCACGAAATGCAAAAGTGGCCAGACTACAAGCCTGCAGGTAAGAGAAGAGCGACCAGCTGTTTCCTCACATGACGTCACGCAGGTGTCTGCAGGGGGAACCGAGGCGGCTGGTGGACAATGCTCCTAGCGCTCGCGATCATGTCTCGATCCTGTTCTTTCGGTATTTTATTTCTTGAGCGGCTATATCTTCTCTCTCTGTCTCTCTCTCTCTCTCTCCAGATTACGATCTTTAAAGCTGTCCGACATTCTGCATTTTTAAACGACCAAATAAATCAAATTTCGATAGTTTTCAGATGAACAACTCAATTATTTAAATGTATATTCGACTATTGTACACAAGAGTTCTCAGATACAATTTCTCGTACAATTTTCTGTATTTGCAGATTGTTGAGAAATTTAAAATCGATTTTTCTTTGTTCGACATTCAAGTTGATTTAATTCTTTCCTTAGCTTATACGTATTTTCCATTATGAATATTTTGCGTTTTAAATATGCACATAGTCTTTATTTGGACGTAAATACGCGTATTCATTATATCACAAGAAAAAGAAATTATGTGTATTACGATTTGTATTATATGCAAGCATATTAGAATATTCGAATAATAAGCGCAATTTTACAAAGAAATGAATAAATCAATAATAATCATCATATAATCTTCTCGAATTATATTGATAAAGAGAATATATGTATAAAGTTCATGATGATTGTACGTGTGTACATGATTTTTTATACTATTTGGTTTCAAAAATTTATATCTTAAAAACCTACATTAAAAAAGATTGTACATTCTTACTGTTTCTTTAGCATCAATAATAACTTTCGCACATCTATCCCGTTATAAGGTTGAAACATTTGTCGCAATCGTTTGCTCGCTCGCTCTTTGATCTTCCGGCGGTAGAATGAACCCTATTAGCCGTCTCGTGTATCAATTAAATTTGCATCCTATCGCAAGCCCGCAGGGAAGAATCGCGAGTAGGTAATAATCCGGATTTCTGGCTTACCCAATCGTTACTTAATCCTTGAATATTCATCCACTCGCGGTGCGGCATGCGTTTCCATTGTTTTCTAAACAGATTGTCCGATATCGTGGCTGGCTCGATGTACCACGGACACGCTTTGCTTCTCGGTCGATTCTCCCTCGGAACACACACGACACACGCATATACACACATGCCTATGTTTGTGTGAATATGCGCGCGTCATGATACGCATGCGTGTAGCCATCGGAAGGGCCGACGTCGACTCATTGTGTCTCTCCACGCGTTTTCCCTGAGGATTAAGAATTATATACATGCACATGTGCATACAATGAGCATATATCCGCGCATCAACATACACCATCATCTTTCCTCGCCTAATCGGACCACGAACCCGCGACGGTCCCCCTCTAACGTCTCCGGCGTATCTTTCTCATGAGTGACCCGTTTATTCTCGCGATTTAGTCATCTCGCTGGATCTCAAGCAGACTAAACTATCTAATTAAATAGACATTCGAGGAGATTCTCCTCCCGATATATCGATGAGACGTCAATTTTTATATCTGACGCGACAACAACGCGATTAATTTTCATCGATAGAATATATTTTTTAATTAGTAAATATATATACACTTTGTTAATTCTCAATTTTTCAATTTTTTTCTACTTTTTCTTTAGCATCAATATAAAATTTTATTCTTACAATTTTCTTCGGAGAAAATAACGAAAAGAAATGTTATACATGCGTTGTTACATCGCCGATAACAATTATCCAAGAAGACGTATATGACACGCTGTGTGCATCAAAGTTGTGCCTTCGAAGAAGGTCACAGATTGGTCGATGATGATTAATTGCAAACATTATCTTATCATGAGTTGAATGCTCCGTTCGTACGTCATCGCTGGCTTCTCTGTACGACAAGCTCGCGCGGCGTATGAATCACATTATTCGTATTAATTATTTTAATCAACGTAATATCTTGACTAACTTATACTACATAAAATTATTTAATGCAATAAATACGAATATTTACGCTAAAGTTTGATGGATAAAGATAAATGATGATGATTCTTATTTCAACGAGAAACATAGTCTCTATAATAATAGAGATATTTCCTTTAGAATACTTGAGGAAAAGAAACGATTATTTTATAATTGAGACAACGTGTAAAAATTTGGCTTTCAAATAAGTATAAATCGAGAAAAATTGGGCGAATTAACTTTGGATAGCATTATCGATAGCATTATAAGTCCAGACAGTCAAAACAATGTTAGCCAGATGAGCAGAGAGAGAGAGAGAGAGAGAGAAGGATATGGAAGAAAAGTAAGAAGTAAACGAGAAGCAAATATATCGAAGAGCGTTGGAAGAACAAAGACAGGACGGATAGTGGGTGATCCGTCTGTCTTGTAATACTCTTAGTCATACGCATACTTGCCTACTTAGGAAATTCAAAGCTGAATACGGCAATGAGACCTTGCGTTATCGGTGGAATTGACGCTGCAGTGAGCGTCGGAGCGACTAGAGGTTCGGCGCCGTATACATATACCGGACGCCCGATGCGATTTTCTACCCGAGAATAACGGCATTTCACGGCGAAACGACCGACTACCTACCGCTTTCGGATCGCTGCTTCAGGAATCTCTCGTAATCCTTTACGTGGACGTGATGCTCTTTGCAACATCCAAGCGAGAACATTGTATATAATTATACACACACATACAGAGAGAGAGAGAGAGAGAGAAAGAGAGATCAGAAATAATATAATCATTGAAATACAAAAGAAATTAATCTATCATTTTCATTTTTAGAATATACATACATATTTATGTATAATCTCAACGACGTTTATATACAATTGGTGAAAGAACATTTGATGGAAAGAGATATTTTGAAGACACGAGTGTGAGATAATAACGTCGATGCTCGGTATTCTTTAGCATTTATAATAATTTATAAATAAATTACGCTAAAAACAATGTGTCTTGCTTGAATGTCGATCAAATTAAACAATAGGTAATCGCGACGTTTAAACACATTGTTTCTATTTCATGTATACGACGTAACAAAGCAGGGTCGTCGACGTTGAGAAACCGTTCAATAAATTTTAACCTCACAAGGCATCCTGCGAAGAATCATGGACATTGCGGAAGCTAGCGAAGATAACACCGGGTCAGATTCTGTAAACACTGTTATCAGCATATGAGCTGAGAGTACCACCGAGCCTGCATTATAATCGCGTGCGATAGGTTGCGAGATTCACGTTTACACTTTGCGGTTACGCTCATGATCGCCAGATCGTAATTACGATTTTTGCTCTACTGTGAGAGTAAACAATGGTGAGATGTAGTATGCCTCTTATACCGGCGAATCTTTTTTCTCTTTTACTTCTGTTTTTCGCAAAAATATTTATATACTCTGTCTTGCGCGATGGATAGGAATTGGAGTAGAAACAAATCGATAATGCGAAGCTTTAACATTATCATACTTTCTGTATCGTTAACTAATTAATGAAATTGTTTTAATAGGAACTTATGTAAAAAGTTACTTCTCTAATGTTTTTTTTTCTCTTGTTTTTCCTTTCCTTAGATGTAAATAGGCCATTGTCAAAGAGTTTATTTTATTTCCTATACAATTAAATAAACAATTATAAAATGTAATACAATACACGTACCTAATTACTATGTGCAATTTAGTGCAACTACTTTTCTTGAAATTATAATTTCATGTATTTTGAATAAATTTTCAATAAATTTAATAGATATTTGTAATTTTTATAATAGAGATTGCATATTTATTATCAAATCATAAAGAATCAATGAAAGAGTAACATCATAATTTATTTTCATTGTCTAAGCACGTAGAACGTTGAATTTATTCAGTGCAGTATCGTTTGTAGTTTGCATTGAGAGCTTCTTCGTGTCAATATATCGAATAGCGCTCAAGAGAAAGAGAGACATAGATGATCAAAGTCGCTTAAAAATAGCCCACATAGATGCTGAAAATAAAGACGAGTACCACTCTCGTTCGACAAACGATTGTACATGAGACGCACGAGATGGGTTTTACGCATCTCTCCCTTGTGTTTCGTCTCTCTCTCTCTCTCTCTCTTTCTTCCCCCTTTTACTCTCTTCTTCTCTTCCTCTCCATTTCTCTGTCTCCCTTTTCCAACTTCGAAGCAGTGCGTTACAATCTCTTACCGACCGACCGTCTTACCTTCGACTCGTCGAAAGTACTCTACTAGGGGAGCTTTAGAAAATGCTGAATCATGAGGCATATTTTTGGAAGGCTTTAATATAGGCCTCATCTCCTCGTCGTCAAGTGAAGATGTGAGAATATTAATCGAAAGTATTGCGTAAATTAAAATATTTAAATTATATTCTTTTACAAAGAAACAAAAAAGAGGAGAAATTTCCTAACGTAATAAATAAATATTAACAATATGGAAAAAAAAACAATTCAAAACAAAATCATAGTGATCAATGATCACATAACAAATAAATTAATATATTAGGCGCGACAGCTTTTACAATATAAATTACCAGCATGATTACCAAATTTACCAACTACTCCGTTTATATATTGATACTTGTGTCCACGTGCAAAGTATGCAAAGAAGTAAAGAACAGTGCGAGTCGATTGCATAAGGGCTTTAATGATAGTTCGATGCGATCTATCATTTCGCTTCAAAACAATGATCGCTCGATTGGCTAACTGTGCAATTATGCTTTTGTAACAACGCGTTAAACATTAACTTTCACTCCTTTCCGCTCACGTTAAAAGCGAATCAAGTCTCTTGAGTTCTCTCTTGCCACAGCATTATCCGATCGCAAAACATTGTCACTATCATGGTATTCTTAGTACGTTCCTTTTATTAATGTGTGTCTTTTAGTACATATAATTACCATATAATATAGAGCAATTTATTCGCAGATTGAAATATGTTATACATATGGTATACATATATGTATTTTTTTTATAGAAATACAACAGAAAATGATAAAATAGATACATGTAATTATTATAATTTCGTGGTAAGTCAACAGAGAGAGAGCGATCAAGTGGGCGATGTATGTAGCTAACTAGTAAGAATTAAGCAAATATATGACAACAAAGTGGATACATAATTGAAGTAATTAATGGATTCTTTCTTGTGTAAAAAATAAAATTAGCAATCGCAGTTGTTGTGTGTACTTTGTAACATATTATATTATATGAGATATGTTACAATCTGTGTAAAGCTTCGTATTATACCTATGTAGATATATATTATATGCATTTTATATTACAATATTACATTCACATCGCGCTTTCTTTATATTTCATAATATTTCAAGTACATTATAAACTGTAATTGTGAAAATAATATTCGATTTAAAAACTTTTCACCTCCCGTCACTTCAATGCGCGCATGATATGTTTAATCGTTCGTACCCTTCTCTGAACTCGTACAAATTATATAAAGCGCAAAACCAAATATACCGAACATCGCATCGATGTTTTTTTATCAATTGCGTCAATGCTTATGTAAAGAATACCAGAAAAAGACGCGGTTTTACAATTGATATTTAATTCTGTCAAATTGATAACGAAGTTTATATTGATTTTTATATCACTTTTATTCTCTCTCCCTCTCTCTCTCTTTTTGCTCTTACTAAAAGAATATTAAGCAATTTTTGATTGAGCATTATAATTTTCATTTGATAATTTAATATATTTTCTAATAATACTGCCAATATTTTTTATTCATATCATTTTATAATGTCTTTTTTGTTAGGCTGACTTTTCTTAGACATTTTTTCGCACGTTAAAGTCAAAGTATCGAAGTAATCAATTGCATAAGTCGACAGCACGAAGCGGACGGTACGCAACGATCGCGCTCCATCGCATCGTCACGGTATAATAATCGACCTGCTCGATAATAAGTTTAGGCTTATCGCGCAACTCACTCATGTCGTCATAACGCGCACAAATATACGCCCCGATCTTTGATTTCATTGTGTCATCGACACAATTTTTGCGATACATTTTGCTCATCGTATCACGAAGCTTATATATCTAGAAAAATAGAAGAAAAACGGTTTAACGCGATGAAAGCGGTAAAAACAATAGTTTATATAAGATAATTTTATTGTAAGAAAATTATTTATTTTATATAAATTTAATATATAGTCTTTACAAATCTTTAATTATGGAATAGAATTATGCGTTATGACATTTTAATGCAACAATATTTATACAGAGATTATCAGCTGTTACAGTAGTGAATTAACAAAGAGCACAATGAATGAATGAATGGGTTCCTCGAATGATTTGACACCGTACAATCAGCTATTACATGGCAAAAACTAATTGTGCTGTAACATTCAATAGTAGATTTGCAGTCATAAAGTAGTAGCTCTTCTGTAGCGGGTTTAACAAACGTACAACGGAATACAATCTGACCGTTTAGTTTGAGCGACGCCGAAACGGCGATTTAATTTTTCGTTGTACTCTTGGCGTAGAACGAACGAACGCATTAATTATGATTATTTCGCGCGCGGTTGTCGATAGGATCCTCGTGAAAAAATGAAACGGTCGGAATTACAAGCACCGACGTGACCGTCGCGTCGTCGCTCGGGTTCCTTCGAGGTATAGGTACCTAGGCTAGAAAATTATAGCACAGCGAACACACGCCGCGGCGACTCTTGTGTGACACAGAAGATACCAGGTAATTGTTGCATAATTCTTATGTAAGCCGGTGGTGACGGTACGTACGACATAACCGCGAGTGTGGAATACATAATTGTATATGAGCGTTGAAATTAATATTACGTGTTGTCATTCGTGAATTCTTGGTCGTACGCGAAAAGCGATGACCAAGAGGCTCAGAAAGAGGTCGCGAATGCCATATCTTTTGCAAAGTTCCTTTTGCCAAAAAGGAAAAAAAGAGAAAAAAAATTACGGAGACGGACGGAAGGGAAAATCGGTAAAAATTCAGAGTGAAATTAGAGAGGAGCGGAGGAAAGGCGCCTGAGAGGAGCCTCCCCTACCTGCAAGTCACTGTTTTCATTAGACATCTTTTTCGTGTATGTTAACAAAATGGGCGAACGAGATGTTTGAAAAAGATCCGTAATGGGAAAATCGACCTCGACCTGCCAATCCTGCCATGCAGCGGAAGAAAACCCTTGTACGATCGAACATTAATGTTGTTAATAGAATTGAAAGGATACTTTGCACATACTGGCGGGTTAAATCCACTCCCGCAAGAATGATATTCGTACCAACTGACAATGGGTGCAAAGAATTGCACGCAATTTCTGTCGAGAGCAAACATCAAAGCAATCTGTTCCGAATTGATTGATTCTCGCGAAGCGATAATTAACAGCCTGGAATTTCGACGGTGTTTCACGTCGAATGAACGAACGAACGAACGAACGAACGAACGGACGCAAAATCTAGCTAACGCACCTATGGCAATTTGGAAGGTTGTGTTGCCGCTCTATACCACCTAGTCCCTGATCTAACCTATTGGAAAACGCGAATCGCCAAGTTATCAGAGCGTGCGCCCGACTGTTTTGCGAGCGCTTACTCACGTTTTGATTTTATAGTAACAATTATAAGCACCGTGCATTGAGCCGTTCTACAATGACTGTAGTAAATCGAATTCCATCCCCCTGTATATATGAAGTAGGGGAGAGAGAGAGAGAGACTCTTTCGCCGCATTTAACTGTGTTGCGGATTTTGCTTTTGAAACGCGTTGGAATCTCTAAAAGGCCGCTTTGGATATATAATCCGTTTATTTAAGCCGCATATTTTGCAAAAGCGTAATGAATTTAGACTTTGAGATTCGCACGGTTGACGCTTGAATACCGGGGGATGCGTTTTCAAAATAAATGGCTCGAGTGTCACGAATCATGGATACTTTGCTTGCAAAAATGCTTTATACGACCATCGACAAAATCAACAACAACATGATTGATTTTAAATATAAAGTTATTTATAATATAATATTTATATCCGACGGCGACGGTGTGGTGTCTTTATTAATTAATCTCTTGTGCTGGTTAGCTCAAAATGCTACCGCGTCACAATCATATACATATCCGTGTATATCCGCGCTTTTTAAAATAAAGCCACCGCGATATCAATCGTAATCAGTATCGCACGTGCACGCGTCGCTCGCGTACGTCGTTTATTAAATGTACACTAATGTTAAATTGTTAAAATCATCAAAATTCTTGCTTAATAACCGACCGCGTTCTTATACAGTAATTACCATGTTTGTATCAGTACCAAGCAACTTGCCTCAATATTTTGTCATATCTGGGGAAATACGCGAGATATTACAGCTGGCGATAATCATGGCACTATCTTGTACAAGCGTTCGAATAAGCAGATAATACGAAAACGTTTTGCACGATTTACGATGTGTTTTGCAACAATACTTTGTTGACGACCGCGCACGACACATTATTCAGTAAAATATTAGGATATTAGAGAAGTTGTCGCTTGTTAACGTGTGCCATTGTGCGAAGTAGCGAAATATATGTAATATAATTATAAATTGTTAAAACAAAAAATCTTGAATTTCGCGTCGTCATAAGTTTTAATTAATCAGATATAAATTTTACTTCTCTCTTTGTCGTAAGAAATTATGAAGAACGACGCACCGTAAAATAATCGAATTATACACATGTATGTACATGAAATTCTTTTGCAAATTTTTGTTTTTAAAAATATTTTTATACATATGTATATGAATGTTTTAATATGTCGTAAAGCCTTACGTTTTCTTATTTAAATAGAAAATGTTAAATAAAAAATTTTTAATGAACGAATTGTACATTTTGTACTTAACATTTTTCTAATTTTTATTTTTAAAATGTACTGAAAATGTGATTTGACATCATCACATTAAGCTTAATGTTAAATGTGAATTGTACGAGATAGCCGAATAACAAGTCAAATATATGACAAAATTTAGCATTTTGTTCGAATATCCATCTTTACTCAAGCATGCATGGAACGCAGCAACTGGCATGATATTCTGGATAGAATTCGTATCGTACAAATGCCATGGCATATCATGGTCGACGAGACTGGTCGTGCTGTGAGCTCCTTGATCGCTTGTACATGTACATACAAACGTGTAAATTTAGGCACCTACCTACATTATACGTATATGCTATGTGTGCGTTCACAAACATCATAATACGATACGATAATGCCATGGAAGGTAAATAAGGAAGGAGAGAGAGAGAGAGAGAGAGAGAGAGAGAGAGAGAGAGAGAAAGCATACAAGGCAAAATATATATTTTACGGCATTTTAATTAGTATTTTTATGTTATTACGATATTTAAATGACGCAGCGTGAAATATTTACGGTTTTAGAATAAATGTATATGTAATATTGCATATGAAATATGTTATGAAAGTGCACTCGATTCTACTACCGCTTATAACGTAAATATATTACGATTCACTGTGTAAATAAATATTGAACGCGGTAGAACAAAGGTATACTCGATAGCAGCTGTAGATGCAGATAATGTAAGCCCGATAGTGCATCAACCCGTCAAGCCATCCATGCTAATCGATCTCGTTGGTATTATATACATGCACGCGTTTACATAACCGACTAGTTTCCATACATATGTCAATAGCGCAATAAATACAGCTTTGATAACTTTGGAAAAAGTACTATTAGTGCCAAACTGACGTACACTGAAGCGCAGTTGTTGCACAACTACTTGCTTGTCATATACATGCATTGGCAAAAGAGTTACCCATATGTATTTAATTATTTAATATTAAATTATTTACAATATCTACAATATCTAAAAAATTAATTAGAAAAGAGGATCACGTATGAGGAATATGGTGCAAAATACATATAAAACTGTATATAAAATATATAATCTATAGGAAACGAAGAGTAATAATCGAATGACATGTGATTTTATCTCTAAATCGAACAAAGAATCTCAAATCACTATTAACGTGCACAACGTACATACATATAGTATATACATAACAATCTCATGGCTGTGAAACGTGACGTCAAGTCAAGACTATCGATAAATGCAGTTCTCAACTCGCACACATGTAGAGCAAAAATAAAAATCTCTCTTCTTTCCGAAGATAGAACGGGATAATAACACGCCTTTCACCTGCCGTCGAGACAGTTCGCGAATCGGATTATTTTGGCATTGTGCGTAAAACATGCTCGTTATCGATATAACAATGATATCGTGATAACGGTAATGCAGGCGCCAGTAGCTTTTCACACAGTTAGAATCACACCACATCGGAAGATCGATCAGTATGAATAACCTTGGGTTCGCGACTCTTCGTGCGCTGCTAGATTTATATCGTGCCGAAATTGCATTCACGGGATGACTATCTTGTGCATATCGATATGTTTTTTATAATAATATAACTTTGAATCTTTCTATAATTTTATCTTAGTAAATATTGTACTCATATTTGTATGTTTGTAAAGTAGGTTTATAATTATGAATATTTAATCATTTTACTTCTTAATTCAATATGAAATAATCATTTTTAACAATTTTTACATATTTAAAGCAATACTTCAATTGCATTCTTATGACACCGTACATTAATTAATGATAATATATGTCTTCTATTTCTTAGATATTTTAGGTTGACACATACATTTCTATTCTTGATTCTTTAGTCGATGAGCTATTTTTCACGAGTAACATGAGTCGACGCGTGAAATCTTGAGCCATATCCCAATATATAATGTAAAAAAACCAATTAGTAGCTTTTGAAAATAATATTTATTATTTTTTTCCGAATGAATATTTTTTCCACGAGTATTATATAAGGCCAATAAGAAAAATTGAAAAATCTAGAATAAAAGATAAAAGTCTAGACTAATTTTTCTCTTTCCCTTCTTGTGTTTTTTCTCATTTAAGATCAATTTTCTTTTTCAACTGGAATAAGTGAAACTTTTTTCAACTTTTTTTTCCTCATGTAACGCGCGGGAATCATCCCCCAGTGTTTTCTAATAATAATAAGATGGATGAAGTAATGATAAGTTTCTTGAAAATCTTATACACTGGCTGGTGGTGGCTCACATGTGTATAGCGCGATATGTAAGATAATCGAGGGAAGGGAAAATATGAACGTGAAATATGATCAAGTACGGCAGGTGCGCCAGTAAGAGAAAAATAAGTGGACAGCGTAATGGTGATATCTACGAAACGAGACGCCACTTTATTGATTTGCTTGGAGATGCTGTACAATACTTGCCTTCCCCAATTCGATTCGCGTGCGTCTCCACCGGGAGAGATTGGATTTCTAGAGATCGAAGCTCCCGACGTCGGGCAAGGGGGATTGTCGTCGCGGATCGAAATGTTAGTTTACCAAGTTTTATTATATGTATAACGGTTATGTCATAGATTCAGGATCTATTCGAGGACTTTTAAATCGCGAGATAACAGTCACGATTGCAGAAAACAAAAGGAAAAAGGAGAAATAAAAATGCTAGTTTCAAAAATATTGAGTAGCACTGGCATAAATTTTATAAATTGCAATAATTATGATTACGAGAAAAAAACTGGAAAAATATCTCAATTCGTTTTAGGCTGTTTTCTTCAATTTACAATTTGAGTCCATTTTATGATTTTTGTCTTGTAAAATCCGAATTCGTCGTGCTCGTTGTAACTTGTTCTAGTCACGAGTAGAATCTCACAATCAGTTTAGTTGTTTGTAGAAATATATATCTGTATGTATTCGGTTATCTTATTGATAGCGATGGCACGCGCGAAGATGTCAGACGCGAGCATTAGTCATTTCTTCTACATTCTCTTATACTTACAGATATAATACTAAAATGGAAGGAATTTATAAGAAAAAGAAAATTAAAAATAGCCTTATTAAAGAGTATTGGGTATTGAATATATATGTGGAAATTTAACATATGCATTAATGAAAACTGATTAACATTAATATTAATATTAATATTAGCTAAATTAAAATTTCTTCTCTCTTTCTTCTTCCCTCTCTCTCTCTCTCTCTCCCCCCTTTCTCTCTTAAAAAGTTATTCAATAATCGTATTAAATCTAATTGTTTTCAGATAATTTGTAGCAGCACTTTATCTCTTGTTTTGCTTTTCTCTAATTATTTTATTATTATAATATTTCTATAATTATTGTAAATGATTTTTGTTTAAAGAAAGAAGTAATTAGAGAAAACTAAACTTCTTTTCGTTGATTATTGAAATTCAGTTATTGCAAATTTTACCATATAAATAAGAAATATGTTTTTAGCGAACAGAATACGTTGCCCTCCGTTCAAAGATACTTTTTAAATATTTCTAAAGCGAGAAATATATTGAGAAAATTATTAAGTAACCCACACGAGAGGGACGTAATTATTTTGGCCGTTAGAGTACGAATCAGAAAGATGTAAGCGTAGTGTCCTCGAAGGTCCTTCTGATTGTGAGATTAGAAGAAACTTACTCCCGCGGCAAGGCGACAATGTCGAAATCCGAGTTCCATTGAGAACCTTCGGGGTCGCCCCTCGCGAACGTGCGCGAGGGGCCGGGAGGGCGAAGGGGATCCATAGTGGGAAGGGTCGTCGCCCGAAGGGCCGACGGGAACCAGGCGCCAATCGGAACGCAACGGCTGCTACTCGTCAAGTCCTCTATATAAACGGGCTTTTCAATATTTACGAATAACCGCGGCCGATTAACCGCGAAAGCATCAGCAAGAGGAGCGGAGAACGAGGGAACGAGAATGGTCGTATTAATCTTTTCGCTATTTACACTTTATTTATTAAGAAAGAAATTGAGATTTTTTTCATCACAAGTTTTCACTGCATGGCCACAGACGCGTATTTAGCATTATTTCATGTTTGTAATATAGAAATATTCTTGTGGATGCGTATTCTTGTAAAATACAAATCTTCATTGAACGTAAGAAACAAATTAAAATTTTTCAGAAATTTTTTGCGTAACCTAGTCTTCCTGGAGTTTTTTAATATTTCTCATAAACTTATTTGTTGATCACTGTAGTCTGGCTAGTCTAACGTTAAATATACACATATGTTGTTTGATTGATTTCACATATTGATGATAATAATAATAATAATAATTTGTATATAAAAATAATTAGAAACAATTTTATTCTCCGGCAAACCATTTTACCTGTAACTATAGGTAAAATGTCGGTTGGGGCGCTCGTTTGCCCCTCGCCCTCTTCTCAATCGTAAAGCGGTCAGGCCGCGCGCGATGGGCGATGGGCGATGGGCGCTGCAGTAAAGTGCAACGGAGCTGCAACGTGCTATACCGCGCGCGCGGCGAACGTATCGGCTGGCGGTCGCTCACCACTCGCACACGATGAATAATTTTTCATACGCGCGCCGGACACAACATTATGCTCCCCGGAGTAACTTGGGTTCCGGGATAATCGCCATTGCGGCAGTGCTCGTTTGCAACCGTTAAATGCACATATATACATATACTCGATATGTACGTACTTTGGCGTTTGTTTACGAGAGTGGTTTTTATCTGTTATGCAGAGCGTCTCGGAAAAACCTTTCAACGACAATTTCCTGAGATTGATCAAGCTCGCTAAAATTCAATCGATCTTGTTTATGACAAAGTATCTTCAAAAGGGATTTTAAATACGTAGGAATTGTTTTGTATTGTAAATAATGTAATAAAATTTTGGAGGAAGAGTAGATAAAAGAGAGATTCTGTTATCTTTTAGATAAGGTAGATAATTTAAAACAAATAATTATAAATTTAACGGGCAGTCTTCTTTTTTTCATTTTATTAATTACGAGGCAATACGTACTCCAGCATTCCACAGGGTGTGCATGTATGTATATTTTCATTTCCTGTAATTATAAACATGCCGTGGCGCTTAAAAACTTTATCGTATCGTAGTAACGTATGGGAAACGCTCGAAAACGCTTTTTCGTGCTTGAATTTAACCACATTTTTGGTTACTTGGTTGAAATTTCCACTAAATCGAAAGTGGAGAGAATGAAAGAAAATAAGTTAAGCATTAAGAGAGCGTGAAACATGTCTTACAAGGTGTACCAGAAAGGGTGCCTGAGAGACACGCTCCTTCAACTATTTTTTAACGGAAACGACGACGAAATATTTTGCTGCGCTTCAAGAGGGGGAAAGTTGGAAACGTTGGAACGTACGAGCCGTAGATACGTATATATCTGTGTACAGCAGTAGCCCGGTAGAAAGTAGAAAATTTCTGCGTCTCGCGTTTCCTGCGCCGCTTCCGTCTACATTGTGTTCCAAGAAACTTTGCACTTTCGTGCGGAGACGGCGTAGCTTAATTGGCGCGCGGATGGAATCCTGGGAGAGTGTAACATTGAAAGGAGTGCGTGAAGTCACATTAAAATGCGTCATAGACGAACAGACAAATTGGATAAATACAAGTTTAACCCGCGCGGCGAAAAGCCGCGACTCGTCGTGACTCGTCGTAACAGATAACAAGTCCGTCGCTAATCGTGAATATATTTGTGGAAATTTTATTTACAGATAAATAAAATATACATACAGCGCTGTAGACATGCTGACCGTTGTACGGTAATAAATCAGTGCGAAAAAGGTATAAAGAACGATGACGAAATGCAGTAAAGAATGGCATTTTTTATCAAATAAATTTAATTATCAAAAATTATTTGAAAACGTGAAAATATACAATTTACTTGATTTTAATTTACTTGAAGGATCGCCTTGCGTTTCGGAATTAGTTTTGAGCGAAATTTAAAAGTGACATTTTTTCCCTATGTAACGTTTATTTCAATGGGGGTCACTCTAATTATACATATACATATATATATGTATGTATGTACATATACGTGTATGTATTACGTATAGAGGAAACGTCGACCGGCGTACAAGCGCATATGATAGACTCTTTCGTTCGACGTCGTTGATTTTTTTCACCAGAAACGGGATCGCGAACCACCAGCAGCTGGAACAGCTGAGACTCTTCTTCATCAAAAGAAAAACCAATTTTCGACAAGCGTCAGTGCCGATATTCGATGTATAGCGATTGGAATATTTGTTACTTCCTTTTGGCGAAGAGAGGCAGAGAGGGAAAAAGAGATAGATGATCAATTGGCAGGAATTAAAATATCGAACATAGAATTGTAGCTGGACGATTTTGATAGTTGGGTGAAAGAAAAAGAATAAAATCCGACGAGAAGAATCGGAACTACGCAAACTAGACTGTAATCGATAGTAAACGTGATAGCGTGCATTCAGCTTTCGAGGATTGAATTTGGATAGAGTACCGTGATTATCGATAATGATTCGATAATATGTCTTTGTACAGAATCTGATTGTATGCAGGCTAGAAATTCGATGATAACGTAACATTTCATGCACTTGTAAAGATATACTGAATTTACTAGATGTGTGATGTGCAGTATATGTATAAATAGGTAGATAATAATATAGTAGTGTATAATATGTAAACTTTACATATAAAAGAATATATATATATATTTATATATTTATGTATGTGTGTGAATATATATGTTAGAATAATTGCCCTATATATTGTACCATGTATGTATATCTCTCGGAAATTATTTTTTAAAATTTCTTCTTACAATGGAAATGAGATAAAATAACGATCAAATTCTCGATACTTTTCAGTATACTTTTCTTTACAAAGTGCGAAAACTATCATTCGAAATCAAACGAAATAAAAAGCCATTTAATGAGCTAATGTTATGGCGAATAATGCGTATGTATGCGTGAAGAATACTCACTTCTCTTGGCGCTCGCTCGCGGAAAGGGAGAGAGGGATGGTTGATCGGTAGGAATTAAAATATCGAGCGTCTCGAGAGCGGAGAGTAAAGCGAGTGCAGCTTGAAAGCCGAATCGGGGTGAGGGCGGCAAGAAATGAGAAGGAAAGAGAGAAAGAGAGATGGTAGAATCGAGTTGTGAATCGCGTCGTGCTCGTGCTATATGCGCGCTCTCTCTCTCTCTCTCGCTCTCTTTCCCTCTCGTTGCTCTCGTCTCATAGAATCAGTAGGGAAAGAGAAATGAAGAAAGAAAGAGATAGAAAGAGAGAACTGCCTTTTGTTCTGGCTCGTCTACCATTCTTCCCCACACGCAACGATCATCACGTAGTCACCTCTCGTCTCTTTTACACGCACTTACACGTGCGAACGAGTATACGTAGAGTGTATGCGCGCGTGCGCGAATGTGTGTTGTGTGTATGGTGCGCACCGGCAATCTGTGGACACCCGGTTTCGCCGGGGCGAAGAGAAAGGCGGTCTGATCGATTTTCTTCGAGTCTCAAAATTCTATATGCACATATCCAGCGAGCAGCTAATGCCTTATCGTACATGTTCCCTTCTACCTTGCTATCTCACTCCATCATGTTTCTCTAGTAAATTCAGATTTATTTATTTCATCGACGAGAGCTATCGCGTTTGATCGGTGCAATAAAGTACCAGTAATTGTTTGCTAGTTCTTATAGGTATCTACATACTGTAGCCACTGTGACTTGAAATAAATCCCGCTCGGGGATCTCAATACAATAAATCTTCTCATCATATTCGGATCGGAATTGATAAATTTTAATATACATATATTAAATAATATTCATTGACATTTAGTACATTAAGATATGATTTACGGAAGGCCACACACTTTATCATCGAGTACATTTACATATAGTTTGCAACAAATTTGTGTCTTCCGTTTGATATTATTCTTAGTTAGTATCCTTATAGAGAAACGACGAGTTTCACAAATAAAGTCTAGAGTCGTAGGCACAATCCCCTATCGTGAACCGATATTCCTCTTTGCCCCCGAAAAGAATATTCTACCTCGATCTTTCGACGATAGTCGACCATTCTCTCTGTATCTATATACATATATGTATTTCCATGGGTACGGTATGTATTTGTGTTTGCATCGAAGATGGAAGGACGACGAGATGAGAGGAGGTGGCGCGGAGTGTAGAATGGAGCGGGGGAGAAGACGACCAGAAAATATACGGGGGCAGAAAAAAACGCGCGAGTTGGGTGCGGTGTGGAGAGTGGCCTTCCCTTCGAGGCGTTTTACACACCGGGTATCTCGTAATTGATCAGACACGAGCCACCGGACGAACGAAACTGTTGAGAGAGAGAGAGAGAGAGAGAGAGAAAAGAAGAAGGGAAGGGAGACAGTCCATTCCACTCGGAGAATTATTCCTATTTCTGGCGTATTGTGGGGTCGATCTTACGCAGTATCCGGGGACAGATTCTGTGCAACTTGTTTATTCGCCCATGGAACGAGTACTTTGTATTGTTCTATATACGCACGAATTAATCTCGCTCACTGAAGTTGTTTTTGCGAATCAATCCTTTAAGTCTACATGTTGCAAATATCACAGCAATGCTACATGATTTTTACAAATTTAAATTCAATGAATTGAATTAACACTAGGAAATTTTTAATTAAATCTGTTCTTTCAATGAAACGAGATGTGTGTGACATTGAAAATATTTTTACCCATATACAATAGAATAAAGTAAAGTATCAAAAGTCACTCTGTTGGTGAATTTAATTTATATATTCCAAAAATTATATAACGCAAATTTTTTTACTCCTTGCCAAATGTAGATTTTAATGTATTATACATCATACGTCTTAATAAAAACTATTTCAGAATTGTACATGATAGATTTATTTAATTTTAAAAGTAAGAAAAAGCTTTCTTATACATTATTATGTCATTATTATTCGTATTGCAATGCAATAATTGATATTAAAATAAAAGTATATTAGGAATATTATAACGAAAATAAAATCTCATAACGCACATATTCGTTTTATATCTTTAAAGCGGGATTAAAAATGCAATTTTTCAGTCTAGGCTTTTTTACTTTTACATCCAAGAGCGCGTGCTCCGCTCGTCGCAAATAGATAGATCGAAAATATGAATTTTAGATTGCGCCTTTTCTAGATTCAAGATTTATAGTTGTATATGACATCGCGTTGCTTACGCGGAAAGTTTATCGATAATAATTTATAAAGTCGCGTATGCAACTTGTAGTGATCAGACCACTTATTTTCATAATTTCTTTGAATCCTTTGAGGAGTGTCACGATTAATAGTAGAAACTCGATTTATTAATTGTGTTAAATCTTTCCTGATTTTTTCCTCAGTTGCTTCGTCGGGCGCGGTGAAATTATTGATATTATTATACTACTTGTTTATAATGTTTAACTTGTTTATTTTCTCGCGTGGCATTCGAGAAACTTTTAATAGCTCTTGTTTGGTTGAAGTAGAGGCTCTCGGAAAAAAGGCATCAGCCTCGGGCGGTTCTCGATCTCGCAACACACATACTCCAATTTTTGACAAGAAATTCTCCTGAAAAAAACCTCTCTCAGTGAAGACAAAGTTGCTATGCCTTATAATCGCGACGACTATGATCATCTAAGAATAAACGGCGCGCACAGCTCTAAAGTCCGTGCTTTGACTACATCTCCGTGGGATCCGGCGAGATTGCCGAAGGGTTAAAAGGGTTAAGCAGTCGAGACTGGGCGAGTTAGGGAGGGTCGAGCGCGGTCGGCCTTGTCCGGGACAACGTCACGGAGCGGGACGACCAAGTTCGCCAAACTTGCAGTTACTCGATGTCGATGTCCAAATATGTGATTGGCGTAAATAATTTATCCTTTCCTATACCTGCTTATACGTATAATATGCCGCGATTATAATGCGGATCGTTCGCCTCGCGAACGGATAATATAATGGAGCGGTACTGTGGAATCTGATTTCGGAAACAATTTCGACTTTCAAGAATTTACTTTTGCGATTATATTGTTGTTGGAATTTTAAAAAAAGAAGAAAGAGTAATAGTAGTAATATTTTGATAATAATAATATAAGAATAGTGATATACATATAATGATAATAATATTGTTATTTAGTGGCAATTTTCATCAGGATCGGCTTAAACTTTTATTCAGAATGAAGCAGACTCTAAACTTTTGTCACGTTAGAGAATGAAATTGTAAATTGGGAGACGAAATTTGCGTCGAATCGCTTGTTCGCACGTCGTCGCGTGGCACTTGGTGTTTTGCGGAAAACATCAAGATTTTAACGTGTGTTACGAAGGACGGCGGCGTACACAGCGTAGCTATTGCACAGTACAGGAGAAAGGAAGTTTACCGTAGAAAACAGCTCGAAAGTTGTGGCCGCGGCGCAACCTTCACTTCATAACGAAGTGTACCTCGCTATCTCGCGTTACTGAAGAGATCCGGCGAGGATCCTTTTCAAAAGCGCTACGAGATGGGTTCGATCTTTGCGAGTGCCGTGGTGCCACTGAGAGAGTATACAACGATATATGGGCTTGTTGCTTTTCAAGCGCTTCGTTCTCTTTCCTCCCCCTCTCTCTCTCTCTCTCTCTCTCTCTCTCTGCCACCCGGCGCAGAGGCAGGAACATCTCGCTTTGGGTCAATAACTCGCGTGACTCTATGTTACAACACAGGCGAGTCGAGGACTCGCGATAAAGTTTCGATACCTTCTCGTCGATTTTCGTAAATCCAGATTCACAGAGGTTCCTTTTTCCTCGGGGAAACATCGAATAATATCTCGTCAATTAGATACCACGAATGATTTCATGTACGAGAGCTGAGAGTTTGTAATAATTGATGCGATTAGGAGAAAGTAGGGTAAAAGTCTATGACCCTCATGTGGCAGGTGGACGACGCAAATAGAGACAACGGTTACATTATTAAGCATTTCAGTACAACATATTTTTACGTAAGATATAGTCCTAATAATAAGTATGTAATTATATAATGATGCATTTAACAAGTTTTTTGCTCTTTTCACTTTCTACTTTTCTACATTTGTGTGCTGCCAAAAAAAAGTGAAGTAGAGCCTCTTTTCTGTCTTTACACAAGTCAAGAAGTACTATTAATAACGAGCAATTTTAGAAACAAATTTATTAGAAGTAAAGTTTGTTTTGTGGACAGTGTGATTCACACTTTTATTTATAAAATAAAAAGACGATTCTTAAGGTAGTATTTGTTAATTAATATTATATCTGTAGCAGGAAACACACATTTTTGTTTGCGAAAAGAATCGACGTTATCGATTTGTGGCTGGCTTTCGGGCGCGACGAATTCTGGAGTACAGCGCTCTCGTTCTCACAATCAGCTCAATTCTCTCTCTCTCTCTCTCTCTCTCTCGGAGGCCCGTGATTGGAGCTAACGGACGGTATCGCGAGTACCTTCGGAATCGGAAAATTAGAAGGCCGGATTTTGCGGATACTATCTCTCTTGTTCCCTCACGGTCTCGCGAGGTGATATCGCGGTTATTCAATTCCGCGGCAACAAGATACGCGAACGCGGCCAAGAAGAAAACGAGTAGCGGTACGACACGAGAGTTCCGAGTTCCGAGTCGTTTTCTCCCTTTGCGCGCCCGCGCTCGCGGTTCACTCTTTTTCCTCGACGTTCGCGGTTCGCCGTTCACCGTTCGCCCCGCCGCGTCACCGCGTCGCCGCCGCCGTGTCGGAGGCCTTATCCCCACGATGGCGACCACCGCGCTCCTGCTGCCATACCAATAGCTTCCACTTCCTCGACCGTCCTTCGTGAGTACATTGCAATTTTTCTCGGTTAGCAGGAGGCGGCTAACTCGCGTGGCTCCGAGGCCGACATCCGAATCACGCTGAAAATATCTCAACTACGTTTCGCTCTCTTTTCTGCAACTTTCCTGCCTCGACTCGGTTCTCTCTCTCTCTCTCGCGTGCGCGCGCGCTCTTCGTCGTCGTCGATTTATATAAATCGTTGTATAATCAATACAACGATGTTGAATTTGCAAGGAATAGTGCACGGATTGTAAAGATTCGATGCATTGTCTCGTTGTCCCGGACGGATCTTGTCTAATCTCGTCCTAGGAAATCTTGCTTCGGATTGTGCAAGATTGCGTTTCATGGAAATGTTTCATTTGTAGAGACAAAACGTGTCTGCATAATTCGGTACACGAGTTTCCAACAGCAGTGTGCGCAGCACGTCGCAAACGCGTTTATATAGAAGTTACTTTAGATACTCACAAGCAAAATTTTAAAAGTAGAAATGTCATTATCGAACGTAAATGCCAAAGTCTAAATTATATTATAATGCCTTATAATAACAAGTGATTCGACTGTATGATACAGCAGGAATAATATATCGATATGAAAATAATAAGTGCCTTTACCCTTCTTTCTTTCTTTCGTCCTTTTGGAATATTAACTTTTCAAAGCCACGTGCTTTTCAAATATTCAAATAATAGGAAATTGAAAGACGAATTGTGAGCATATGAAACTTGCTGCAAACAGTGTTATTTCAATCTGATGACCCATTCGAATTTTTTCTTTCAAATGTCTTTCATATCCTGTGATAAAGATTTGAAACATTCCAACATTGAATATTCTAAAATAGTTGTCTCGAAAAGAGCCCTTCTAGGAATGTTTTCTACCTGCAGCGAAAAATAAGTCTCGTATCGTTTTTGTCTTGGTCCTGCATATTGTAGAGTTGAGCGTTTTAGAGACGTTGACGGGAGAGGAGCAATTAGAGAGGAGCATATATTTCAGAAGGACGAGCAAGGAAGTACCAAACGTGTACGAGACTACTAGTGGAGGCTGAAAGGTGGGACAAACTTGCCTTAGGGTGAGAGGGAGGGAGGGAGGGAGGAAGGGAGGCAGAGAAGAAAGGGAACGCGGCGCGTTGCAAGCGTGCAAAGTGGAAACTCACTCGGTACTCGTTTGCACATAGCGGTATTCGCTCGTAGGACAGATTATATGATGTCCGTTTCAAGTACAACTGTGCGAAATATTGAAATGCGCGCGATATATTAAGAAATTAAGAAACAAATCGACAAGTGTGAGCGTGTTATAATAGCTTCGACACAAGTAATCCCAAGTATTTAAAGAAAATTGAGAGTTATTCTACGAAAATCACTTGAAAGAATTTAATAAATAAAATAGAAAAGTACGACGAGCGTTTACACGTATTATATTCACACGTATTACCAAAATGATTATAAATTTTCAGAATGTTTATAAATTACTTGCAACTATTGGAATTGGAAACAAGAAAAGTACTATTCTGTCGCGCTAGAGATTTTGCGGATGAATCTACTTTGCTTCGCGCAAAGACCGTCATGTAGGAGAGAGATGAACGTGTTTTACTTAATTTTTGACTTTGGTTAAGTATATCCTATTTCAGCTTACATCTTTTTGCCTCTCTTCCCGCGGGGCAAATGATAGAGGTAAAAGACTTTTGTATTCTTAAGACCCGTACCAAGTTTCTTAGCTAGACGAAGCGGAGAAATACAGGCGCGGGACATGTCCTCGTCGCTAAAGTACTCTCAGCCCTCTCGTTCTACCTGTTCCCTCGACTCTCGTTGGATCTCTCATTAAATTATACTAGACCGAGGAGTATAGCAGACAGATTCAGATAACATTATTCGACGTCGTATTTCAATAGATGCGATTAACTTTGTAATGTAGTAGTCATATTAGCGTGAAAAATACTCCGATTTCTATATTTTTTATATCAAGAAGGAAAAATGTTACACGATACGTTACATACGTAAAACGTCTTTAGATTCGTCGTACAATTTGGGGTTGAGAAGCACGTTCTTTATTGAAGTAAAATGAATGGTCGTAATAGGATCGTAAATGATTCCGCATCATTACAATTTTAAGTCATTTCAACTGCGATTCGTGCGAAATTATAGTCGGAGAAAAATTTGGTCATTCATGTAATTTAACAGATGACCTTTCAAATTTCAAATCTTATTTAGCAGATGACATTTCAAATTTCTTGGATATCGAACGTTGATTCGATTTCATGTTGATTCTACGAATCCCCTTAATTGAAAAGTAACAGTTCCAGAAACTTTGAAGCATATATATAATACAATGTGAAACGAATCGCTTAATGTACATACACACATACATACAGCAGCAGCACGAACGAGCTTCAAATATAACGTAGATAGCGGTTTAATAATAAGCGTACCGAAATTAATTCGGGCTGTTGGTTGTAAAGCAACGCGATGATCGATAACCGTGTGTACTAACGTTTCGGAGAAGCAAATAATTATTAGATGTAGAAATAATACGCCTACATAACAAATCGTTTGTAATGAAGCAGACGATTTCGTACAAGATGCGAATACGATTATATTATATACTAACGAGGACGCAAATCACTGTAACGAAGCAAGGTCAATAGAAAGCTAGCACACTGTTGTTGCGCCTGCTAAGAGTGACTTGGCATCCATGAAAACAGAACATGTATATGTAATATTATAGAAAAAATATATCGTATTACTTTTTATTCCGTGTATTAATACCATGTATTATAACTATTATAAAAAAGTAGAAATAAGTTGAGAAAATATTTTTCAACTTATCAATTTGGAAATTGCAGCTCTCTCTCTCTCTCTCTCTATATATATATATATTTTTTTTTTTTTTTTTTCAAGGACGAATAACGCCAGATTCTGTACCTACGGCTCATGACGATATTAAGCACGCCTCCTGAGCACGTATGCGATAGCGCGACATGTAATTTACAACGTATCCCGTTGCGAGTGCATTTTCAGTTTTAATCAAAAGAGCCAGCGCGCTCGCGCGCGCGGCATTTCCCGTGCACCAAAAAGTTCAACAGTAGGCGGCACAGGTGTTGGTTAACAAAGTACACCCCCGTGATTTTTTTACGCCCACGTATGTACGCGTGTCGCGTCACGTGGGTATCTTGGTCGATCCGTAGGTGTAACCTTTACTCAAACGCACGACGTATCGCGTAACATAGTTTGCCGTCTTGCCCATTAAGCGAAACACCAAGCCATCCCCATGCGTGCGCGCGCGCTGCTCGGCGCTTCATTTTAACCTGACCTTTCTCACCCTTTCCACCAGCGTTGGTCGCGAAATACACCTCTGGCCTATCCACCCGTTCCACCGCGCCCGAAACCCTTTTCTCTAACGATACGCCAACGTCACTTTCAGCTGGCCATTTCAATTTCATCCATTATTTCATAAAAATATTACTTATTATACAATATAAAATCAAAATATATACATATATTATGATTTTCAACCAATATTAGTCTCGCACAGTATTGACGTGTATCTATATACATATTACTTTTGCATTTTATATTTTTATAATATGACAGAATCAAATTCATCTGACAAAAAATCGGAGAGACGAAATTTCGCTCAGCGTTAAATAAAGGAAAATCGTAACCTACATTTCGACGCGGCGACGAGCTTTTTTTCGCCATGATGCAGACAATTTTTGTTGAAAAATTAAATATCTGCTTCGTACATAAAAAATATATTAACACATTTTTGCCAACCATGTAATATAAACTTATTAATATTATTCATTTAACGACAATGTAGGGCAAATATTACATATTATTTATTTCCCCATTTGCCAGTGACAAAGATGTATTCTCCTAAATTTCTTTCGTGTTAAAATTTAACACGTTCAACGTCTCGCGGAAAAGTAAGCTGTACTTGTAAGTACGGGCGAAAATAGTTGACGTCGTTGTCGTCGCTTCGCGATAAATAATTTCGTGCCAGCTGGCAAAGATGATGACGCGACTCGTGAATATATCAAAGATAAGCTCGTACAGGATGTAAGGTAGCTACAGAGGAGTCGACAGATAATTTTCACGAAACGGTGCGGAACCTCTTTTAGCGTCCGAACGACATGCGAACGACGCGACACTTTGAATGCTCGCGCGCCACTCTCCGAAGCATCAATCGCTCTGAATCGCGCTCGAGCGTCGACCGTGCGCTAGATACTACGTTCCCGCTCTCTTCTCTCCTTTTCCTCCTATCAAACTTGACTTGAATTCTTTTCGAAAGAAGTCAAAACAAGTGCGCCTCCATAATAAAATTTACTTTCTAAAACTAAAATTAACGAAATTAACGAAATTAACACGATGTTAATCTTACGCTTTTGCTTTTAAGGAAAAATAAAACTGGCAACGGCTTCGAAGTGAGCCAGTCAGTTTTCTTGCAGTTAGATACAAACACTATCACACGGAAAGTCGATAGATTCGAACGTCTGGTTCCACGCGAAAACGGCAGCGTCCTATTTCACTGTCAAATAGGTCTCCTTGAATCGCATAGTCCGTACTACGCATTATTTTCAACTCGCACGATCACGATGTCGAAAAGGATGTCGGAGAAGCAACGTTGAATCTTGCGACAGCCGTCGTAGTGAAACGGCGTGTAAAACTTTTAATAGAAATTAATTTATCAAAGTAAGAATTCTTTTCTTTGAAATCATTCACTTGTGGCGCACGGTGCTCGAACTTGTGCCTCGAGGAAAAATCGCATTATATTTCTCGCGTAGCGAAGGACGCGTACGGCTTTAAAAGCCGATGGGAGGAAGAGGAGAAGCAGGGTGAGATGTGTGTGTGTGTGTGTGTGTGTGCGAGCGCGTGCGCGTGCGTGAGAATGTAGACGTAGGAAAAGGAAGGTAGTAGCAGAGGAGAGACCGAAGCGTATGATGGTTCCGTACGCGGGCAGGGGCGGAGGCGGGGGCGAGGGCGAGGCGAAGGGTAGGACGACGGGAAGAAGGACGAAGGAGAAGGGGTCAGAGAGAGAGAGAGAGAGAGCGGAGGGGAGAAACGACTCGGAACTCGTGTCGTAGCGGTACGACGCTCGGCGGTCGGGTATCTCCGCGTCGTGGGCCACACGCTCGGCCGGTGTCGGCTGCTCCGCTCGCGTACGCTCGCTCCGCTTAGTCGTGCTCGGGTCTCGCTCGCGTCCGGAGGTCTCGTCGACCAAACTGATTGTGAGCAAACTCCACGTTCGGCGAGTGCGTACCTATAACGGAGACCAGACAGTCTGTCTGTGTCTCTCTCTCTCTCTCTCTCTCTCTCTCTCTCTCTCTCTCTCGCGCGCGCGCCAACACACCGCGAGTTTCTGATCAACACGTACACGTTCGGATACATGTATATATGAGAACAAGGAAACGTGCAATACGCGCGAGCGGGCGGAGGTGTTGGACGTGTGTGTCCGCGTGGTTCACGTGTAGCGGGAGCGTCAGTTAACGGTAGCGCATCTGACGTTGTCGCCAATGTACAGTGGTGTATTACATACATATATACAGCGTATACCTAGTGACACATAATAAAAAGATAGTATATTTTTCTATTTTATATATGTACATATGTATATATGTATACATGTATATATACGTATAACGAACGTCGTGTATGAACCAAAGTGCTCCGAAATTCCGTTAGCTGTGCGCAGCTAACCCGCCAAGAGGAGCGACGGACAAGGAGAAGAGGCATACGGGAGAGAAGTCGCGCGCTCGCGCGCGCGCGCGCGCGCGTGAGCAGGAAGGAAGAACAAAGAACGACAACGTGCCACTAGCAGCAGGCCACTAGTGAGGGAAGCGCGAGAGAGGACCACGTCTCTCCCTCTCTCCCTCTCTCTCTCTCTCTCTCTCTCTCTCACTCCGCGAACTTTATCTCTCGCTGACGTTGGTTCGCGCGCTGTGTGTGACTTACGTGCGGACAACGACGACAACGGCAACAGCAACGGGAGCGACTCGTTTCGGTGCTTGAGGTAAAGTGATTTTTAATGACGTCACGCGGAGAGAGCGATGTCAAGTTGAGCAACCTCCGTTCGCCACCGAGCGTTGCCCCCTCCCCCTTGCTCACCATCGCTTACTCCCGTTCACTCGCGCGCGCCAGGGGGGGGGGACCGCCTCGCTAACGATCAACCGCGAGATATTACAGGTTTATTGTATTATAAACGCCGCGGTGTTTCACCGCGCGCCAACTAGAGAGAGATCCGTTTCAACCTTTCTTCGCAGCTGTCAACGTCATACACGTCTCCAACTGTTTGACGACGCGTCGTCGTCGTCGTCGTCGTCGTCACGTGACGTCGAGAGTGATTTCCGTAGCCACGGAGAGCCAAGCGAGAGGCAAGCTGAGCCCCACCTGATCGCTCGCGCGACGTTACGCGGCCTCCTTCTTCCCGAGAACCCCAACACCCGCGCACTATTGTCTTTGCCCATTGAGATTTGCCCGCCGTCAACGGTTCGTTCCGCGAGACTCTCTTTTCCTTACGATCGCGGCGTGAGTCAAGTTTCTCCCAAAAAAGATAAATCCAAATTTCTCGGCGACACGGTAAAAATTAACGACACGTGGCATGAGACGTCGTCTTCGATGTAATTGTAGCGTCGTGAGTAGAACGTTAAGGACAATAGTTATTCTTTCGTCTCGTATCACTTTTTTTTTAATCCTTTAACAACACAAAGAAATAATGTTTTTGAACGTATCGACGAAAATAGAACGGCATAAAAAATTGGAATATTTGTCCGGAATCGTTGTTTCGTAATATTCATCAACGTAATGGCATAAAAATGAGGACGTAGCATCGAGATGCTTAATCCGTTCGCTGCTCAAAATTTGACTTGCCGTTATTATAAATGGCATAAATGTCTGGTTATCCACGTTGCGATCTCCACGCGCTCTCCTCGCGCCCGCGCCGTTACGCGCGGCGAATCAATGCCAAACGCGTATATGGTCGCGATCGTCGCGATCGATGTATCGTTATGCTCGATGATAGGCTTCCCGTGCACGCGGACGAGATGATCGCTGATGAGCAACGTGTAATTCCGGAAATAATGTTTGCCCAAGTTTTCGTATATTGAGAAAACGCGCGAACCGACGCTTTCGCACGGCGTGTCGTGCCCACAACTGTAAATATATCGCTATAAATATCGACGATCACGCGACGTGGTAATGATTGTTACGTATTTTAAGCCACGACGATCCTGCGCGACTCTAAAGAAAGTACATTGATAGATAATTGTTTCCATCATTGAATAATCCGCGCTGCCATTTTTCGAAGCCGTTTCGCAAGCTGGAAAAACGACCGTTAGAAACTTTCTATCGTCGTATCCAAGATATTCACGGCGTTGAAACATTACCTGTCCACCGTCCGCCCTTCGCCTTGCCGCGAAAGAGAAATCGATTCCATCGATTAACTCGTTTTAATTTCGCAATATAGAAAACGCACAGTTAGCAGCTTGGCGACGACGAGTGGAATTTAATTCCGCGAGATTCGTAAAAGAAGAGAGAGAGAGAGAGAGAGAGAGAAAATATAAGCTTCGCTTTTGCGTCGCTTTTGACCCGCCGAGCGCGAAACGTTGGACAAGATATCGTCTCGATATTTAAACGCTGCAGCAGCGAAACACGCGGTTTTTGCGTGGCAACGAGTGTAACTCGACGAAGGGTGCGGCTGGTCAGGTTCTTTGACAGTCAGAGTCGAAAAATCTCGATCCGTTCAGATATTTATTTTGTCGCACGATGCAGTATACGCAGGAAACCCTTTCTCTCTCCCCCTTCCCCCATCTTCCCCCGACAGAGTATACGATAAAATCCAAAAACGCTCCGTGAACTCGATGGGCGACTTGGTTCTTTTGGTAAATTTAGCGAATATTTGACGTACACGAATACAGGTTGGTTACTCGTATCTTTGACATACGAAATAGCTTTCTCTTTGCTCTGATTTAATACATACATATTAAGTATATCTATACATCTAAGCTGCTTAAAAATGTGTACAAGTATTCCTGAAATAGATTTTAATCATCGCTACTAGTATTATCGTATAGTCCAAGCGCTTATTTTAAAATATGAAATTTCTTCCTTAGGAAAAGTGCCATTCTTGAAATATTACAATTGGAATACGAACTAGCTTGCAAACATCTCAAGTCGCGGGGTAAAGTTTAATCACGTGAGCATTATTATTACGAAAA
The DNA here is from genome assembly GCA_928718305.1 of Tetramorium bicarinatum. NCBI lineage: Eukaryota > Metazoa > Arthropoda > Insecta > Hymenoptera > Formicidae > Tetramorium > Tetramorium bicarinatum. The sequence continues at coordinate 16,471,603 of OV788320.1, forward strand.
TTAAGAATACGAAATACGATTATCGATTCGGTTAGAGAATGAGAAAGCACGTTGAATGTAAAAGTAAGTAATTGCGCGAATAAATAAGACTAATGTTTTGCGCGCGCAAGTTTTCTTTTCGCTCGTGATTAACATAAAAGCACCGAGGTGTATTACATCTTGTTCGTTCGGTATCGGATCGCACCAGTTGAAACGGCATTTCCCGCGGCCCTCTGCACGTACGCAACACACGTTACACACGCCGTAGGTATCTAAATAGTCTGGCAACCTTGACGATTTATCACGTCCAGTGGGTCTGCTGCTTAGGGGATGCCATTAAGTGAATTGCACAGCCCGCTATCGATTTCCGAGCTATCGCGCCTTATCCTTATGCTCGTAGTCCGCGAACCACACCATCTTTCGTAAATCCATACGTTTCTCTGCTCTTCCCTCGCTCTCCTAATACCGCGAAGCCGCCGATAATAAGGTCGATCGGGATACGAAACGCGCCAATGGCGAAGCGCGTGAGCTATTTGCACGTAATCGTCAAATATGTTTGTCAAATCTTGGAAAATTTCAGAGAGAGAAAGAGAGTGTGTGTGTGTGTGTGTGTGAAGAGAGACATGTTTTTAAAACGTACATGTATAACGTTCGCACCAGTATTGATTGCACAAATAGTCGCTACCTTGCATCTGTCGAGTGTTAGCGAGAAATGAAGATAATTTATGATTGTATTCCTCTACGGTCAAATTTTTCAGCATCGTGCCGTCAACATTGTGTAGGAAAACCCTATGCAGCCCTATGCACCCAGGCCATTCAGTTCTACACTCATTTAATACATACTTTGCTTGTTTTCTAAAATACTTTGTTCTTTTTATTTCTTTTCCTTTTTGTTCATTCTATTGATTCTATTGAATATTGGGTGATTTTTCTGCTCAAACGTACTTTTCTTCATTACAAAGAATTTTGTGACGTGATGAATTGCTCCGCGTGCAAGTAGTCGACTCGTCGTTGTTTGAAATCTACACAAGGAATGCAAGTCTTTTAAGGAAAAATGGAATGAGTTTTGTCCCTAGATTCTGAAATCTGCATCAAAAGAATTTCTGCAAGTTGCCGAATTAATGTTTATTGTGTGCATCAACAAGTGCTTAGAATCGAACATGTCCGGTGAATGTCCGCTCAAGAATATCTCTCTCTCTCTCTCTCTCTCTTTCTTTCTCTCTCTCTCCGATAGCGAGACGTTCCGCGTCAGCACTGTACTACTGATCTTATCGTGTGACACGCGTCGATTCTCAACACGGGGAAATACAGCCGCCGCGCCGCGTCAAGGTATCCAGTTATTATCGTGTTTGCTGTTCAAGTTAACTCTCTGCCATTCGGTACACAAGGCGGATCGCTGCCGACTTAACTTACTCGCGTGAAACGTTCGATTAACGAGTATAACGATGGTCGAGCATTACAAAACATAAACACGCCTAAATCTTTTCGCCGGAACGGATCGTGCTCTGGATCATTATCACGTTACAATTTAATTTCATCTTATTTCATTTTATTTTTCATTTTATTTCATCATCTCGCCTCGTGTGTGTAATCGTTGCACTTTGTCCGTCTCCGCGAAGACAATGGAATATCTCTTGATGGATTGAATTCTAATGCATCTCTTGAGACAAATAGCAAGTATGTATATAAGACAACATTTGTGAATACGATTTCTATAAACTTTCCATAATACACAACGATATAAAAAAAAGCATGATTTTTTTTTTAATAAATCGCCAACTTTTTGAGATTTGAATTTTAGCAAAGTTACAGATACTTTATGTATTACTTTATTTAATTTGTAGAAAAGAGGTCGTTTGAGAGAGTACCGCATTCTTCTCAATCAGTGCTGCGCGGTGTTATGGTCGCCAAGGACAATGCGAATGTAACCATGTCTCGCGATCTCTTTCGTGCGAGTATTAGGTATATATGTATACCTAATACTACAATACGAACTCGACATTGACTAATTCCTATCTTGAAAAGTTGTCGAAATTATTCTTCAATATATATATTTAGAATTAGATAAATTATCTTTGCGAAATTTAAATTTCACACTTGTACTTTTTGCTAAATAATTTACAAAAGTATGTAAAGGATGATTTATAGTTTTATGATACGAATGCTTACGACGTAAATCGTAAAGATATTATTGATGCAGAAGAGAAAGAAGAAAAAAAGATAGAAAGATAGAAAGAGAGCAAGGAAATGTACGTGAGAGTGAGAATATATCATACGATCAGCTTTTTATATAGCGACTCTTTGTTCGATACGGTCGCGGCGGCGCGAACGTTTCCTGTTATCGATACGTAGCGCAAGAAATTGTCACAGATAAAAGTCGTGATATACCCTATATCAGTCATTGATTTCCAAACTTTTCTGTCGACGATTGTTATATACCTTGATAGTGAATTTCCATCCATTACATTTCAGAGAATTTATCTCGAGATATAAAACAACAATGTTAACGTTTCACGACGCGTGGTATCCAGTCACTTCCGATATTTTTTCCAATGGAAATTCATTACTTCGTCCAATACAATCGTTGATGGTAAACGCTGAAAAAAAAAAACAACACACATCACACGTTTCAATGTTCTTGATTTATATATATATAGTTGTATATTAATTACATGGTCCGATGAGAAATGCTTGCCGGTCTTTCTCCCCCCCCCCCCTCTCTCTCTCTCTCTCTCGCGCGCGCGCAAATAATACAGGAATCCCCGAGATGAAAAACTTTTTTTCGATATCGTAAAACAGGGTCAGCGTGCGCCGGGGGAAGTAACTATGCGCTACATTAAAGAAACTTTTTTAGGATCGTTTAATTTACAAAGTAATACAAGTTTCCGTAATCAAACTTTACGTTACAATGCACACGTGATTGGTCGATTACTCCCTTTCGATGTTAAATCATCGAATAAATTTTTTTCAAGCAAAATCGCATGACTTTGTTCCATTATAGTCTATTTCGCTGCACGCGTATTACGCGATGAAACGGACAGCCGTGTGGTAGAGGCGCTTCCGGTCGAGCTCGAGCTCTCGAGCTCTCGAGCTCGCGCGTGAGAGATATCGGCTTTATACGCATCGGCGAACGCACGTTGGCCTCCCTTTTAAAATCCCACCTTGCAGTTATTTGCGTACTCGCGCATAATACAACTTGCGGAACTGGACTACTTGCGCGCGGAACGTCGACTACGCACGTCGGCAACACCGGGATAATTCGAGGTTCGAGCGTCGTTCTCCGATATTCGTCCGATATTCGCGGCCGGAATTCGAATTCGAAAATGGCATCCGGCATCGATCGTACCGGCCGCGCGCGCGGTACACTATCGCCCGAAAGTTGAGGCAACTTGGTCAGGGCGTAGCCATCTTGAAGCGAGATTGTGCCAAGTACTTTGCTCCTACGCTCTTCGCGGCCACATTTCTACTTTTCGTAATTAAGTACAAAGAAACATCCAAGTGCAGGAAAACGCTCGACATCGTCAATATATCGAGTTGAATACTTGTATAATTTTTTGAAAGAGAGTAGATGGGAAGCGAAGAAACGACCGCGCGACTAACGCTTTGAACAGCCAACGGTCTCTCGATTCATATTATGTACGTATTATACCTCATATGTATATTAAATATTCCTTGATAATTTTTTCATATGCAACTGTTAGGTGCACGTTAAAAGCCGATAGGAGACTTTACGTGCACGTAACTCACAATTTCATACCACCTTTGTACCTTTGCGAAAAAGTTGGCAAATGGAAAAATGGGGCGTCATGTGTTGACGTTAAAAAAAGCGCGTGCGGGTTCCCTGATTAATGCGAAACATATGCATCCGTTCTTGTTTGCCGAGTACCGGACACGATTCTCGGCGGTGAGGAGGAACGTAATGCTGCTCGCCGCGCGCGCGCGCGCGCGTTGCTTCGTCCCCAAGCCAACGTGGGTTAAAGCCTCGAGGCTCTCTTCTTCCCTCGACACGCGGCCAAGGAAATCAAGACCCGTTAGAAATTGTTCGACGCGCCGCGCTTGTGCACGTCCTAAGAACGCGCCGCGCCGCGCCGTGTATATAAAGTGAATACGGAATTGCGCTCCTCTCTTCATCTCAGCGTTTCTTTCCAAATATATTCTTCAATCGATTTTACAGGTTTAGATTTATATAGACAAAAGTCTCGATAGAAGATACAATTTCGTGCATCAATCTCTCGTTATAGTATTAGTACTCATCCTTGTCAGTCACCGAGCATCACATTAAAAGAATTTAAAAACGTTAAGTAAAATCGAAGCATAAGATTGAGCAAAATCTCCTAGGCAACTTGTGGTGTGACCCATATTACTGAAAAATTTTGTTTTTATTAAAAATATATCAATTCCAAATTAGTCGGCAAATATAACCATCATGTGCAAGTCAAGCGGTATAATGACACTTTACTGCACTTGTAGTGCACACGATGCATGCGTCTACGTATGTACAAGGAGCCTCTCACAGTTTTCATGTCGCCGAGTCACCCGGCAAGGCCTCCGGCCGGCAAACGCTATGAAAGAAGAACGACGGCAGTGTGAAAGTAAAGAAAGTGGGCCGCTCGAAGTAGTCTTTAACCTAGAAGCGTCGCGGTTCTCTTCCTTCCGCTCAATGTCGCTCGCCGAAACAATTCGGAAATGTTGGCTACACTATTTTATGTTGTTTCTAGTACACATACATAATCCTTGTTTTGTTTCATTTCGCATAACATGCAACAATTTATTGCGTGACATCTTTCTCTAATCTTGTTGCATTTTTACATTACACATCACTATTATTATTACTATTATTATTATTATTATACCATTAACGCAAGTTTTATCAAATTGAAATTTGAATGGATCGCGAAGGAACGAAATAAGATTTTTTTCCTAATCGATTTACAACTCTGTTGTAGGTGCAGGCAAGAAATCTTGAAACGAAAGAATGAAAGATGACGAAATGTTTCAGTTATAGCTTCTTCTCAATACGTCTCATTCTGTGCCTGCAAATTTATTACTAAATTTACTATCTGTATTACACACATTTGTAATCAAGTCGATATTCTAGTCAATCTAGTCCATCAAAGCTGTCTCGAAGCCCTGACAAAGCGTTCGCGTATAATTAAAACCGTTTAAATCGTACCCTCATGCGCGACGCATTATATACGTCGAAGGGTCATAAAGGGCATAAAAGACACGCATATGGCGGCTTAATCCTCCGATTCCGTTCGTATGATAAAAACGAAGGGCTATCCCGTCGTTTGCTTGGCGGAGCGCTTCGCGAGAGGAAAAGAGACGATCGATCACTGGATTAGGAATTATTTATAGGCTGGCGCGCAGCGCGACGCGGAGCAAAGCGGAGCGGAGCGGCATGGCGCGGCATGGCGCGGTGGCCTGCATCGCCGTGGCGTCGCGTCGAGGCAAAGTGATGCGACACGAAATTTCACATTGCGCTCCTCCGATCGCGCGTGTCACTTTTGCCAGCAGCGACTGGAAGCATACCGATATTCGCGTAATACCGGAATGCAAATTAATCGCCGACCATCACAAGTTCTAGAAAGTCTTGTCGTCAAGGCGATTCTTACGAATTTGGAACCTGGCCAATATCAATGTTGCCTTGTAAACTAACCGAACTCGAGAATCACGCGCATTCGATATGATAAAGACGAAATTTTGTATGCCGACAACCGAGTTTCCGAGAATTGTTCTTATTGTAATTATAAAAGTAGAAATTAAAACGCAAAAGAGAGAGAGAAAGAGAAAAGAAAAACGAAAAGCTATTTCACAAACAATTATTGTCACTACTGATCGTCTGCCACGCCAGATGATATTTATCCAACTTGCATATTTATGTTTTGATTTTACTGCAACTCCAAGAATATGTGTCGCATGGAGACTTTTGCAAAACATTGCAACAAATGAAAGATAGTAGATTCATAGCTTAATAGTTTGTCCTAGCTTCGAAATGGGGAAGAGAGAGAGAGAGAGAGAGAGAGAGAGAGAGAGAGAGAGAAGCGCGTCCTATTTAAACTTTAACGAAACTCGCGAGACGCATTTTTATTCCGGAATCGAATGAATTTTTATGAGCCCGTTGACTTGTGATCGATATACGTACACTCGATCGCGGATAGCGCATTTTAATGAGCGAACAACGAACAGAGCGAATAATCCTTTTCCCTTCCTCTCTCTCTCTCTCTCTCTCTCTCTCTCTCTCTCTCTCTATATATATATATATATATATATATATATATATATATATATATATATATTATCTAGCACGCTCGTTCACGTTTCTCAGAGATACTAAGTACATTATAAATGATTTTATATAGCCACAAGATGGAATAAATGAGTATGAAACATAAGTCTCGTTATACGATAATGTTATCATCTTTTTTATTTTTTTCTCTTTGTCATTTGTGGTTTACGCCATTTTGATAATTGTCACTTTCATGCTCTATTTTGCCATAATATTACCAAACTGAAGCGATATTGGAGAGCTCGCATGATATTATTTACGCTAGTATGGATTTCGACGACATAAGCGATGAAAACGTTGCTTCTACCACTGATCACGTAACGTGATCACAAACTATTTGGCAATCATTGTTTTGGATTCTCTCTCTCTCCCTCCCACCCCTCTGTCAAGCTGACTCGTTAGCATTGAGAATTATCTGGCACGAATCCATCGGCTTAGCTTACCAAATTTTTATTCGTATTAAAAATCGAATTTTTTATTTTCTTAAACTATGCTACGAAAAATGCGATGGAATTATGCTTTAATAACTGTGATCGTTCTAATGATGATATCATCACATTCGCGATTGACACTGAACTTAGAAGTCGTTTACTCGTTCTCCATCAATATATCTTTTGCATGTATGCCGTTTTTGTATATACACATCAATATACTATCAATATACTATTAAATTTTCGTTACGCTTTAATAATTAATTTAAGTAATCTCATAATGACATCTCACCAAATATATGCGTATAACATTGCCTATGAATATACGATAATCAAAAACAAATTTCTGTTTGGAGCTATGATTGAAGCTATAATTATAATGCATACGTTGTATAAATACTATTAAGATACACGTTGTTATTAAATTAATATTTCCTATCGAAATATACATCATCGAAAAAGACAAAAATTTTTTTCACTATACTCGCGACGTTGTAAATGATAGTATCTGAATGTGAAATGTTTTGGGTTTTTCGCGACCAGATTGATTTCGTAAAACTTGCTTGTGAGCGCGCTTATAAGCTTTTGTATTTCGCGTAACTTTTCAAATTACTTTTTAAATTATCATACTGCGGGAGAAGTTACACGCTGCGAAAGAAGAGAGAATAAAGTTACACTTGCGCACACAGAGTTACATGTCGACCGGTATCAGTTGCGTAGCAACTGATTAAAAGCCATATTTGTCCGTCGAGAAGTGCATAACGAACGAGACAATACAAAGAAAGATAAGTGGCGTCTCCGCTAATCGGAAGCTCGGCACAAGAGTGTCCGTACCCGGAAACTCCATCGCGATCGATAAAGGGCTGCGTAATTTGTTTTATTGTAACGGGATCTCCGTAACTTTCATTTGTTGCAAATGTGCGTCTGAGAGAGAGAGAGAGATTGAGAGATTTTTTGTGCGCAAAATTATAAATTATACAAGACGTGAAAAAATAAAAATTGACAAAATTATACCCAACGTTTTCCGTAAGGCTGTAAATTCTGACATTTGTAAGTTTGAGCGAAATATGATAGTGTTATGAAGGCTTCGACTCGCACACGTAGCGGATATTATAACAAGTGGGGCTCGTGTAACAACATTTGCCGAGCAGCACGAATTTACTGACATAGACGTGACTTGTTCCGACACTCTAAACAGTCGGTGTAAGCCAGTGGTGCTCGTGAGATTTTACTGATGCGACTATAAAAGACCGTCGAGTTCGATACGACACACACACACACACACACATACACACTTAGGTTATTGGAAATCCCGAAACATTCGATAATCTTGGGCGATCGCGTCGGCGGTAGATTTATCTATAGATAATATCTGTGCGCGAAATCTCACAGCAACATTATTGGCGGACTATAATCCATCCGTCTTTTGTCGATAAACTATCTCAGTAGGTTAGCTCAACTATTCGCAATCAAAATCCGCAAACTGTTTCGAACAATGAGCGAAATGTCCGGCACAAGTTACGCGGCGCACGATGGTGCCTCGTATACCGGGTGTCTCGCTTGTCGAGGCATTTATATGTCGTGTCCTTATGCAAAATCATGGTCTTTATTTCACGGATATAGGCTCTTGATGCGTCAGTCGCGTGGCACGAAACTGCTGCACGTACGAAGGATTCGTGTTCGCATATGACGTATGTGATATCTCGGACGCACGACCGAGGAATATGCACATATATCCTGCGCACGGTGGCGAATGCTGTTGCTGATAAGATTACGATAATGGCAGTCTTGGCTACGAACGTTTTCGAGTGATAACTCGATTTGTTAAAGTCGCTCTCGTGCGCGTTTTTCAAGTCTTGAAAATTAAGTACATACGATATTGGTCTCAATTATCTCAACGAACAAATAGAATCTTGCCGATTTTTTTTAGTAGCCTTGTAAGATTAATATTTTCTTAAAAATGTCGCAACACGATGTGTATATATATATATGTATAACTAATCTTTATCTCGATAGAAATAATCTTTGCTAATATACACACCAACATAATTTTATAATACTTTCTACGGTAACGTGCAGCTGTTGCATGAGAATCCACTAAGCATGCGCGGCATTCGCAGTGCCATATCTATCGTAAAACGGTGCATTCTAGCCAGCAGCATCTGACCGCAGAAAAGACATCTTCATACTCGATCGAAGATTGGAAAAAAATTTTTACACTAATCTCGACTAGGAGGATATGCGCGCGCACGAAACTCGCACGCGCATACACGCCCACACCTTAGACTCGTTGTAGCGCACACTTGCGCATTTAACGCGCGATAGCCTTCTTCCTGAAGATGATTAACTTGCCGCGTACCGATGCATCGAGCATCTACGCACTTTCAATCATCTCTTAGAGTTAGGTATCGTAACCGAGAAATTATTTAGATTATTAGATTGCGAGACTAAATTCAAATTAAAAAAATGTTTTAAACTCGAATAAAGATATTTGGAGTACGTGCTAAAAGTGAACAATTTTATTTTATTGACAATTATGATATAACGACAGTATGTATGTGTGTATGAATTAAAATTGAAATAATAATAAATAATATAAAGGCGACGTGTAAATCTATGTACGATAGTAAACAGCGAGTAATGAACACGTTGTTATGTTTTTATATCTGTCTCATTGTCAGAGTGCTACCTTAGAGTCGCCATATATTTGTGCGTAACGAGTAACGCATAGTTATCGCGTGGCCGTTGTATTGCGCGATATGCACGATTTGAAAAACATGCTGATATATACCGAGTAATTGTCAAGCTCATTTCGTCAGTCCAAGTGTTGAGAAAAACGAGAAGGTAGTAACCTTGCGCAGTTAAATCTCGCTGTATGAAAATTGTGTTTCGCGAAAACTGTGGTGCGCATGCCTTTAAATTATTCCAATTGAATTTTCTTGCGAGTAAAGTGGAGAAAATATAATCACGTATAGAATATCAAGTCTTTACCTCGATCTTTTACGACGTTGATACGTAGAATGATATCTCGTGGAAACGTAGAATTTTGTGCCAAGCGGAAACATGTCAAATCGGCGTATGGAGAGTTAACTTACAATTATGAGAAACATACACAGGCGCATTTCTATTTTCCGTCAAAGCGAATATCAAATAGTATCTGACGAATTTACAGTGAGATAAATATTAGAGAGAGAGAGAGAGAGAGAGAGAGAGAGAGAGAGAAAAGAAAGAAAGGAAGGAGAGCGAGAGCGAAACGTAAACAAAATACAATATAATAGATATAATGTATAATGATAATTGGTAAAGTTGCAGTGTATTGATTAAATCGATCGTGCCCTAATTACACTCGCGTCATAAAATTTACGGTTAAAAGATTCTACTTGCAGGGGAAACACGGCAATTAATAATACAGTCCTGAGCGAGTACTTGGTAGAGGAGCGGAGGGAGCAACTATTTAACGACGTACTAAAGCGCGAGGCGGCGCGGTGAGCGGCGCTTTAGGATATGTATGGAGTGGAGGATGCTCGCCCGTTCGCTCGCTCGCGCGTGCTACTCTCGCGCTTTGTCATAAATTTAGCGCACTGATCTCATTCCGTGGTGAATCCGTCGACAAAAATAGCGCAGCAACCGCCACAACGCGCTCCGCGACTCGGATCGGAGCAGCCACGCCGCAGCACCTTGCCTCGCCTCGCCTCGCCTCGCCTCGCTCGTGAGGCGCACGCGCTTCGGCGCATTTACCCCTGGAATGCATGACTGTGTCAGAAAGGGCGAACCACCCCCGCGGAACCGACCCGTACGAATATCCCGTGGGCGGAGGCGCGGCGCGGCACGGAGATTCCGCATAAAGGCCGATGACTCTTTGTTTTGGGAGAATCCCGCGACGCGACGCGACGCGACGCGACGCGACGCGACGCGACGCGACGCCCGCTTTTCTGTCACTGACCTTCCGCGAGTAGAGCCGCGCGCGCGGCACGCGATAGGACGAGTCTTGCTTGTCTGCCTGCCTGCCTGCCTGCTTACCTGTCCGCGCCGCGTGCACGTTACTCGTTCCGTCTATAGCAATGTCCCGTTAGCCGCGACATCGGGGATTAGCGCGTCTTAACCCCTCCTTCTCGAGTAGCGGCACGCGGCACGCAGCGTGTCTCATATAAATATGACGTTCTTTGTGCACTTTGTACTCATTTGCAGCATATTTTCCGTTTTCGAATCGTCGGCAATTAACGTGTTGCAAATAACGATGATGATGACAAATCTCGCAAACCTTCCAAAGCAAATCTTTTTCTTTCAACCGCTTGTTTGTCCAAGAGCAGCTAGGGAAAATGCAATGTACTGTATAAACGTATAAATGTTGAACATTTAAGCATATTTGTGTGTAAGAAAAGTAATATCTTTTTTTATCAAGCCTAACACCTCTCTATGTTCTCCTTATCAGAAACAATATCAATACAAAAGATATTAATTCAAGTTTTTTTTTATTTTTCAAATTTTACAAATTTAAGATTTAGCATTCTCGAATCAACGCGCAGAACGAGCCACCCGTTGAAAAAGAATCCACATGTGTAACGGATGAGAATGAAACGCTTAAAGACAATAATTGGAGGCAGTCGCGTCATCGAGTCGCGTGACAAGTCAAGCGAGCATAAGGCACTCACTCTCACGCTGCATGGCACAAATCCAAAGATAGTTCCGTCAAATCCGAAGTGTATTCAAAGTACACTTTTCGGTTTTGCGAGTTGCAGCTTACGTATCGTGCAGAATACGTATGAGGAAAACGCGACTCGAGATTAGACATTGACGCGACGAAGGCATAAGCGCACCAGAATAATTACCAACACCCTACGATTACGTCAACATCTGCTGTGCACGCGATGACGCGCATCTTCGCGGAAATTTGCTGTTCGTTAGCGTCATCACTGACACCTCGTTCGTCTTTTTTCATTCCTGGTGATTGACGTGTATGCGCCTAACATTGAGTATAACACATAACAGACTTCGAACCTATCGAATTTCCCCCTTTTTTTTCTTTTTTTGCGGAAATTGATTGTGAAAATGAAGAGATCCATACTCAGCTTCTGATAGCCAAATTGCTCTAGTTGCAAACATAATTGAAATTGATTAAACTTTGAATTGTGATAATTAAATTTTGAAATTAATTTCTTTCAACTTATTGTTAGTGTTAGTCGATGATGAGGATTGAAGACAAAACGATCGTTTAACGGGATTTTGCGAAATCCCGTTAAAAGACAAATTTTGACAAATTTTAAAAGAAAATATTAATTGAATATTTGCAAAAAAAAATATAATCATTGATATCTATGACATATTATAAATGACAAATATGTGAGCCTTCTCTGTAGAAAATCTATTGTGCGAGAACGTAACGTTAGAGACGCAAAGAATCATTTGTATCGCAATTCGCAGAATTGTAAGCACTGCCGTAAAGGAGGTCAACGAAGAATGCGCGTGTGCGCGAGCGCACGTTGGCATGTGACTATAACTTAATGAATGCATGATTTAATTAGTAACGTAACGTGCGGCTACGCTCACGCTTTTGTCACACTATGCTTAATAATCTAGATGAAGATACGACAAAATTTTTAAGGAATTTTCATGTGAAGATAATACCTTTAAACCACATGTATATCACATTGTAACGTAAATTTAGTTTACGTTACAACTTATCACTGAGGATAGGGGAAGAGGTGGAAAGGACACGATAACGAGGCTACGAGTCAATACTTAATATAATAACAGTAAATAGTAAAAAATGTATGCAATATATAATTAAGTAACAGTGCACCTAAAGTTAAAGAGAAAAATATAGTGGTATGAAAGTTCGAAGCACGAACGACGTACTAACCGGCTAACTAAGAGTTTATATCCCACTTATTAGAGTTTGCCTACATAAAACTCTACGTTCGCGCGAGTAACTTGCTGCGAGTTAAAATTACCAATCCAGTATACGTCGCATATTGAGATTCGTTGAGAAAAAAGAACGTGTGATAACTGATGGAGTCATCTCTTAAAAAAAGCATCTGGAAGCATCTGGAGAGAAAGTTCGTCGGATATACATATACATACGTATACAAAGTATTTAAATGAATATAGAGCGTACCTACATATTCTTTAATTTTTTTTAAAATAAAATTTAAAGTTTATTGCTATTTGAATACAACATTTAATTATTTTCAATCTTTTCGAAATTGTATTATATGTATATTGCATAATTAGAAGAGACTTAGTAATTAGAAGGTATTATGTTAAAAAATAATTCGAAAAATTATTATATGAATAGTTAGATGAAATTGGCAGACCGTGTCGATCGCGAAGCGAACAAGTATAGTACATACATGCGATTCAATATGCGAGTTGTGAACCTTATCTTAAAAGGAAGGTACGGTAACGGAAGGTATTTGGAAAAAAATATAATATTATACCTCTCTATACTTCTCTAATTTCGTAGGCCGTTTCGACATAATTTGTGTGGATTTCTGTATTGCAAAACTTTGGTTAATCACGCGATATCGCGTTTAAAACCCAGACACGATTTCACGCTCGTAGAATCATAAAAGAGTTTACGTATGGGACTTTTTTTCCACAGTATTCGCACGTAACATTAATTGAACGTTTGACATCGATGGATCTTTAATCCTTGCAACCTTGTAGCCCAGCACGCTAAAATGTACACGTACAATGAAATGAAATTGTTTTCAAACATATAATAATGTTGGAATGAGTAAACTGTACAACACTGTAGTTAACGTGAATCATGGAAATTTCGCACAAAAATTTCGTTACCTCAAACAGATTATTCGATTAAAAATACGGTTTATCCGGTTCTTTTCTTGTCGCTGGTTATCTTACGAGCGTAAACGCGTGAAAGAATTATGCGCACGCGTTATCAGGATTACGGCCACGTACATCGGTAATTGGCCGTAATTGGCGATCATTAATTCGAAGATCTGTCGAGATTCACTGACAATGCTGACAACAATAGCTCGAGAGATACGAGTCCCGTGTAATTTGCCGTACGATCGATTTGAATGCCGATGGGCAGACGAAAAAGCGCGCGCGCGCGCGCGCGCACCCACACACACATATAAAGATTGAAACGCACGTCGCGTCGCGCGGATAATACGCGAATCGAGCATGTGCCGCGCCACGCCATGCCGCTCTCCGTCACTATCGATATGAGTCTGATTGCGCGAGATAGCCTGGCCCCGATATTCGACTATATGAACATGTATGGGCGCGGAATGACTATCGGGCGCGTTCGTAGAAATGCAATGACACGCGCCGCCAGTCGATGGAATTGAATAAAACGCTCGTGGTTATGCTATTGCTACGCGAGACAAAGAACCCATTTAACACTTGGCGGAAATTTGAGGATGTATTTAGTTTATCGTTATAATGGTTTCAATCTTACTGCTTTACTAAACAAAGTTTCCGAAGTCACACGATTTCGCGAAAAGCGAAAGATATTATACGTACTATTAACTGAAATTGTACAGAGGTAGTCTGTTACCATTTTACCTTGTTACAGTTTCAGTAATATTAATATTGTATTTTATAAAATGTAACAAACACAAATAATTCCTGCATAAGGAAAGTACCAAGTGGACAAAGCTATCCACTCTTGAAGAAATTTTGAAACAAAAGGACTCGTAAGTAGCGACATAGAGATAGTAGAGATGAGTGGACGTGCGGGAGGATGCGATTAACCCGTAGAGTCTGTCTAGCTTACATTGGCAAGAGCAGTCGTTCGAAAAATGACAAACGAAAGGCCTAGGGTTTGATCCCTCCCGGTTCAGGCTTTCATCCCTCGCTTTGAATCAGCTTACAGCTTCACCTTTAAAACGAGCTGTTCCATTGTATCCGCACACAAAAGCTGTGACGAGTTGGGAAACCAAACCAACTTGAGACCAATTTTCAATATGTCGTCCCATATGTAAACTACTGTTTGTTTAGGGGTAAAACATAGACTTTCAATCAACTTGAAAGTGATTACGTGATCTAAAATTTCAGCAATGTCGATAAGACTCAGCGTAACCGCCATCGGTTAACCAATCTTTGTTTCTCGATCTGCATTATCTATTTATAGCTGCCCGACTATGACCTAGATTAGACAGGATTAGAAACAGACAGGTAATCTCTCGCTAACCAGAGTTAGTTAACTCCATAAAGGTTAAGACAAGTCGATAAAAGAAAAAAAAAGCTACTCATGAGCTTCCGCAATCTCCTCTTTATCTATCGAGTGCCAGATAAAGTTACTTAGCTTCGAGATAGATGTGTGCTTTAGGGCGGAACGACGTTTCATACATAGAATAGTCAATTTTCGTTTACGTACTTTGCACATTATTGACTCATTTCTCTCGTCAGACTTTTACTTTTTAGAAAAGATTGAATTTAATTGGCTGCACAAGTTAAATTGATAAAACTGTTGATAATGTTTTTAATTCCATAAAAGCTAATCGCTTATCGATTTTTATTAAAAACTTTAATATGAGTTAGCCTCAAATAATTAAAGTGTAACAAATATTTTAAACATTTTCCAATGAAAAGTTATATTTGAGAAATGGTATAATTATATTAAAATTTTTATATATTAAAATTTTTTTTATAAAATAGAAAACTAAGATGTTTTCTATTTTATAGACGTCCAAGCCTCTATTTCACAATTCTCTTGTATTTGTCTTACAACCCTTTCTGATGCCAAGGAGGAACCTGTATAGTATTTTGTTTTGTCTCCGGTTGATAGTAGAAGGGCTACCGGCGAGAGCTCGTCTTAAAGTATCCCCTGAAAATTCGTGGCTCTCCCCTCGCGTCGTCGTCTGTCGCGGCGCTTTACGTCGTCGAAGTAAAGGACGGGGGGCACGGGCATGGCAACGAAGCAACGAGCAACCCCGGCGGGTCTCTCGACCAGCTGGTGGACGGCGTGACGTCACGAGCCTACTACCTATCTATCTACACTACGGCGCCACACACACGCGCGCATTCTCACGCTCTCTTTTTTTAACGTCGCTCCATCCTTGTCCTTGGCTCGCGCGACTCGACATGCGGACCGGCGCACATGCGCACGCCTATAGCCAGCCTATACACGATGACGAGGAGAGCGAGCAGCGAGAACGCGTGGCATCGGGCACGAGACCCGAGCGAGCGGGCGATGGAGACGCGCGTATGTACCTTTGTGCGAGCACGAGCCGAAACGCCACGCTTTGGTGCCGCTGGAATTTCAGATATAATCATTAACGCGGTCGCAGATATTTCAGACATGTAATGTAACGTGCGATGCAGTTTCCGGTGACCACTAGTGGCTGGTGAGCTGTTCCACGCTACGACACGTGGCGTGCTCGTGCCTACTCGTACATGTTCGTACATACTCGTCGTAAGTCGTAATCGTCGCGACAACACTGATAATTACTCATTATGGTATTAATTAATTAAACGTATCACTACCACTAACTAGGCTGGCAGTTTTCATATATTTTATACATTAGGCTATGAGAAAAAACAATCACTAGACGTGGTTCGTGTTGATGTTAATGTTGGAAATTTCAAGCTATCGAATCAAGCTTGAGCGATTTTGAAACAGGATACTTGAATATTTTAAATTTACAAAACTGTTGAGAGAGAGAGAGAGAGAGAGAGAGAGAGAGAGAGAGAGAGAGAGAGAGAGAGAGAAAAACGCGGACTCTCTGTTTGACGTATGTATATGTATATACACAAGAAACATAAAAGATTGTCACGCCGCTCGTCTCGCAAGTCGCACGTAAGCAAGGCTCAGGAAAATCCAAAGGATCTAGGGCCTCACTCGACGACGATACGGCCGATTGTCGCACGAGCGTCCAGTTGCAAGTTGCGAGTAGTGGGAGTCGGCGTCGGCGAGGATAGTCGAGTATCGACGATATGAGCCGATTCGTTGCCACCACCAAGGATCCCGTTGCTCTAGTCTCGCGGCAGAGAGAGAAAGAGAGAGAGAGAGAGAGAGAGAACAGACGTGCCTCGGGTGGGGATAACATCTGCTCTTAGCGTGATTGCCGTGTCGCGATGTGGCTTTATGGCGCGCGTGGCGAGCTGCGGGCAACAAAGTAAACGTATGATTCTTAATGTGCCGCGCTGCGAAATTCGAGGCCGTTGCACGACCCGCTACGCAGCACGCGCTCGCTCGCGGAAGGGAAGGTCACGAGAGAGAGAGAGAGAGAGAAAACGCTGTTCCGGATAATCGGAGCTTCGATTGCTCAACATTCGACGCGACGGTGCGTCTCTCATTTTTCTCGGGGCCGATCTGCACGAAAGAATCGCCATCCTTGTGTCACCACGTCATGTCCAACGTATCGCGCGAAAAGAGAGAGATTTCATTTTTTCATTAATAGTACATATCAATTACAAGAGTATTAATTATGTAAATATGTATGCGGATTTTACACGTTATGTAACTCTACTGCGGAAATATTTACTAGCATCTTGGAGTGAGCTCTACATTGTCCACGGCTCTCTTGAATTTCCTTTGAAAAAAGAAGGCGTTTTGCCGTGATGTTGCCTAGATAAATTGCCCGATCAGTATCACTCAGCAATTAATCAATTAAAAGGTTAAAAGCACCAGCGCGTTTGCTTCCATCGCGCGCTCTCATCTCGCCCCGAAATAAATATGGATGATTCTGCATTTTTACTGCATATTCATGCCGTGCGGATCCATAGTATGTATACCATTTAAACATTGAAATGTAATGTCTCATCGATTTGATTCACGAGCGTGTTGGCGATTACAATTGAAGACTCCGACTATGAAAAAATTACATCGTGTCTTGTCGAGAAATAAAACATAAAATGTGTTGCCACACTTGTTGTTTCTGCCGCTCCGCATGTGTTAGGGTGTTTGACTAAAGTTTTCAAAAAATAGGAATAAGACAACTGATTTCTTTCTAAAGACAGAGAAGGCCAAGGCTTGTGAATGTGTATGGTAAAGGAAAGGCAACGTGCACATGTGTAACGACGATCACGTTTATCAATCTAAATCTGGAACACGAACACGAACACGTCCCAGTCCCAGTCGTGACGTACGTCGGTACCTCGAGATAATGCGTGAAATCAGTGATTCGGTGAAAGTGTAATGCCGACGCGAGTGACGCTCCATCTCCATGCTCCTTTCACGCCTCCTCTCCTTCTCTCTCTCTCTCTCTCTCTCTTTCTTTCTCTCGATGTTACCGAACCTGCTTCTCGTGACGACGCACGAGCACGAGCACACGCACCGTCCGTGCCGCGGTGAATCCAAATGGATTTCCGCTTTCGTTAAATTCTCTAGCCTAACCTGTTGCGCAATCTTCGTTCGTCTTCGTGCTCGGGAGAATGAAGCTGTCGTAAAGACAAGAGAGTAAAGCTTCTCCACGAATCCATTGTTTCGTTTCTGGCCATCTCCAAGCGAGCTTATTATTGAGTATATGCTATTGATGCGCGCGCGTCTAACAATAAAACTGCGACTCGAGGTCGGACGATCGCACGACAAACATACATTCATAAACGTTCACGCCTTTTTTTACTACATATACATGCTATAGTATATTTATTTACGATGCTTACACGGTTCTCTTGTATGACAAAGATCATGTCTTGCCGTGGCAAACAGTTGTGTGCTAATTTTCTTCTATTGCATTTAAATTTGTAAATTCTCGACACTCGACAAAACTGTACTCTTTCCCGTAATCGTGATATTCAACTTGTGCTGTATGTGCATATGACAAAATGCACGTGCGACAAAAAACCACAATGGCGCAGTCTATGTAAATTGTAATACTGTAAATTAATCTCTCGTCGATTATACACATATCCTACACTGTGAAACTTTTGTACGTGCTCTTATCGTCAACTCAATTTCAATGTTTCGCCAAACTAAAGTGACAATATCAGGACGACGGTTTTTTTTTTCTTTTTTTCATCAATGACTCGCCGCTTCCTCTTCAGTGCTTAACCTTTAATTGTTTGAGTTAAAGTAGCGCAGCAACGTTTCGGAAAATGATGAATGTTGAAGGAATCTTGAGGGAACAGGGAAAAGTATTCCTTTCTCGGGATCGTCGCAAGGAAAACAAGCGGAAAGAAAAGCTTGCGTTAGCTCTCTCAAAAATATAACGGCAAGGTGGATCACGTGAATGGAAAATTCTGTACGATCGAAAACTCGCTCTGCACCGAGATTTTTCGCCTTTTACTTATTTACTTATTTATACATATGTTTATCATGTAAAAACACTGTTGACACGTACATGTATCGTACACACATGTTCAGTACACACGGTTACTCAATCATTATGCTTAAATTTCATTAGTTTTTATTTCCACAACGGGCTTTAGTGTCACAGTCGAGCCGAAGCGCACAATTTTGAAAGACGGGCCTTTCAAAAGTTCAAAGGTTGTTTTTTTTTATCAAGCTGTATATTAATTACATAAACTCGGCAATTTTTTCACAGCGTTCCACCTCGTTCCAAATACGATTTTTTTTCTGGCGCATCGCGGTCTTCGCTCATTGCAACCACGAGAGAAAGTCGTACGAATAGTCACGGCCTATTTAGTCGCACAGCTCTACACAGTCTCGACGAGAACGTATAATGTACGCTCTCTAAATCAGTGGAATAGCGGAATACCCTGGCAGCGTTATTTTTCGCAAAAGAGGCGAAGCTGACGACCGACAGTCGCTAAATAGTTCAAGTCAGTAATAGTAAGAGAAAAAACGAATGCATAATAATCGAGAGAAATTTTTACATAGAATTTCAATTAAATGAAATGAATCCTTTTTTTTCCGCCGTGAATAAGAAGTTACTATAAACCGTAAATCCAACCGATGTTGAGTTTAAGGTACCTATTGTTAGGTTGATGATTCTCAGCTGACTCTTTGTTTAAAAGACGTTTAGGAAGGAGATTCGAGCAGATTTGAAAATTCCGGAAAACGATGTAAAACTTGTTTCGTCGTGAGCCAGACTCGTTTCCATGTAGGACGCGGTACCGTTCGTTTCGCAAGAATTGCTACAATTTTCCGTTCCTCTTTCCCGGCTACTCTCCACGCTTCTTCGTCTTCCCCGCAAAAGCCGGGCGGGGGGGGGGGAAGGGAGGGAGACACGCCATTCTATTCCATGGGAGCTTCGTTACGACGTGTGACGTGCGACGTGCGACGTGTGACGACAGCAACGAAATTCTTATCGCGCGGCGGAGCCGCGTGCTATCGATTGCTCGCATTTTCCCGCTACGGGAAGGCTCGGCACGACACTGCTAAACCGGAGGCGGGGAATATCTCAAGTAAACGCCACCTCGGATGTTGATCGCGCTCGCGCGACGCTTTATTTCCTCCAGAAGAGTTTAGCTCTTATTTCGACACTCGTCCTGTAAACTTTACAATTATGAAAGTATATCGCGTATATGTTGCATCGCAGTGCGCTGAAAATATTTGTTTCTCTTACCGACTCGTTCGACTACGAGTGAAAGTTCTTGCTTGCAATTAGCCAACTTGTTGGAATCTTCTCGTCTGCGATTGAAACCGGTGAGATCACTGTTTTGATCTCTGCTAAATTAACACGTTTACAATTTCCCTCAAAACTGTAACACACACAATTTCAAAGTAATTTTACAGTTGTAGTGACAAAGGGACGAGCGTCAGCCAATGTTTGTACATTCGTACATACAGAAATTCACGCCCTAAGGCGAAATTAAAAAATTAAAAAGATGCAGTAGTTTCATTCAAAATTTTACAGCCAACTTATTTATGATTTTCACTGATGTAAACAATGGTCTCTTTATTATTCGTATTATTATAAATACCCTATATTAATTTCAAACGTTGGAGAAGGTTGCTCGTTGCTATTAAATTTCCAATACACGCTGAGCATTTCGTCTTCAAATAAATTCCCGCGCGCCATACATAATTTCCCCAATTACATACAACTTTGTAGATATTGGTTAAAATTTTGCTGTGTATTCAGTGTGACGAAAATTTGGTAATAACGCAAGATTAATATCAGCAAGGATGGGAGATAAAAAAAA
The DNA here is from genome assembly GCA_928718305.1 of Tetramorium bicarinatum. Classification (NCBI taxonomy): domain Eukaryota; kingdom Metazoa; phylum Arthropoda; class Insecta; order Hymenoptera; family Formicidae; genus Tetramorium; species Tetramorium bicarinatum. Next base: position 16,492,324 of record OV788320.1, read on the forward strand.
ATTCTTGAAATGAGCGACGCGACGGCGAAACACCGTTCGCGAGATTTATTTATAAGCGCGCGCGCGCGCGCGATTTCTTTTTGTCCACTGCACACAACATTCCTTCCAAGGCCCCGATGGAGAACGGATCGGGCATCGGGCCGTCGTCATGGCTGTTCATTCGTTCCCGCGCGTAGTACCGCGCGAGATCGCTTTCCATCTCTCTCATTCTCTCTCTTCCCCGCTCGCTCTCAAGTCTCTCTCGTTCAATATGGCACCGTCCGCCGCGCCACTACCACCTCCACCTCCACCATCTCCACCACCACCATCTCCACCACCACCATCTCCACCACCACCACCACCACCACCACCACCACCACCACAACCACCACACCACCACCACTACCACTACCACTATCACTACCACTACCACTACCACTACCAATACCAATACCAGCACTGGCAGCAGCACCACCGACGCGGGACGCCGGACGTCTCTCGTTTCGGCGGAATATCGATAGCGTACGTCGACCGAACGACGGGGTATGCTCGACGAACGCTCACGAATTATGAGCTACCGCCCTACACTACTACGTCCGTTACGTGATTATCCGAGTTATCCGGAGCATACGTAATATGGCTATTGACTAGCGCGTTCCACCAAGGCAAAAGTGCAGCGAACGCAGGACATTCCGTTCTCGCTGCATCGCGCTTTTACTAAATTACCTCGATTAATTGGCGAGGGCTTTCTCGTCTTTCGAAAGCCCTTCTCATTGTTAGAGAATGAATTGTTTAATGTTGTGCAAACGGGCAAGCACGATTTTTGTGATTGACTTGAAGCCAGGCCAGGTTTATACATGTCAACAGTACTGACTCACATTCGACGTGTGAAATATCGTAGATTCGAAATCCATAACACGCAGTCACTTGAGGTTTTTGATAAACATCAGATTCTCTTCTCTGAAAGTGAAACCTTAACCGCGTTACAAGTGAAAATGGATCGACTTGGAAAACTGCCTACTTTACTACATGAAACTGATCACGGGATCGATATTTCCCGTATGTACCTATACGTGCAAAATCCTTACACGTAGTGCCCATTAACATTCCAGCCTCGAAACTAATGTTTTTACACGTTGACTTTTCTAAATGTAGACAAGCGTTAAGATGCCGCGGCGACGGCAGCCGGAACAATCAGGTACAATCAGGCGTAAACATGTATGCAGCGATCGAACCTCGTCGTGCGGTTTTAGGAGGGTAGTTCACCCCCGTGCTTTCGAACACTGTCGTGACTAAATCGACATTGTTACTAAATCGCCATTAACTTTTGGGGCAAGAGTGATAACGAACGAAGGGTTCGTTATACGTCACGAGTATGAGACCGTGCTTGACACGACACTTCGATTCCACAACGTGTAAGAAAGTATTACATTATATTATACACGTATACACCGCGCAGTGTCATGTGTTTCGCCCCGTTCAACCTTAATGCACGTAACTTTGCATAACTTTTCTCTCGTTTTATAATATGTAAATAGCGTACGACGAAAATGATTGAAATTTCACGCCGCACTCGAAAGATCGATCATGCGGCGATTAGCTGCGGCCCTCTTTCGATGGCTCGATATTAAGATGGCGCAGGAATCTGAATCTAAATCTAAATTTAGTCGAGTTCCGAACTTTGCTTAATTGCCAAAGACGATGACACACGTTCGGACCTGTTTCGTCCTAAAATTTTTGAAACTTACTGATGCAACCAACCGCATTTGTTCACTATCAGACATTAGAACGCTTGGTCGTATCAAACCCGACGATCGGGGGATCGGGTGCTATAAACGAAGAAGAAGAAGCGCCGTGACACGGCGCGGTTCTTCCTTGATGAAACGTGGATTCCTCGGAAAACGGCATCATTTTTTTTTCACGCCATCATTCTTTGGACAAATACACAGTTTACCAGCTCGCAGCTCGATATCATTGTTATATGTATATAACGTGCAGTCTTATTTTACACGTGGATATTTAATAAGAGTACGTTCGTGAAGCACACATGGAAAGTCTTTGTCGTGTCCGATTCGAAATCTCGGAATTTTTCATTACCCTTTAGCAGTGAATTCTCCAATTTTGGAGAATATCTTGAAGAATATGTGAAATAACATTTCACGGCAGCGCCGTCGATCGCATTAAGAGAAGGATCAAAGTGAGATTAACACACGTCGAGTCGCCTGCGCGGCAGGACGACGACACGGTGCTAGCGTATGTAAATAAATGAGACGGGGAGAGGGAAAAGTTGGGAGGGCGATGGTTGCGAAGGGAAAGGGTGAGGAGGGAGGGAGAGCCTGCGAGCTGCGAGGCGCAGACTTGGCGCGTCAGGTTAGGTAACGCGTATCCATGACGGTTTTTCCCCCCGTGGAGAAAGTTGGTCTAGGCGCACTTGGACCGTAAAATCGCTTCTCGGTCTTCTCTCTCTCTCTCTCTCTCTCTCTGTCTACCGGATGGATATATCTAACCAAAAATTTTTCCTAGTTGCGTATCGTTACTCTACATGTACACTTGTATGTAAGAGATTACAGAATCTGAATTAATCAGTGCTTTCACAAAGTTGTTTCGTATGGCGGATCAAGACAAGCCATTTGTCTTCCATCACATTCTTCCTAAATGTCTGTCTTGTAAATTAATTTGTAAATCTACACACATATGTAATATGTAACATAATAAATATCCGGGCTGACCCGAGCACTTTTTCATACGCCACCCGGTGACGATCGTCGTGTCACTCTTTGATTCGCGGCCTGAGATTATTCCGGCGATATTATCTCAACATTAGAGAATCATTCTCTCTACTCGACTTTCTCTCACTGTTGCTCCATGCTTTGCAAGGTTGAATCGAATGACTCTTCCTCCCTTATGAAGTAACAACTCGGCGATTTTCGCGACGTATGTACATGTAGTATGCATATAATAGTACAAGATTGGGTGGCTAGGTATAACAATCCCAAATGTCACCTACGGTCATCAAGTTGAAAAGTTTTTTTCCATGACTTTGCCGCTGAAAATGGGATTTGAAGGACCCAGAATCCTTCCGTTATCGCGCGCGGTTCATGTATATACATATGTATATACATATAATAAATAAGAAAACAATCGCTTGCATTTGAAATCTCTCTCGCGTTTTACTACACTTCCGATCCCGCTTGCCGACAAGCAAGACGACAAGATGGTAAATCTGTATCGCGTGTAGTTGAATCCCTCGCCTTTTAAAAGGCGAGCGACTTTCCTAACTTTACTTTCGAGAAATCGTTTCGGTCTCAAGGAGAAGAAACGAACGATCGTGTAACTGGGCGGAGAGAAGCTCTCCTCGTCTCCGACTTGGACCGTGGACACTGGTCCGCAGGACACGAACGAACATTTAGCAACTTTAGCAACAAGTGTGGACTGTCTTGTAGGCGCGCGGAAAAGTACTTGACGCGACATCTTCCGCTGGCATGGCGAATCTTGGCTTTCGGCGAATGACTCAACGCGGTCATTGTCATTCCGAGAACTATGAGCGGAAAACCCTCAGTCCTATAATAACTCTATAATATTGTATGTACGCGATTCGCGCGAAGGCTTCTATTATAGTTAGAAATTAATTGACGAACGATACAATTTCTAGTCAATTTGCGCGCAGGGTCTTTCCATCATCTTTCTATCGCTCACGTAAACGAAATCGATCGGCTCTCCTCAGCGGCGTGGCGTGTGTGCGATCTATTAAACGAAAGAGAGACTTTCTACGAGAAAATAGTTGACCGTGGCTATCGGCTGATCTTACTGGAACGCTAACGCCGTGCTGCGGCGTAACACGTTTCAAATTTCACACAATTTTCACACAAGTTGGACGAAAACCGTTTAGTTGGATTGAAGATCCAATCGCCAAGATCCGCGTGAGAATTAGCAAAAATTGAGATTGCGCCGTTGTCGTCGAAAACCGAAAATGTAGTAACCTTGCGAAAATTGGCGAAACGGTGCCAAGCGGCGTTAAGTTAAGTTAAGAAAGTTATCTTTCGCACGCGCGTGCAATAATCTCTTGTCGAAAAAAATTGAATCACGCCCGCCAACATTCGGGAAGAGACGCTTCAACGACGAGAATGAAGCGGAGGAAATTTCCACCGCAACAATGATTGACAGTGTTTGCGACCGAGTCGCGCGACACATCGTCATCATTGTCGACGACAACGAGGATGATTATAAAACGCTGGGTGATAACGGTACGCATATTTCTCCCCTTCCGACGCGAAGCGATGGAAAGACGGAAGCGTCGCCGTGTAACTGGGTCAGTCGCGAACGACGATGACGATAGGGGAAAAGAAAAAGAGAGAGAGAGCGAGCTAGGACCTCTCGTCCGTCGTTGGCGTAGCGCGCTATATACACGCAAGTGCGTGAGTGCGTATTTACGTATTACGTACCGCTAACTTGCCTCCTAGAGCCGCCTGCGTGTTTTACCGTCTCTCCATGTACCGTTAGGGACGTTGGAGTCTCTCTCCCTCTCTCCGCCTTTCCTTCTGCGTTAAGCGTAAAAATATATGAATGCCATGGGTGAAAAGTTTGGCTCGATTTCGAAATAATATTAATGAGATAGATTGTCAATCGTTAAAAACCGTTTATCCGGTTCTATCTTTAAGGATAGTTTACTCCATAGAATATTCGCGTGAAAATACTCTGTAAATTTGTGAAAGAGTACTAAAGGATATGAATAAAGATATGAATTCGCGTGCAGATCGTGCACTTTTTATAAAAAGTCGGTAAAAAATAAACCAACAACTTTTTAGGCTTGTAGACAGACTCCTTGTGTCTCGCCACAGTATTTGTGCTACGTATGTCGAAACATTGATTGCTGATTGATTGCTCACTCGGTTAAATTTCAATTTCTCCTTCAGTCGTTTAACGATAATTTGTTAAACACGTTAATTTATAAATACATATATTAGAGAGAGATAAAGACGCGAAACTAGGCGTTCTATGTAGCGAGCGACAGTAGTACGCGCGGTGACGGATAAAAATAATATTTGCGTTTCTCTCGATTGTCGCAGATTCTAAAATGAGATTGGAGGAGGATCTGGTGATCCGCAGGAGCCGACCCACGATGATCTCCGCCAAGTATCGCGCCCGCGAAGAACGCCGCCGCCTGCTCAAGATTTCCGCCGGCAAACTGAGAAGGATCGAGGACCCCGAAGCGAGCCTGTGTCGGTCGGTTCTCATAAATAACGCAGTGCGACGGTTGCAACGTGAAAATCGGGACGAGAAGACACGGAGTTACGGTACACTTCCAGTGGTGGCATCCTACATGGACGACGCCAGCAAGGAGAACAACCATATCGTTGGGAGCCTCCGCGCCGCCTCCGACGTAACGGACGAGGAAAGCTCGTCTAAAAAGAGGTACGCGAATCGAATAAAAAGATTGGTAGTTTGATGAAATAAATTTCACCTCGATAGAATTTTAGTTAATTTTAGTTAAAGTTTAGACACTCTCTCTCCCCTTGAATTTTAAGAGTAGGAGAGAGGGAAGCTCTTGGCATAGTTGATGCCGAATCCATTGCAAGGTAATCACGTCGACGTTATTTATGATGAAATGCGCAGGTTGGCCGACGATTCGAGAAACGACGGACTCACGTCGAAGCGACATAGGCACGACGACTTGGACTTGCAGGACGACGTATTCAGTGACTTCTACATCTTGCCGCCGACGCCACGTTTGCTCTCGCACATCGATGAGATACAGCCGGAGCCAGTAGCAGCGTCACATCACAATGGCACGCACCATCTGGGCTTCCCGCCTGAGGACCGCCTGAGCGGTGGCGTGGCTGATGTCCGATCGAACGGCACGATTGTGAGCACAAGCAGCACCTCCGTAACGACCAACAGCAGCGGCATCGCGAGCACGACAAGCTGTCATTCCGTGCTCTTCCCTGTCGTCGGAGACCTCGACGATGCGAGCGTACAACTCTCGAGACCGGGGACCGACATGATGGAGGTGGTCGACGTGGTCGATCCCGATCGGCTTTGCGACTTTTCCAGATTCGCCGACTCAGCCAAGACGCTGGAGGAACGACTGGCCGAGCTGCAATCCTTGGACGAGCATTTCGACCTCACCAAGTTCGAACGCAACAACAACCAGAGTTGCGGCCGCGCCTTCCATGACATACAGACCTTCCACAGCCTGGTGCCGGGCCTGGAGACCTAGACGGCGCGACGGTGTCTCGTGCCAACGATGTTGCGGGACGCCAATGGCGACGGTGCGGACGACTCGGCGGCATACAGAGTCGCCTGATGAGGAGGTCAGGCGTGAACCCACCGTTCGCCTTATCCTCGTGGCTTATCCACGTGCGCTCGTAAACGGCAACCGCTTGACCATCGAACGCGGCCGACGCGCTTCGAATACTCTGAAAACTCTCTTACCGTGGGCAAAACAAATGGGCTAACGTGCACGTGTGTGTACGTGTGCGTATTTCGGCGGCGTGCTATGTATCTATATTAATTTTAGACTCGCGGCATATAAATTAAAAACAAACCAAACTTGCAAAAAGAAGTTGGAGATTCAACCAATTCTTCAATTAAACTGTAAGGGACGAAGATGACACATTTACCGTCCTAATACTGATGAGATTCGAAAATGTACAATAGTATTGTTGCGTTACCAACATTCTAAATTCAACATCGAAATTATAATTCAAATTGTGCATTTATCACGTGAAGGATAATGTTGAGTAAATATATGATGGACCGTCATAAAATGTATATGCACGTTATTTCGGTCATATCATATCTCATATATATATATATATATATATATATATATATATATATATATATATATGTGCGCGTGTGTGTGCGTGTGCGTGTGTGTGTGTGTGTGTGTGTATATGTATGTATGTATGTAAGTATGTATGTATGTATGTATGTATGTATGTATATCGTCTGCATGTCTGACTCATGCTGGTAATAATCCACTTACGGCACTGACTCAATGTTCAACACGTATCCACGTGAGATACCCAAGTAATATAGTGAACATCGCTCTTTAATTGGCCTTTTTGTTTAATGATAACCTTAGTAAGAACATTTTTCATTAATTCAACATGCATTTATGTACATAAAATTGTGAATATATTTTCAATTTTTAATATTTTATCAACACATATACACGCGCTATATAAAAATGAGATTTAAAGCAATTGAAAGTTTACTGACTTACATAAAAAAAAAGATCAATACTTTACAAATTATTTTTGTACTTAAACTTGCATCTCTTTTTAATATGCTAATATCGCATAATCGAGAATTGGTCTTTGCAGCGCGACTTTACGTTGCCAGATATAATTGCTGGCTTTGCTCTTTAAGTGCCGTGCTTGATCTATTTATGTGACAATATTAAATCTATTTAAAATCGATGGCTGATAGACGACGGATTTCAGCCAACTCGTACATACAGTCCTTTTCCTTTATAGAGCTGAAAATTGAGTTGAAAATATGTAGTTTTAATATGAATTTTCTAAATTGACCACACCCTAATGACTCTAATGACGAACTTGTACGCGTAATCATGAGTCACGTGCCGAGATCCTTGCTGGGTTCTTCCTTGTCTTTCGCGTCATCCGCCCAATCTTGCCCGCGGTCTGAATCAGAAGTCGCGGTCGAAGCACCTCGCGGTGCCGAAGCGTCTTGGAGATATACGTATACGTGTCTGCATACTATTCTCCACCGAAACTTTTTCGGTACCGATGCAACTTTCGGTATGACACACGTAAAGCGCGCGCGCGTATGCACACATTGTTTGTACATATACAAATAGATTTTTAATAACATGTTAAGAATATAGGATGAATTATATTGAGAGAGATAGAGCACACACCGAGGTAGAATTATGAAAACGCGTGGAAAGCAGTTTAGCGCCACGCAATGAGACAATTTGAAACAACGTTTCGGACATGAGATGTAAAATGTTAAAACGTCATTTTTCGGTTTTCTTGTTGAACGCAAACGCGTTATATACATATGTATTATCGCGACGTATGTACATAAAAAAAAGAATGGCGCTTAAACGCTCTTTCCACGCGCGATTTCTTCTCCACGTTGCATTCGGGAACATTGCTCTACAGCGACTTCTCTCCGACTAGCCATATAGAAAATTTGCATCTTTGCAATGCAGTTTTCTCTGTGGAAAAACTTGAAATTTAGTACTGTTATCAAGATAAATTTCAGCGCTCCCAGATGACGGCGAATGACTGTTTTTAAATGGTGGTCTAATGCGGTGCAATTTATTTCGGAGTATGTCCTCCGAAGATCGTCTTGTAAGCGCGACAACACGCTATCGCGTAACGAGCCTGAATTGTTGTACGTTATTGCATCATTTTTGTTAATGATATTTCTAATCTTATATTCGAGGAGTAGACGTCTTAATAAGCAATAGCTGTACTTCCTTACTGGTGCTTTCCTCTTTCTCTCTTCTACGAAGAATCATCCTGCATACATATATATTACTGGAATTAAAGTTGAACAAAGTGAAGAAATCGCAGAATTTGATTTCCGCTAATCTATTATAGAATCAGTAACAAAATTCAAATATGGCAGGAGTACAATTCCGATTTCCTACTTTCCGCAAACGATAACGTCAAATTGACGTCCTTTGAATGGTTTAGTGTATTGTAACGGGCGCGTTATAAATTTAATTTTAACAAATCATAGTATTTATCGCGGAAGTTGTTTTCCTTTTTTTTTTTTTTCCTAGAATGATGCGATAGCGTCTAGCGAAGGAGAATGCAAAGCGATAAATGCGAAAGCTCATCGAGAAGCGACTATCTCTTAGTAGAAAAAAATTTTGTATTTATCACGCAAGAAATGAATTTGTTATTTTATTATTGACCGATGCCAGATGGAGCATTTTAAATTTAATTGCTGTTAAACTTTTCTGATTCTTAACGCGTAAAAATTTGTTCTCTTTACTCGAAATTAAACTTTGAGTTAATTTTATATTAAAGAAACGTCTCTATATTATTTATAAAACATGATATATACAAATGGTGTGTATGCGCGGAGTATTAATGCCGTCGAATGCGCCTTAATATTGAAGAAACATTTTTTTGTATACTGGCAACAGTTGACAATATAGCTCAACTACTTCATTACGCGAAAGAACGGAAGGGATAATCGTATACAGCATACATCGTAAAGTCTCTTTGAGAACGGGCGCATTGGACGACGTTAATTGGATTCTCGATTATACATACCACACATAGAAGATGGTTGTGGATCATCACGTCGAGCGACCAAGTGTCTTTACGACTCCTTCAGGGACTCTTGATTTTGTATAGTGCAATGTCTTCATTTCTGATATAACTTGTTTGCCAATCACGATAATTTTTCGTGGCGATTTTTACATTATAGAAACTGCCGGCGTTTCAATGTTTCATTCACGCGCTCTGCTCGTGCCGCACGACGACATACTAATTTTCGTTTGCGTTACGAAATTGTATAATATCACGAAACGATATACTCAAACCGATAAACACGATATGTGCGATATACTTGCACGCACGCGAACTAAGGCGCAGCAATTGTATTATCCTTTGAATCAACGCAAGGAAGACCTACTAATTCATTACGGTTACCGATCAACCACGTGTTGTTGGTTCGTCGGCAAGCATGTAACCCTCTCTTTCTCTCTAACTTATTTATCCCTCACAAAAGTGCTAAAAGGAATTGGATAATGTTTCGGAATGATTTGTCTCCCATATACATGTCGCTTCTACCATCGACTCGCAAGCATCTTGTTTGAAGAGTCTTTTTCTCGCATCGACGAATCTTTACCTTTATCACACGAGAGGCATATCTGAGCATATGTATATCAAGTTTTTTTAAAAGTCGCAGTCACTGTCCAGAAATAAAATTCATCTTTAGATTCTTTTTCAAAAATAAAAGTAACTGATATCCTTTCTACGTTGTATTGTTCCTTGAAGATACATGTCGAGTATATTATCCGCTATGAAGTCAAAACGTATCTTGTACAGCCCAGCCATCGTTATTTATTTTCGACAGTTGGATACAGATTTTTGTACGGATTATTGAACAATTGAGAAAAAGGAAATATCTTGGAAAAAGCAGAGGAAGCACTGTGTGGGTAGAGACAATTCCGTGGCAAAGTCTGAACGCAAACGCACAGACAGATCCAAACTTCCTTCGAACGCCTGGGCCACGTTTCAGAGGACGGTGTACGACGTGCATATAGGGTAACGGGTAAGAATCCATGTGTATAGCTATCCCCCCTCCCCCTCCCTCTCCCTCTCCTCCGACACCTGCACATCGCGAAAGAACACGGCTCACGGCGTTTACTTGTAAATAGTCGCCTTAGAGCACTCTACTAAGATAATTAGACATGTATAAAGTTTCATACGTTGTTTAGGTTTCTAGTGTCAGTTATATCCGAAATCAGTTACCAATTATATGAACAAATTGCAAATAAACTGCAAAAGCAACAACCGCTCTGTTTATTCGATTTCCTGCCACATTCTGCAATCAGGAAGAAGACGAGAAACAATGACAAGATTACATATATATCTATATATATATATATTATACATTATTTATTTATCGTTATATAATTATCATCATGTACATTATGTAAATCGCAATGGCAGTGGTAATGAAATGGGAGCCTGCACACTTTTTCCATGACTTTTGTTCTTTTTATTTTTTTATTGAGATTTGCGAATACCCACACACCCACACAGATACATATACATGTGTATGTGAGTGTGCGTGTGTGTGTGTGTGTGTGTTTATGTGTGTGTCTGTGTGTGTGTGTGTTTGTGAAAGAGAGAGTGTGAATGTGTATATGCATACACACATACACAAAGGATGAAGAACTAATGGTATAATAACTATTACGCTTAAAAACTAAATAAACAAAAGATTATCATACTAACGTTAACGTGTTAATTTAAATAACGTAATAGTAACACTGCGCTTGTGTTGTATTATGTGTGTGTATGTGTGTGTGTATGGTGTGAGCATGGACGCGCGTCAAGATGAAAGCTCGGACACGCAAAGTCCCCTGCTTCCTCCTTCGTCCTGTAACATTCGGTACGCCTCTCGCAATCCTACTTATAGATCCCACACTTGGAGATGGTCCGCTTTCCGCTTTTCTTCTCTCGCTGTTGTCTCTCGAGTAAAAAGATTTCTCTCAAAAAGCGGAACTTAATGTTCGCTTATTACTTAATTCTTTAATACATTCTTGTCGTTCGAGATCGTTTATTTAACTGACCGGGAAACAAGTCTCGTAAAGAACCAATACCAAAGTATCGGCGGTCATCGATCGGCACGGCGATTTAGATGACTCGCGCGACATTGCGAAGACGATTAAAAGAATGATACGTAAAGTCACACGTGCGTTAATATGAGACGTAGCGAGACGTACGAGACGGTCACGATTGGACTCGTTATTTAAAATACGAACCTCGTGATCCTATCGAAATACAACGGTAGATTCTAAATCGTGCTACTAATGATAAATCACTATCTTAACAATGGTAGATAGATGTTCATTATCATTAAATTATACCTAGAGTTCGAGTTGGATTCCGATCCCGACCCCCCGCATACAACGATGCTCGCGTCCCTTACGTCGCAAGAGATGATAGACTCGTAATCTTTTGAAGACTTTTGAAGAATTATTTAAAGAAAGTCGTGCTTCGGTCGTGCAAAGAGCGAACGAGCGAAACGAGGCACATCGTGGTCGTGCGCAACAAGGGTGTTACATTGTGCGTTTCGTTACGTGTACATGGCCGATCCCTTTGCGCGGCTCTACTTACTTTACCCTCGAGCGTAATAGTAATCTTCGGACCGAAGTCCAAGGTTCCGACGAATATAATATAACGTCAACATTATATTATACCGAAAAATATGAATTCGTATTCGAATCTTTCCGATTCCGATAGACGATCGAGTCATCATGTGCTACAAACAGTTGAATCCAAAATCGCTATTATATTCTACGGTATATGTAGTTTCGTACCCCATACATTTTAGAATTCATTTGTCGAGCGACCTCAAGATCTGAAAGTACCGATCGTTTCGGATTCACCGCCTACTTGTTGGATGTCGAAACACGCATGGCGTGAGATGAGACTAACAATAAGAGAGAGACTGTGTACAAGACTCTTTTTCAGCATTTTCGGTGTGTATGAGAGTAAGAGTAAAAGTCTTTGCAAAAACTGCATTTGATTGCCAGGTACTCGATGAAAGAATGATTAAGAATAAAGTTGGCTGGGTGAACTTGACTTTGCGAGAAGTGAAGAAAACAAACCGCGAGTCGAGTCTCAGCCAAGTAAAATGGTCAATCCTGACAATATTCTGAAAGGGGTAGATTGAACCTTGCTCTCGACCTCGAACGACCTCGAACGATCTCCCCCAAGTGCCTACGTGTCCGTCTTTAATTTAATCGAGCTGATTTTGTCACGGTGGCGGCCGAGGCTGACGACACTTTCAAGATCGAGATCGAGAGTAGAGAAGCGGAAAGCATGCCGTTTCGCGCGCGCGCGTCCTCGCGACTTGTTTCCTCTCGTTTGTTTCTCCTCCCGGGGGGAAAGAGGTGTCTAAGAAACATGTGTACGAAAATGTCATCTCCTCGAGAGGCCCTCGGCTGGCTATAAAAAAATCCAAGCGTTCAGTATTGCTTTTACTTCCTTTCAACTGTGTGCAGCGCGTCGCGGTGTCGCGCCACGTTCTTCGTCTCTTTACGCACTAATAAAATATCACCTTTCTGAAAAATATCTTCAGTCGCTCTCGCTCGCGCTCGCGCGCGCAAAGAGCACCGCAAACATTTTGCGCGACGCGACCGTCCTTTCCATCTTTCATCACATACGCTTTTGCACTCGCAGTTTTTCTCGAGATCCGCTCTCGTTATCAAGGCCGCGACATTTTTCTTCCTTCACTTTTCTCATGACGAAAGCATAAAAGCGCAGCGAGCCCAAGTCGAACTGCGTAAAGGCGACGACACTCTTTTGGGCGGTTATCGCGGCTAGCGAGTTGACGTTTCTCGTCACCAAAAAAGTGAACGAATCAATCGACGAGTGGATGAAGCTGTTGCTATCGCGAACGTCCACATCTCGGTCCACATTCTCGCATCTCGCATCCACGGTCCATTCTTTGACACGCGTCAGTCACCGTTGAGCAAACTCGTTGTCGATCTTTGCGCGATCGCAAATAATTTTTCTCGCAGAAAGAAGAAAAAAAAACTAACCAGAATACGATTAACAATGTTACAAATAACATGTCGTTATAAAATAATTTCACACACGCAGTATAATCCTACAAAGATTTGCATTATATGTATACATACATGTATACACACGCGTTCATCTCACTCATCGTTCGTTTCGGAAGCAGCGCAGCTTCTCTCTTTTTTTCACCTTTGAACCATATGTATCTCCGTTTGATCATGATATGACTCGTCACTCGTCTATGCATGCACGCACGCACGCACGCGTCAAGATATCGCAAGATATAGCATCATCTTCATCCATTCGTATTTTTACAACTTTTCCTCGCAAGGCGAAGATCAACCTCCTCGGGACAACCGTCTCGGAACGGTCGTTGACTCTTGGGCGACACAATGCCGATCAGATCGGTGTACATACACGTGAAATCAATTGAATATTTGAGCACTCGAGATTAAGCGGCGAGACAGCTACCTAGCGTTCACCATTTTGCCTAAATAGAGAGAAAAGAAATTTATTTAATCCCGAAACGAGATCGAGTTTTTCTCTTCTTAAAAAATTATTTTTACCCCCAAACGAGATTATCCAAAGATTTAACAATGGTCATTTCCTATCGGACTTGATAAAATTACGATAGAAAAACAATAGGGTTACTATGTTTCATCTCTCGCTCGCTCTCTCTCTCTCTCTCTCGCCTTTTTATCGCAGGCAAATCCAGTGATTTCGACCTTCATTCATCTCCTACGGTGAATGTTGGTTACAAGCTGGATAATAAATAAATGAATATTATTGGACCGATGTCAGAGAGGACACGCAGTCAGGGCAGCCAAGAGTCAAAATCGTCCGTTCGACATGCATTTACAATAATTACACTTTCTGTCACCAGAAAAATAGAACTCTTAAAACTTAAACTCAGTTCTTGTTCGTTCGCGATCTGCAAATTCTTGCTCCTTTGTCGCGTCCGCCGCGTGGAGTGTGCCGCGAGTATAAAATGCGTGCAGTATACATATATCGAGAATATCGTCGTTGCGCTGAATTCTTGAGCGTTTCAAGTGAGAGTAACTTTACTTAATTCCCGCGTTGTAATAATTAGTTGTGATTTAAGATCATCGTCGCAACGTCGAAAGAGTTTATCCAAATACATTAAATAGATTGAAAAATATGTTCAATAATCAAGGAGCGAATCTATGAACAATAAAAAGAGAAAATAAGAATTACTGAATGCACGGCAAAATCACTTATCATTTTCTTCACCGCGAACAAACCGCGTGCAAGTTTAACCATTTCAAAAGTTTCATTTATCATGAGAATGATAGAAAAATCGAAATTGATACGTATAGGTAGAATCGATAGCAATATTCCATGTGTCGCGCGCGCACATGCACACACGTACACACGTTGTTTCATTGTACAATTATACATGTCTCTATATTCATTGGTATATTTTTACGACACACTCTATCACGGCTATCTGTGACTTTGGAGATATCCTCGCACGACATATAACAATACTTCATCATCACTATATTGCCAGTGATTTGCTTTTTTTCTTTAGTTCGATATACATATATTCATATATGTATAGGTATATCAAAAATATTCTTAGTAAAATAAAGTATGTATATACATATATATGCGCGTGTGTGTATGTATAATGTATCGTCACATACTTTTCTTTATATTATAGTGTATTACGTCTGCTATTTTATATATGTATATATATATATATATATATATATATATATATATATATATACACACACACATAATCAATATACATGTAATATACCTATGTTTTTATTAGTATATTCGCACGTATTTATTAAATTTGTTTGTGTTTTACACGTGCACGTGAAATATGTGTGTGTATGTGTGTTTATACGCGCCAATTACGCATATTGATTATTTTTCGCGATAAAATGGATACTTTATTTCGCGTATTTATACTTGTCTAAAATATATCTACATACACACAGTTCTTCAATTAAAAAAAAAAAATATGTACATTGGAACAGGAGGACGTGTTTTCGCAGCAGATACAAGATTCTCTCACATGAAATTATCTTTACGATTTTATGAAACGGTAACGATTGAACGCCGCGTTACTCATTCAATTAACAAACAAGTGATGATAAGAAGAGCAGTAAAATAGTACAACTATGTATATTCAAAAATAAAATATCAGAAGCACTCGTACAGGTATCGTATAAAATAATGAATCTTGATTGCCAATAGTTGGACGAATGATAAAATGATTGTCTCTCGTACATACATTTACTAAACATGCAAGTGGTTGGACATAAAAATAATCCATAATAGCAGTGATTACAATTCGTGTACATATATGAACATGTTTAATTAAACACGGCATGTGCACGATCCGAAAAATCCTTCGAGAGAATGCGACAGTGATAAATTCTCTTCTGTAAGATTCAAGCGTAAGTAAAAACGCGTCAAATTAACTTTGTGATATTTCTATTTAGATAAACAGAGATATATATGTATATGTATATATGAATAGCGTAAAACAATAGAACAATTGCGACAATAATGATATACAATAATTGATTGGAATAATTCACACATTAATAGTGATAATAAATATTTCTTATAATACAAAAGATGCGGCAGCTATTTGACGCGTTCATATCGAAAGCCGTGTTTCGCTACTTTTTTTTACATAATGTGAATGAAAAGGTGTTTTGTCGACAACTTGATACAAACAGTGCGAAGAGAATCTCGCATGTGTGAAACGGGAAAATGGTGGGAATGGAACGGGATAGGGTGGCGTAGCGTGGCGATGATGCACGTCGAATATCAAATGTCGAATGATAAATGTACGCAAGAAACGCGCAAAACGGGAAAAATCTTTGCAATTTCACGCACAACATCTTGATCGTCGATTCTTACCGTCCGATCGTCCGCAATTCTACAAAGTTGGACGCTACAACTCTAACTCATACTCGTTCTTTATTGTGTAGGTAGATAAAAACTAAAATAACGTACTATTGATGTGTATGTATGTGTATTTATATTTATATAAATACACACACACACACACACACACACACACACACATTATATATATATATATATATATATATATATATATATATATATATATATGTATATATGATGATACGGTAATAAATAAGCTCAATAAGAATGTTAAATCTACACTCACTTTGCATGTATTCGACTCTCTTGATTTACACCTTTCAATTAAGCGTTCTCTCCAAATTGTTATTTAATTACTTACGGGCTTGTCATTCCGCTCCTAAAGATCGAGCAGGCCAATATTACATAATATACATTTGTTCAAGTCGTTCTTGCGAACGCCCAAAAAGATTTTTATGTAGATAAAATATAGTGACTTGCAGCGTGCAAGCACGTATCGCTAGTACGCGATTGCCGCGCGCAACCATGTCCAATTCTCTCTTCAGACGCGGCAAGAGGAACGAACTACCGAATAACAATCATTCAACTGAACAAGATTCGAGATATATATATATTTTTTTTTCCATACACTCTCCCCTATCACCCATTTCCCTTTTCAAAAAATAGATATGTTCGATATGTCGAGCAAGAAAAAATCAAGTACACTGAGTTGAGTAAACTGATCTTTACAATTTAAATCCTTTCGCGTGATAACTCGCAGTCTATTCGTCTATCTAATACACACATTTCCTACTACGCTTCTAATTAACTAAATATAAAGAAGAAGAAAAGACGCAAGCTGTACGTTTAAATTAACATTGACGCAATGCTGTTAAAGTGATGAATTCCTTCTACATGTATGTAGGATATCCGATAAATCGATGGTATAACCGATGGTAAGGAAGTGATCCCTCGTGAGAAAAAACCGAGGAGAAAATGTATGTATGTATATATATACATATATATATATATATATATATATATATATATATATATATACACATGTGTGTATGTGTATATGTAGGTATACAGTTTCAAGCGACAGCGCTCAACGAGAGGCTTCTGCTTGGGGAATCATCTTTCGCTCCTTCTCTCTTTCTCTTGTTGATTATGGTCCCCAACACCTTCTATAATACAGAACATTTTAGAAATCTGTAAATTTCGAGAGTTTATTTCGCTCGTATTGTCACTGCAAACTTCGGCCATCATCGATCTTTCTTCACGAAAGATCACTCTGCGGATTGTACCAACATTCACTAAAGACTCGCAATATGCGCATCTATCGTATACCGCATTGAGAATCCGAATCTCTTCGGCATCGTTACTATATGCGTAATTAATGTAAACGGTTTCTCGCTTAATCTCCTGTCACTTTAGGCACTTTTCGTGGAAACAGCATTGTTAAACACGTTTTTCGTTAATGCATTTTACAGCGAAACTTTGGTTGTTAATATATGTATAATATCGTTAGAATCAAAGAGTGTCGAATTTGCTCGAATTATCCTACTAGTCTATCTACAGATATATGATCACGATCGATGCAACAAGTATATATAAATCGCTCTAGTTTATCTCTTAATCTTAACCATAACGTAAAATTAATGTGTGTATGTATGTATATGTGTGTATGTGTTTTTTGAGCGTTCAGGCTCGGTAAGTGCATATCGCGATGCGCTCACGTAAGGCAAAACGTGCTCTCAGAGCATTAACCATAATCATCATTATCGCATGCTTGCTTCGTTTCGGCGGCATTGTCGAGATTCGATCGATATACCGATGCGTAAAATAGCATGCAAGTAGAATCTTGTACAATCGATCTTTCATCCCCTCACCGCACCGCATTATCTTCTTGAAGAGATCGATGTCGACGCGTAAAAAAGCGTGCAAACAGAATCTTGTACGATCAATCTTCCATCCTCACCGCACTACGTTTGTCTTCTTTAAGAAGAGGAGGAAATGGGGGAGAAGGAAGAGGAGGAGGAGGAAGAGAAACGAAGAGACTACTGCGTACACCCAACACGTCTACTTACATCTCTCATTCTCACTTCTCAACAGATCTCGTGACGGTCTGCGGTATTACCGTCAAGGATTTCGGGATTTTCGGCAAAATCGGAATCGGGTTGCTCGTCGACGATGTCGGCTTCGTCGTCACCTGGATCGACTTGGGCAAATTGAGATTGTGAAGGATATTTTGGCCGGTTATCAGGCTGTTTTCATTCGCGCAAGTAGCGGAACGCGTAATGTCGCATATCAGTGGCTCAAAGTCACCGCGGCTTTGACGACTCAACATCTCTTGCTGCATTCGCAAATGCCGATGGAACTGGTGGTTGTGGCCGGAAATGGCAATCTGTGTCTTCTGGTATTGCGATTTGAGGCTATCGCCAGTCGACGATGACCCGTTGTTCGCTGCGCTGGCAGATTTGTCATTTAATTTCTGCCGTTTGAACGTTTGCATTCGCTTCATGTCCGACTCGTTCAATTGAAACACCTTGCCGCCGCTGCCATAAACGGAGGACGAACCATGACCATCTCTCCGTTTGACATTGCCACTACCGTTTGTCGTTGCGGCAGTACTACCACTGCCACTGCCGCTCCCATTGCCATTGCTACTGCCACTGCTACTGCCACTACCATTGCCACTGCTATTGCAATTGCCACTGACACTGACACTGCCACTGCCGTTGCTGTTGCTGTTGCCATTGCCATTGCCACTGACACCACCACCACCACCACCACCACCACCGCCACCACTATTGTTATTGCTACTGTTATTGCTGCCACCACTACTACTGCCAGTAGACGGTAGACTCAATCGTTGCAAACTTGGAGGCGATTTTTTTATGATTGATACCCCCGAGTTGAGTTTGAGCATCCGTGGTGAGTTGACTTTAGCCGAATGCAACGACGATGCTGTGCCGCATCCGCTAGTCGATGGTCTGGACAGCAAGCTCGTGCCGGGCACGGACAGTCTGTCTTTTTCCAGCATGTAGCCGCCGCTTAAACGGCGCGGATTAGTGTACTCTGTCGCAATCGGTTCCATTATAGGTTCATCCATTTTCTCTGGACCTTCGTACGATATCAGTCTATTCTGCACCGACGTAGAGTAGTTGATGGCATTCCGCGAGGCATTCGGCGCCAGTATCAGATCACCGGCTCTGTAATACTTCTCCAGAAGGATCAAATGCCGCAGAAAGGAGCTCTGATTGCCATATGGTCGCTGCAGTTGCTGCCAGAGATGCTTGGTCTCGCGATCGTACTGGATCATCGTCGCACACTTCTCCCAGCCTTGCGGTGTGACTTCTCGTACGTTCTGGAACTCGATGTTTACGTGAAGATTCATCTCTTCCTCGCCCGGGAAGAGCGTGCGTACGCTTATGGAGGGATTTGCACCGAGTCTCTGCACCACAGGTGATATGTCATTATTATTATTATTATTATTGTTGTTGTTGTTGTTACTACTGTTCGTGCTACTGCCGAGCCTCGACTTCTTTGGCAATCGCGTCAAGGTAATCTCATCCATCCCGAGAGTCATTCCATTTGCCACCACGCCGTCGCATAAAGAAGAGATGGACGTGCCCGACGTGTATGCATGCATATCGAGCAGCTTGCGCTTTTTTAGATTCCCCATACTCTCGAGATATTGAACGTCTATACTGCCAGTCTCGTCGTTGACCGACTTGGGGGCGCGACTCTCGTTACCCATCTCGGAGCCGCCGTCCGTCGTACCCTCGTTCTTGTTCGGTTCCGGTGTCGACTTCTCCGACGTACCGCTCGTCGTGCGTTCCGGAGACTTGGACCCTCCACTCTTCGACTGCAAATTCTTGATGCCTTTCTTACTCCTCTTGTCCTTGGTCTGACTTGCTTGATTCACCTGCTGTGACAAATCGTCGTCTTCGTCGTCGATCACGTCGATTCCGAGACTGTGCAAGATCCTATGAGATATGTTGAAAGGCATTCAATCTCTTGTCAATCTCTTCCGCAAATTTCCTCACGCAACTTTTTTTAGCTTCACCGTAATCGCGTGGTTGGTTTCTTTTTATTAAAATTATTTGGAAATTTTTCTTTATTACTTGTGAAACAATGTTTGTGCAGCGTTCGAACGAATAAAAAAAAAATTTTACCCTATGAATTTAGTAGATTTTAAGACTTGAGGTGCGTATCTTGCTACGCCACGTGAGTACACAAGATTAATCCTTATACTTGTCATACGAATAGAGATCACTTGGAGATTACGAACATTTAGCCTGTACACTTACCGTTTTCGATAACTCTTGCAGAAACCCCTGTTATTCATGCTCATATTATCGATCTCCCTGTATTTGAGTTGTAACTGCGCAAAGTAACGACATAGCTTGCACACAAACGTGCCGACTGCTAGTAAGACGGGGATTCCTTGTTGACTGAGCAGGTGATTCAATTCGTTGATTTCTGCGTTAGTCAGCTGGTAAGTGTGTTGTCGAGTGAGTCGGCGCTTACAGAGCGCGCACGTCAGGAAGCGTCCGACCTTTTCGTAATGATTAATACAGAATGACATTGTGGTATGTTGACTCGAGTCCCAGTCTATGTCGACCTGCAATAATATTTCTCACATGTGTACACGTACAAACGACATATCGTTTACCGCCGCACCGCGCCGTAACATCGCTAGATACATCGCGAGTACGCCAGTTACAAATATTAACCTGATTCTGTAGGCCAGGTTTTATCTTGAGCAACCAACGACGTTTGACATGATGTCGCGCGGGATCACGACATTCGCGAGCCGAGCACTTTGACATCATCAGTTGTCTATGTTGTTTCTGCGGCTTTTGCTGCATATTCGTCGGGCTAGTATTCGCCTGAAGAAGCAAGAAAGGTTTTAGGTAAGTTTTCGGGCAAAATTAACTATACATATCTCTCTCTCTCTCTCTCATTATTTTTTGCAAATGATCTTATTGATATATAAATATATAAATTAAAGTGAAAAAAATGACAGTGACAAAGTAAACTGCAGATTGTCATTCAATTATCATTATCATAGACGACGCAGAAACGAACCTTTCTATCAACGTGACGATAGCACGCGTCGCACAGACATGAATCTTTCGTAAGATGTCTCTCTATGTTCAAGATCTTTTTGCGCCTCTCGTCAGATTTTATTTGGGCTAGATGCATCGGCGTGTCCAAAGAACCAAACTTTCCAAAGCAGTAGCAACATACGTCAGCACACACGCGCCCAGGATGTATAGAGAAAGATGAAGATTTCTCTGGAATAACAAGCGACTGACGATCCTTAGGCGTAGCTTCTTCATTATCTTCATCTATAATAATAAAATTGACGAATTAGATAATGTTTCATCTCAAACGATGCATCTCGACGTAAAACTTTCCTTCTGGCTTATTGTTAGATAATGTGAAACACGAAAATATTAGAAGAAAACGCAAAAGTTGGCGGATAATTTTTAATTTGAAAAGCAAACAGCGTAAAAAAAAATGGCACATGCATTGCTTCGAAAAATATCAGGCTAGAGTGAGTAAAGTTTTTGGAACTAGTGGTCTGTAAAACAAGTATTGCGCACAATATTCCATGTCAGATTGTCAGAGATATAACCAAAATATGATCGATTTTCGATTATAAACCATAGACCATATTTAAGATTTTGTGTAGCGCAGCATATTGCGTTCTTTTAATTGCCTCAAGCAAGCCATATAGCAAGTAACTTAAAAGATGATGATTATGGAGGGGGGGAGGAGAAAGAGAGAGAGAGAGAGAGAGAGAGAGAGAGAGACTAGAACATTAGCGATTTTCATTATCGATTGTTCTCTAAAATACCCGAAATGGAAATATGAATCATTACTCGCTATACTGCACTAAACGATCATCCATCAGCTTAGAACAATAGAAAATGTGAGATTTTCGGAAAAAGGAAATTAGGGAAAAAATAAGTGAGATTATCAATTTAGTTATTCCCGCAACCAGGATTACCGCAAGAATGTCTGTGGTTAGTAGTGAACTTTCGGTTCGCACCAGAGCTGCTATCTCCCAAACCACTGGTTCCAAACTGAAAAAAAAAAAGAAAGAAACAAAATATAATTGAATTGTTAAGAGATATATCAAATTATAACTCATTAGCTTAACAATATTCCGCGTATTACTTTCAACTTTTCTTTCAGATCCTTATTTATCATGCATACAGCGTTGAAACGACAGAATTCTCCAAAATCATTGACCGCGTTATGAAGTGTATGTTTTGATTATGTATTTACACACACGGAAATTAAAGATAAGTCTCTAAAAAATGACGCACAGATCGTGTATAAAATGATATTTTTAAATTGACAATGAAGTAATCGATATACGTCACAATTTTAAAGAAATAAAAAAGCTAAAAAGTAAATAAATAAATAAATGAAGAAAGAAAGGGAAAAGAGGAAAACAAATGTGGCGAGGAAAATTCGTATGGTAAGCGAATGAGTTGTATTGTTTTCTAACGAGCGAGCGAGCGAGCGAGAATTTCGAGTCTCACCTCCTTTTGAATGGTGTAGAATTCGGGTGAATCACCCTCTCCGTCCCCACGTCCCTGCTGCTTGAGAACCATTTTCAATGGAGATCGCGATCCTCTTTTGTCCTTGTCCTTATCCTTGTCCTTCTCCTTCTCCTTTTGCGATACTCTGATGATTGTCTTCAAAGTACCTGTGGATGACGACTGTTCCTTCTTGGTTTTTTGCTGATTTTGTCTCTTCGCGGCCTCCTCCAGAGACTCGAGTCCCAATAATCGCAAGATCGATTCCTTCCTCTCCTTGTCTTCAGGCGTTTCAAGAATCTTTGGCGTGCCGCTGTTGAAGGATTCACCGGACGTGGACGTCTCGTCGGAATCTTTGTGCGCGAGCTCTGGCGTCTTGAGAATCTTGCGTTCGTTTTCCAGCATATCTATGTTGCCAGCTGTCTGCTGCGATACATAATTCTCGGATAGGTTCCGCGAGAGTTGCCGTTTCTCACCCTTGTCGGTCTTTGCGCTGACGATCCTTATGTCGTTTTCCGATTTGCTGCGCAAATTAGAATCTTTGTCGAGTTTGTCCATTGATTCATCTTGCCCGCCTCCTTGCTCGAAGAATCCACGAAAGCTGCCAGTGCGCTCAACATCGGCACTGACACTGGCGCTAGCGTTGTCGTTGTCGTTGTCGTTGTCGCTGGCGTTGGCGCTGCCACTGGCGCTGTCGAACTTGCTCAAGAATGATCGGTTGTTCTCGTTGATTTTGGCAACCTCGTTGTCCAGCAGAGTTTCCTCTTTGTTTTGCTGATCGGACTTTCGCACATCTCGCTTGACACGCTTGGTCTTGAACTGGCTGTTGGGCAACTGCGACAATTCCTCTTTGCGCTTTTTCATCTCTCTGCTGCGGCGGCTACGAGCTTGAGGCTCGAGTTCGCTGGCATCCAATTCATTGCTGTTTAACGAGTCCGTTCCATCTTCTATTTTCTGAGAACTTTCGACACCAGCGATACTATCCAACACCAAGCCCTGCACCACGGCATCCACGGCGTTGTTCTGTAGGCCGGAAATCTGCGTCTTTTGATTCGCACTGGCTTCCTCCGTCTTGATTTTTACGTTGTCGTTGGCGCATTCTCGGCTGCGAGACGCCGTTTGCCTGTTTTCAACTTTTCTCTGCTTATCACGAGTTCGTAACACCCTCCTATTTTCCTCGTTAACGAGTTTTCGCTCATCGGCACCTTTACCGTCCGACAACCTATCGCTTTGGTCTACTGTTGTAGCAACTTCACTGTGTCCTGGCCTTTGCTCCAAGATACTCTCATCCGTGTTTGATATAACGCCAGATTTGTTCAATTCTTTACAACTTGTATTAACATGATCGAGCTCCTTGCACTCATCGTTCAATCGGTCAGAGGTGCAATGTGCAGAAGGAGAATTTACAGAGTTACTATTTGAATCACAGTTTGGAGAAGTTGGTACATGTAGCAAATTATTGTTAACCTTTGAACGCCTTGCGCTTTGCGCTGTTTTGCAAGACGCATCGATCTCTCGTAACGTGTCAGTACACTTGCCGTCTGCACAAGGTAGGCTTGTGCTCGGAATCTCGTCTGTGTCATCGACGGTTGGTGGTCCTAATGGCGTAGAGCTTGTGTCGTTGCAGCAAGCAGATGCTTCCTGATTACATTCTCTGTCCACTACACTCTGACTCTGACTCTCCCGCTCCTTCGCCAATATCTCTGTATCAGACACTGTATCTTTGCTTTGTATCGTGTCACTTCTAGCACTCGTAGGTAATGGTTTGGCAGATGGTTGATCGCCCGCAACTAATCTTTCTACCTCGCGAGATATGCTCTCCAATGTCTCTGACTCTTCCGAATTATCCGTAACGACGTTCAGAGAGACATCAGTTTCCGATCCTCCAGTTGCACATGCTCTCATCTGCATACACCCTTCCTCCGTAAATCTCTCCTCCGCTTGCTCAGGAGACATCGACGCAGCGATCGACAAGGTCACCACAGCATTGTCATCCGAAAGCTGCTCCTCTGAGGTTGTTTCTTCACTCGTAGATTTTTGCATTTCCGTTAATATATTCTCCGCGTTGTCCGTTGAT
The DNA here is from genome assembly GCA_928718305.1 of Tetramorium bicarinatum. Classification (NCBI taxonomy): domain Eukaryota; kingdom Metazoa; phylum Arthropoda; class Insecta; order Hymenoptera; family Formicidae; genus Tetramorium; species Tetramorium bicarinatum. Next base: position 16,517,067 of record OV788320.1, read on the forward strand.
CTCGAGACCGTTTTACATGGCGTTCTATTCGACTTTCTCGTATCATTGTTGCTGATACTGTCGCAACTTTTATCACCGATTCTCGACGACTTCCTTGTAATCTTTTTATTTTCGTCCAACGTCTTGGACTCGGCGCCGCTGACTGCACTGCAACCAACGTTCTCCTCTTCTGGTTCAGCTGCATTCTTGTAAGATTGTTGCGCAGGATTACTATTATTTATATTGTGACATGTAGACTCGCAAGTATTATGTACATCGTTAATTCTGTCGTTATCGGCGGCCTTGTTCTCCTGGACGTTCTGCGAATGTGTCTCTGCTTCCCCAATATCAAACTTGACTAGTTTCTCCTCGATCTCTTTGGCAGTATCGGCCACTTTTGGTACTGAATTCTCAGAATTATCTGACGCGATTTCATTTCTCGTTGTAACGATGGGCTTATCCTCGTCGGTATTCCCATCCTCTAATCCCAGAGTCTTTTGCGACTCTGTACTGAGTGGGGCGACAATTTCTTCAATCTTGGGCACGTCAAAGTTTTTACTTAATCCAAGACCTTTCTCTGGCCCAAAGATCCTCTTCTCAATGGATTTTGCAATATTTAATTTAATGTTTTCAATCATTTGATCTATATCCGACTTTGAGTTACCGTCCGACTTATCTGTGCCGTAAAAGGACGTGACCGTCTTCTTCACGTCTATGTTCAAGCTACTTCTACGACCTTTCGATTTGTCCGTCAACTTGGCCAAAATATTGTCTTTCTTCACTTGCTCGAAGCTGTTGAGCTTCTTCGAAGAATCTTGCTGTGCCTCTTGTGTACACCTGGGCGTTGCTCGTGCATCCTCGGTTTTAATATCATCGTCCCTCGTTGCCTCGCACTCTGTAGTTTTAGCCTTAGTTTTAGAACGCAAGATCGGCCCGGTCTCGCCTCCCGTCCTATCGGCGCGATCGCCGCCGCCGCCGCCGCCACCGCCATTGTTATTGTTGTTGTTGTTCTCCATCTCCGATTCAGTGCTAACGTCCTCGTCCAAGCTGGATGCTCCATCCTTGGCCTCTTTGCTCGACACCACGACATTCTGAGATTCATTACAACCGGGATCCGAGAAGCAAGAGTCCATATTTATATTACAATCCGAGATATGTTCTATCAAATTATCTGAGATAACGGTTCCATCCGAATTTAGCCTGTGCCGCTTTTTCGAATCTGCGTTATCTGCGGAATTTCCCGAATCTGACAACTGACGCTGTTTGCCGTTTCGCAAGCTTCTTTGAGATGGTTGATCGACGTAGCCACCTTTGGATCGTTTTCTCAACTGAATGGCGTTCTGAAAGTGGAAACCTTGATCCGTCTCTGTAGACTCTCCGTCCGACGTAACTTTGCCGCCGCCGTCGTCGTCAGGTTCTCTCTTTATCTCGATATCGCAGGCGATACTTTCCTCCACCAACATCCTCTTACTCCTCGTCACCTTCCCTTCGGTCTTGTCCGCGGCGCTTTGTTGACTCTCGACCTCGGAGTCGCTCAACATTGAGGCAATAACTTCGTCTATAGTAAGATCGATAGAATTCTTGTTGTCTAGCGCGGCCTTTGAAAATTTGTCAACGCCAGCACTGTTTCGCGCGCCACTACTACCGTAATCCACGTCCTTGCTAGCGCTTTTCCGGTTCTTCCCACCCTTATTATCAGCCTCTGTAAGAGGCCTGACGAGACCGGGACCGTTCTTCCTCAAGTTTGTTAACTTTACCGTTTTGGCACTCTTGAGGAAGGAATCGGAACTCTCGGACGTTTTACCTTTTCTGCCAAGTTTCGGACTGACCTTGGCGGTCTCCTCCTTTGTGCTGTGTTGAACGTCAGATTTGGTTTTCTTGGTCCTGAGATTACTCTTGGCACTTTTACTTGGTGTTTCGGTATTTCCTCTACCTTCGTTGTCCCCGTTGTTTGCGTATGTAGTGTCCGAAACTCTCGGAGCGATATCGACCGCCCTGGCGATCGACTCGTCCGACTGGCGAACTTTCTTCGCACCTTTGGCACCCCTCTTGACGTCAGGCGCTACCCTGCTTGTCGCTTTCTTGGTAACCTTGGACTTGACGAGCGTCGCCTTGGCTGCTCTTAGTTTCTGTTTGCGTTTCAGATTTTTAAGGGCATTCCTACGCGGCAAGCTTGCCTCTAGTTTAACAGGAAGTTGACTACCTGTCGCTACGGTATCAAAAATCTCTTGCGCAAGTTGCTGCTGCTTTATATTCGGCAAGGACTTGCCTTTCTTACTCTTGACCTCATTAGATGGCAAGACGGGATCGTTACTCGCCTTCTGTTTCGATTTGGAAGGCGCTAAGGGTTTCTTTTCCCTGGATGCCATCTCACTTGCACCCACATTGGGCTCCTGTAACGTCATTTATATTTTTTCAACAGCTGTCTCTAAACTCATGGTAAAAATTTGACGCGACGACGATTTGCAAAATATTCGCGCAACACACAGTCGCTGGATAGTTGACGCGGCCCAACTACACGTCAACTAATTGTAAGTATAGTATACGATCTCGAGCGGAAAGCGAGAAATCGTGTCGAGAGCGTCGAGGGAAGAAAAGCTCGGAGCAGGACTCGACAACGCGGTACGTTACCGAGAGAAACTACAACTACACAGGTCTGTTCCGTCAGACTGACTTGCGAGCCATTCATGGAAAGATAGACTAGGATATAAAAGTAAAATGGCGAGTCAAAATGCACACGTTTTGCGTTTAATGGCAAGGAGTAACGGAGCGGGAGCGGGAGCGCGCGCGCGCGCGCGCGATACCATTTCGCGCGGTGCGAAACGCACGATTTGGCACGAGGGGCACGATCGTCGAGGGGCCGCGAGACGCATCAGGAGAGCGCCGCTCTCATCACGGCACGGCACGGTGTGGCGCGGCAGGGCGACGACGACGAGAAGGGGAGCGAGAAAAGCTGCAGACTGCCCGCTGCAGAGCGTCGCGAGCCGCGGACAGCACAGGACAGCGGGGTCGATAGATGCGGCCCTGGCGCGGCCAGAAAAATTACGTGACAAACTTTGCGTTAACAGACGGATGCACGAAGCGGCCGAGGCTCGGCGAGGCTCTGCGCTACTGCGCGTTCGCGAAACCGTGCGGCTGAAATATTTCGCGCGATAACTCGGGCCGCGTCGGGCCGATCGCGACGATTCCACGCTCGCGAGTGAGCGCGCGTCACACGCCAACTGCCGAGCCGAGAACGCGGCCCGCAACTCCTCGGGAAGGCCGCGAAATCGTCGCGGTAAAAACCGTCGCGGAAAAATCGCCACGAATAAACAAAAGGTCGACGCTCGACTGGGAGTTTCGGGCTCGTCGAGCAAGGCGCAGCGAGGCGCAGCGAGATGGTGGGCCAGCGGCGACGGCGGCGGTGGCGACGGTCGATCGCCAGCTCCCTCGTCACTCTACTTACCTCGGGGATCGAAAATCCTGCCGTAGGTCCGTGATGATCGCGAGAGAGAACGCGGCCGACAATCCCCGTCGTGTCGTGGAAAGGACAGTCCCGTTGCAGGGTGTCTATGCGCCGTCCCACTGTGTCCCAGCTACCGCCACCTGGCGGCCGTGGCGCGCGGCTTCTCCCAGGAGCATAGTCCGTTTGCGATAACAAGGCGCGCGGAGCGCGTTACTCGCTCGCGGATCGCGCACCCCCGCGCGCGAAGCGAAGCGGAGCCAAGCCAAGCCGAGCCGAGCCGAGCCGAACGGAGCGGAGCGGAGCGGAGCCGAGCCGCACCGCGCCGGCTCTCGGCTCCCGGCTCCCGGAATCGATGCAAATTTACGGCAAGGCACGCGGTGGCGTCGCGGGCGTCGCGACGCCGGAGAGAGAGAGAGAGAGAGAGAGAGAGAGACACCGGGAGAGTGGCTGTACCACTAGCTACGTTCGCACCTCACCTCATTTCACACACAGCTCGCAGCTCACTTCACTTTCGCCCGCCAGCGCCAGCACTCGGACAACGCTACGGTGCGTGCGCGCTAACTGTGACGTTACACAGCGCGGATTTTAGCTCTCGCGGCGAGCGCACGTTTACGGCCACGTTTACCTACCTCGCGGAATCGGCCTCGTCAGCCCTCGACGTCGCGTCGCGTCGCGTCGCCTCGCGATCCCGATGCCCGAAGCGAGAAATATCACGATAGCGGCACGCGGTCGTCCGCGCGATGCGAGTCGCTTGCGCTCCAGAGTCAAGTGTCGAGATGAGAGACGAGAGACTCGGCACTCGGCAGGTCGGCACTCGGCCGCGGTGACGAGAGAGAGCGCGCACGAAAGGGAGGACGCGCCCGTCGTCGTACATCAATGGCGGCCGACCCTTATTTACCAAAGTCCCCAAAATGGCCGCCCTTTGGATTCTCGCACGCGGTAACCTCGCGCTCGCGGCCTTCTCCAATCCCGTCGAGTCCCTTACGCGCGCCGTAGGACCTCAGGTACGTGTCGGATCTCTCGCTACGAGTTTGTCTCGCCTCGCTTCGATTCGATTCGATTCGCCGCGCCGCGCCTCACTTCGGCACACACGTGGATTTTACCTTTACCACCCGACGTCGCCGAGAGATCTCTCGCCGTAGTAGAGTACTCATGGGACTCAATATTTATTCACTCGTTTGCAATCTTCCCGCTTGAACGCACTTGAACGCGCGACAGGAACCCAACGCCGGCCGTAGAAAAAATGGCGATAAAAGCTTCGTTGACCGTCGTCCGGCTGCGACTTGTCTCGAGGTAGTGTTCAGCCGGGTAACTTATAAACGTGCGCGATCGACAACACGTATCGCGTTGATGAATATGAAAATATTCGAGATTCATCTTTGCTAACCTAGAAAATGTTGTACGGACGTAGAGCTCCTTGCCTAGAGCTTGTACGATCAAAGACCCATGGTTGATTATGTGTTACAAGTGTTGCATATCGTTGCAGAGCATCCTCCAACAATTGCGGCCGTTACACATCATTGTAAAGATACAAAAGTACAAGTACTTTTTTTTTCGTTCATGTTCGTTATCGTAAAAATGCAATTTTTTTTACCTTTTCCCCTAATAGGAATAACTTGTCGCGACTCGACAAAGTTGATTCAAGCTACTCAAATATGAAGCTTCCTACAAATCATACTCTTGTCTTTCAGATTCAACAGAGATGGAGTAGTTACAAGTCTTCTCCCAAATATACGAAACCTGAAGATTATACGGATTACGAGATAACAAAAGATCCAAATGAATGGAAGTATGTAGAGCGTATCCTCGGATACAAACGTATACCTAAACCACCTACCGAAGATGCCAAACTCCCATCTGGCTATAAACCAGCATCTGGTAAATACATTGAGCATCGAGAATACATAGTATTATACTGTTGAGTAGCGCCTTTCAGTAATGTATTTTCTTTCTTTCATTCAACAGCTTCGCCTACGGCGAATTCCTATTTCATAGAACGTACGAAAAATTACATGCAACCTGTGTATTTGATTAGAAATCCCAGGGGAACTAAAAAAGTTACAAAAATTAATAAAATTCAAGGAGATATCTGGGCCATGGAACGCGACGTGAAGCAGTATCTAGAAAAACGGATGGGAAAACAAATCGCTAGTCAAATACATGAATTTGCAGGTGTAATTAAATTTAGAGGTGACTGCGTTAATCGTGTTAAAGAATGGTTGGACATGAAAGGCTTCTAAGAATCATTATAGGAATATTTCCATAATAAATTGTACCTTGGAAATATATGTATATTAAACACTGAATCTTTGTTACAAACACATGTTGTTACATGCCACATATTTTATGTCTCGCGAAATAAAATAATTTACAAGTTTGCTTCAAATAAAATCATTCCATGTTCTTTCTTCCTTCATTCGTTCGTTCGTTGATAACGATCTTTATCCCGTGAAGATGGAACGTATCATTTTAGTATCGTTTTAACAGTCTCCAATTTTGTTCTGTGAAAATACATGTTTGTCGTGATATCAAAGAAATTATTCATACATCTTTTCAATACGTTGATCGCGTGTGTTGGTACACACGCTACATACATTCAAATAATTTTTATTTATAACTTGAAAATACGTGGATATACGTATAGTATACGTGGATATAGTATAGTAATAGCATTTCTCGCGAGAATATCAAATCAATTATCGACTGCAACAAATATACATATACGGTTTCTTTACATTTTTTTAATCAACTTAACGTAGACTCAATCAATATATTGTACCGATTCATCATAAATAATGATTGGGAATATAAATAAAAAAATTAAATCGTGAAAATATATAATAAAAAATTTCTTAAAAATAAATTTTTGTGTAAGATATATAAATTCTATATATATATATATATATATATATATATATATATATATAAAATACGTGTATATACACATACACGAAAGTCTCGTCTTGGAAATGAAAAATTTCATTGTAAACCAATAAAGCAGGTAGATGACCGTGTAAAAGATTTTATCGAGTAAAAATTGAAAGAAAGGAACATGTATTTAGGCGGAAGAAATCTTGGGTGCTGATTTTTATCCTCTTAAATACAGGATTTTTTAAAGGGAGTATGCAAAATTTTCTCATACATTATCATTTCTTTAGATTTATTTCATTCGAATAGGGTGTCTTTCGTTTTTATTTCATCCTGTTATTTGATGCAAGGTTTACTTGAAAACTTTTCCTTGATTGAATTTGCGTCCCTCCTTGTCCGTACCGGTCCAACTAAAATATTGCTTAACCAAATCCTTTGTTTCTTCTTTAGTTGGATCAAGTTTTGTCCAACTGTAAGATTCGTAATCCACTTGCCAATCTGGACTCAGCTAGAGGAAAAGAAATGTGCTTGTACTTTTTATTCATAAATATTTTGCATATATATATATATATTTCTTTTTTTTATTCAAACTGTGCTCGAACAAAACGTACTGTAAAAGCAAGATCTTGTCCTCGCCAAACCCAAATGCCACTGATCGTATTGTCGTTATCTTCCCCAAATATACAGGCACTGGCGAATGCACCTTTTCTCATCGAATCTAATCGTTGGTACATACCACTGATCAAATTGCAAGACATGAAAACCTACACAAAAAACACGCATGTTAATACTCAAGTATATACAATAAAAAAAAAAAACCAGTATCCGCATACCTTAGTTAGTTCATTATTGTACTTGTATTCGCCGAGCCAAATACTATAATTTTCCGAGTCAAACTTTTGCCAAAAATAAGGAATCGATTTCGATTCATCTTCATTGGAATAAAACCGTTTGAAATCATCAAGGTCGAACGAGCTTTTAGGCATCGAAGCAAAAGGATTTTTCTTTTTCGGCTCGGCAGCTAAAGCCTCTTCCGTTGCGTCGGCTTCATCTTCCGCTGCTGGGGTTCTCTCTGCTACAACTTTAGATTCTTTCTTCGATTCCTTAGCTTCCTTTGAGTCTTTCGCTTCTTTCTTAGACTCTTTCTCCTTCTTTTCTTTTTTCGAACTCTGCAAGGTGATAATTTACGATATATTAATCCTTCTTGATATATATGTATGTAGGAATCTATGTACGTGTGTTTTTATATGTATACATATATAATACATCTATATAAAATATATATTAACCTTTCCCTGAGTTTCCGCAAATTTCTTAGGATCATATTCAATAGTCTTATCCGCCAGTTTAAAGGCACCAATTACAGCAATAGATTCAGGTTGATAGATGACCGTTTGGAACCATCGATTCACATTTTGGTAAGGCTTACGTAGCTCCGGCTCAAGAATATATTGATACAAATGTAGCAATGTCATAGCTACACAGATATCCGCCAAAGTCAATCGTTCTCCCACCAAGTAAGTCCGTGTAAGCAAATGAGAGTTTAAAGCAGTGAGTGCTTTATTTATGTCCTCCTTAGCATGCTCAACAGTCTACAAGAAATCATATAAATTTTATGTCTTACTAGTCGATACGCACGTGCATAATTAGTATAATTGTACGCAGACATATGTATATACAGTATTGTAAAAGCGCATACCATACGTATAGGCATGCAAATATAATACTCATACAAGTTTACTCTACCTCTCCGAGTTACAAAAGTGGCCATGTATTTGTGCCACGTTTGCCTTTGAAGGAGGATACGTGTATGTAAGATAAAATAAATATGCGATTAATACTGAAAAAATTTACAATACAATACCTGTTTATGATATGGCATTATTCCAAGTAAAGGAAATACCCAAGCACAGCTGGCAGGAAGAATTTCAGAATCGGCAAAGCCTAGCCATTGCATAACCAACGCACGTTCACGGTCAGTTTTTCCTCTCAATTGCTCATTTGCCACTACAAATAGGTCATACATGTACATGTACAGACAACATTGGGGATTTTTTTTTTTTAATAGGAAAATTAATCTCACCATAATAAGCAATTGCATTGCTCTCCGTGATATATTTTCCATCGCATGTTTCAAATGCTGGGACCTTAAAAATTTTACATGTGTTGAAATGTTTTCCATTATATAATTTATATTTATCAATATATTATATAGATAGCAACTAAGGCTGCGTTCCGTAAAGCGCATATGCACGCATGTATCTACAGTATACGTAATGCTTTCTATAGAAAAATGTACTCATATGCGATTTACGGAATGCAGCTTAAGAAAGATACTTATATTTCACTATACTATGATAAATTGACAATTTACGAATACTTGTGCAAAACTGTCTTCCCCCTCCTCCCCATCCTTTTCTCCTGCTCCTCTCATTCTTCATTTATTTTTCTTATTCATTTCTGATATTTAATTAAAAAATTAATAAAGTTGTATTGTTCTACTTGGTATATTACAGATCAATTCTATAACGTAGAAGAATTGCAGCATCCCATTTTATTCTAACCATATGTACCATATGAATCGTTATATTTTTATACGGAATATTCCAAGTATGAAAATTATGAAAACAGTTGAAGCGTAAAAAAAAAGAGCACTATGAAACAACATATTTTACAATAGTTTGTTATAGATTAAAAATACTAGTAACAAGATATTTTCTAGCAACTGTCGTCATATGTAACAAAAGGGAAAGCATGTCACCTACACTGACACGCAAGTATAATTGAAAGAAAAAAAAAGAAAAAAAAAGAATGATGAGAGAAAGAGGAAATGGAGCGAAAGTAATTATTCGCATATGATTCCGCTTACCTTTCCCAACGGAAACTTCTTGAGAAACGTTTCACTCTTGTTAGTTTCGCCAAAAACAAAGTCTTGGGCAACTTTGATCTGGGTGCCAGAAAACTGAGCCGCTATCAGAGCCTTATAGGCTCGGAAATTTTCCGGGTACGTGTAGAGAATCTGAAAGAAATTCACAGTGTATCGGGTCAGGCATCGCACGGGCTTCGTTTTCAGACAATCCGGCGTCGGCGTTGGTGCACCACGACGCGGATGCCGACCGGTGAAGAACTGCGTGAAAGCTACTTACTCCGGACGCCATTGTACCAAGTTACGAGAAGAGGAAGTGCGCGAGGAAGCAGAAGGCCGGTAAGACCGCCCTACTTGAACAAACGCGCACCGCGAAGTATGTCGCAAGTCGCGCAAGTGCGAGCGCGAGCGCGAGCGCGCGATTGCCTCGCCGCTGGTGGCGCCCTCGCGCCTGAAGTTTGCCACTTTCAGATCAAACACCTCGTATGTGTATGTATGTACATCATACATACATACTACGTATATAGGTACGGTCATCTAGATATTCACATACTTCGCGCTGTGTTTCATTAATGGCCGTTTCTACTCTTCATAGTAGATTTATTATTATATTTCTTTTTAATCTCGGTTCAACTTGCCTTTCATCCTTTTCTAATTCTTAAAACAATTTTCTTTTTAAACTAGAAAGAGAAACAAGATCTCAAAGTTAATCTTACAACATTGAATCGAATGAGCCCAATTTCATCGATTTCTGAGGTGAGGCCCCTAAATTGAATAATTACCCAACATTGGTAGAAATGGACATGTGCATTGAGAGAGGATTGAAGGAGGAAGAATAAAAAAATTTTGATAATCCCAGATCCCAGAAGAACAACTCAGCAAACAGAGTTGGTTAGACCCATACTGGGCTTTTCTGAGCGTAGAGTATCTGATATCTCGACGATTCATGGTAATGGTAAGATAAAAGAAAAATGGCAGCCCTCGAGGATGTTGTTGCCTCATATCAGAATTTAAAGCGCGAATGGACAAAAACACCGTGCAATTTGAAGAAATGTGGCGACGTGCTCAACCAATTGAAGGTAATTTACATACTTTTGTCGCGGTCGCGCGAGCGAGATAGTTGCTGATTTAAAGAAAAAAATCTTCTCCTAACCTCATCGCACTTGTCGAAATCGGCATGTCATCCGTCGCCATCGATTTTGTTTTTTAATTTTAATCATTACTTCCCGTAATCGTTCAGCTCTTGTACATGTGTATATGTAGCATTTTGATAATACAATGATACAATACTAATCTAGTGCTGTACGTACGTTACAGATCGGTCTCACTCACCTAATGTTCCTGCCGACGTCAAATAGCACAGCCAGTCAAAATGAGTTATTAATCGCAAGTACGTATCGTTAATTTGAAGTAGAGACTTGATTTAATGTAAAACATTCGAGATAATATGTCGATATGAAATGTTATAATTGAAATTTCGTTTGGATTGTCATGACGCGCAGGGGACATATTGGAAATTGGAGCACAATGGAGCATCGCCACCGAGGACATACCTTCCTTTGAGAGATACATGGCGCAACTAAAGTGTTACTATTTTGATTACAAAAGCGGCTTGATGGAATCGGCTTACAAGTATCAGCTACTCGGTCTCAATCTTTTGTTTCTGCTGTCGCAAAATCGCGTGGCTGAATTTCACACGGAGCTGGAACTCTTGCCGTCCGACCAGATACAGTCAAACGTATATATAAGGCATCCGCTGAGCCTGGAGCAGTATTTGATGGAGGGTTCGTACAACAAGATTTTCCTGGCCAAGGGTAACGTGCCCGCTGCATCCTACAACTTCTTTATAGACATTTTGTTAAATACTGTTCGCGATGAGATTGGCGCGTGCATGGAAAGCGCGTACGACAAAATTTCCATTCAGGATGCCGCGAGAATGCTCAATTTAAGCACGGAAAAAGACATAAAGGCCTTTGCCACCAAGAAGAACTGGACGCTGTCCAAGGACGGCTATTTTTATTTTACCACGACCAGCGAGAAGAAAGCGGAGGAGCCTATCCCGAGTTCGGAATTGGCAGCGCTCGCGATAGACTATGCCCGAGAGCTCGAAATGATTGTCTAACGCTGTATGCACAACTCTGTACTCTATTTAATTTCATTGTCATTAATAAAATGCAGTTTCACTCTTGTGCAACGTGCAACACGCGAATCTTTAATACACGAGTGTACTTGATTAAAGCGTATATTGTACGTTGTTCAATCATTTTCGATAGCCTTCCTATATGAAACGTTACGCGTGCTCGTTTCTAAATCATCGTGCGTTACGAGTGTTTTGTACTTTCAAGAGTAGATACGTTAAAAAGAGGTTATGTTACAAATGTAATGTCATATATATGTAAAGAGACAAGTCTATAGAGATGGAAGTGTTCGAAATGCAATCTTTAATAATTAAAATATTCAAAAAATTGTGTTGCTCTCTTTGTCATTCGATATACCCAGTCGCGGTCACATGCAAGATTGTTGCGGCGGCGACGGCGGCGACGATTGACAAGTAATAATATGGCGTCCAATGATACCGCTGACAACGTCGTCGTAATTCGCCGCGACACAACACGTGGATCGAAGCGTCACATCGAGAAAAGATACGATAGATTTATTATTCCGTATTATTTATCCTGATTGGATTCAATCTCGCGAGCAAGAACCGTTCTTCTTCTTGTCGTAAAGACGAACGAGACGCGGTGAACACGTAGCGCTTGCCTCTCGCGAGCGCATCTTACGTGGCACGAATTGTCACCGAGATATCAAATTATCAAAGTGTCTGTCGTTAACAAGTCAACATAGTTAACGTAAGTAGTTGTACATCGCAAGAGGGCACGAAGCAGCGCCCAACACCCCGCCTAATGGTACGTACATACATGAACATGTAATGTACTAGGATGAAAGAATAGCAACAAATGTAAATAAATTTACTTGCACCTAGTGTAATAAATAAGATAAGATACCATTCGCCTGGTCGTTTTCGAGCGTTGTAACCCAGTGCATGTGCAACATGTAACATCCACTGGGCTACAAACAATACGTGCGTATCCACGTATATTTTGAAAAATAGAAAATACGTACCAATGACACGTGCACGCTTTGCAGACGTCATAGGAATGCATGAAAAAAGAAAGAAATTGCAAACGATGCGTGCTTTGATTCTTGTGGGTGGTTATGGCACCAGATTGCGACCTCTTACTTTAAGTCGGCCAAAGCCACTTGTCGAGTTTGCAAATAAACCAATGCTTTTACATCAGATTGAAGCACTGGTACGTAAATACTTTTAATACTTGTCACCGTGACTCCGACAAGTTTCTTCTTACCGACCCCCGTTCAAGTAAAGGTCATTACATCATTTCAAGTAGATTGGCTTGTTGAACTTTTTCAGGTACAGACAAACGTAACTGAAGTTATATTGGCTGTTTCCTATCGAGCGCAGCAGATGGAAGAAGAGTTGGTTCACGAGGCCAAGAAACTGGGAGTACGACTCATCTTTTCCCATGAACCAGAACCATTGGGTACCGCTGGGCCGCTTGCGCTCGCGCGTCAATATTTCGGTGTCAGTGACGCGCCATTTTTTGTTTTGAACTCTGATATCATTTGCGACTTTCCTTTCAAACAGCTCCTCGAGTTCCATGAGAATCATGGTAAAGAGGGAACTATCGTGGTCACTAAAGTAGAGGAGCCATCAAAGTATGGTGTAGTTGTATATGGAGAAGATGGAAAGATTGAGAGCTTTGTTGAAAAGCCACAAGAGTTTATATCTAATAAAATTAATGCAGGTACTATTACTATCTATGTGGTGGAAAAAGCGTGTGTGTGAAACTTGTTTAGCATGAAATATATTTTTCTCTTTTTCTTTCGTAAACATTAGGTATGTACATTCTTAATCCAACCGTATTGAGCAGAATAGAATTGAAACCTACGAGTATCGAAAAGGAAATCTTTCCAAGTATGGCTCAGGATGGAGAGTTATATGCCATGGAATTGCCAGGCTTCTGGATGGATGTGGGACAACCTAAAGATTTTCTCACAGGCAAGTACATTGTGAAATTTTCTCAAACGGTAGTATCCTCATATGAGTTACTTTACGTTCTATCGTGTACTCAACTTTATTCAGGAATGTCCATGTATCTTGCTTCATTGAGACAAAAGCACCCTGAACAGCTTCATTCCGGACCTGGTATAGTAGGCAACGTCTTGATAGATCCAACGGCTACAATTGGCAAGGATTGTAGAATCGGACCTAATGTCACGATTGGTCCTGGCGCCACTTTAGCCGATGGATGCTGCATTAAACGAAGCACTATTCTTAAAGCAGCTGTGATAAAAGAGCATGCTTGGCTAGATGGGCAAGTATCAGTTGTATAATAATAAATATGTGAAGCTTCACTCAATACATGGCACTTGTATCTAGTCTAATAATTAAAATATGTAAACAGCTGTATCGTTGGCTGGAGAAGCGTTGTAGGACGGTGGGTGCGAATGGAAGGTACAACTGTATTAGGAGAGGATGTTATCGTCAAGGATGAATTGTATATCAATGGCGGACAGGTTTTACCGCACAAGAGCATTTCCACTTCTGTACCAGAACCGCAGATTATTATGTGACCAAAGATCATAATTTGAGCTTGAGTTGATGAAGGCAGCAGTTGACTCTGAAGCAACGATTTTTTTTTATTCACTTTTTATTAATTTTATATAAAATGCGTCTCTGCAAGATATCTTCGCATTAGAATATTAAAATATAACTCTGCTCCCCCCCCCCTCCACAACGATTATTGTAGTTGTCTCGTTTTTCGCCAAACGGTTGCTTTAGGCACGACTTCAAAACTTAAATTATCTTTTATTTTAATTACATATCAGTGTTGCAAAAATATAATTAATGATCATCAGTGAGAATTTAAACTAGTTTTATTGGTAAACCTCGTACTATTATCGCAGCTGCCGTCATATAGTGCGAACAACTATTTTTAGACTTTGCCACTGCCCGTAACATTTCCGACTCCATTTTTGTTTTATTCTTTATTCCGCTCTTTGTAAATTCTGAAAAATTTAGTTGTAAAGTTATTGAGCGTATGATATTGAGGAAGCAAACGTGCAACATTACTAATACTAACTTAGAGTACCAGAAGTCCAGCTATCTGTGTCTACCTCAGCCCATGATCTCTCTGAGGTTGAAGGAATCCAACTACTCATGAAATTTGCGGTCATTTTGTCAATATCGGCATCCGTTACTTCCCACAGCATACCCAAGAGACAAGGACTGTGAGAGTTGTAAAAATTAATGTATATTTTCTTTCATATATATACGCGCACACGCGCGCACACACAATACAAACATAATAGTATCGTTCTTTTTACCTGCACGCTATTAAATATTGATCTGAAACGCCATAAGGTGGATATCTTCCACCTATTACAAGTAGTTTCACGCTGCTACATCCAAATAATAAAACGGTAGATTTCACCCTCATTTTTTCAATATCTTCTCCAGATAAATATTCTATGCCATTTCCATGACCAACATACCTATAAAAAAAAAGGGAAAAGAAGAGAAATCCAGTTTCTGATGAATGAGAAGCAGATTAATGAGTGTTAATAGAGAAATAAAATTTGTGTACATTAAAATGTCATGATCTATTAACGCGTCTTCAAACATTTCTTCACTGGGTCGTATATTGTAACAACTCTTCCACTGTGATAACCAAAAGTCTATAAAAAGCTTCATTCGTTTTTCCATTTTGTGAAGATCACCGGACGGATTGACTATGCAAATTCCCATGTCTTTCCTAGTTTTAATTACTTTACAGCCATCTACTATAGTATCTTCATGTTCTTTGAATAATGCATACGCTACATGCAGAGATGGAAACCGAGTAACAGGATGATGCTTGACAATTTCCATGGCTTCAAACGCTATGTAATCCATGTGCTTAAAGAAAAATTATATACTTAATATATACAAAACAAATTTATACGAATTTGTACTTGCACATTATTTACGCTTCGTATTGTGTACGTGTACCTCGTCAACAATTAAAATTAACGTTTTCCGCTTTGCATCCTCTAGTTTCTTTATGTATGGTAACTTGCCATAAATAGATAAAATTATGTTGTTTGCAAGTTTTCCATGTTCGGGAAGTAGAAACTTGATTGCACGCGCAATTTCCTCACGCGTAAGAAAACCTGCACCTATGGATACCTTTCTCAAGAGCCATCTACATCTTCTTGATATTTCATTGCTAAGAAACAAACCAAATTTAATATTTAATATAAATGAGTATAACGAAATTTCAATAAATATTACTTACGGAGATTTATAATCTGATATTAATTTGTCAATCATTTGATAAATCTCATCTACTATGTCCAAGTTCTCAATGGGATCGGCCATAAATAATACTCTCCATTCTCTCAACCAAATATTTTCCAACCCGTCTATAGCTGCCTGCAATCACGTATCACAAAATTTAAAATTTCCCTTATTAAAATGTATGTTGATTTAATCTCAAGTCTACCTTCATTTTGTTGTTTTGATTTGCACGCATCATCCAATATTGCTTGTGATTCGTATAAGTGGTCTTTAGCGCAGCGGTGTAACCATCTAATAATTGCTGAATCTCTTTGCAGATATCGTATGACACTTGCGTCGCGGGTCTCGGTACTGTTATACACATTGGTTCTATGTCGGTGGTACCGGTAGGAAGGATGGTAATATGTACAGCGTGCATTACGTTACATGTGCGCTTTTTGTACCTTAATAAAGTCGGAGACTCATATTGGGGAGTAACCTGAATCATGTACCATTCTGTGAAAAGATGAAAAAACTTGATAAACTTGTATAAAAAGGCAAGTATACGATAAAAGACATGATAAACTATCCTTACCTTTTGGCAAGTTTAACAATTTTGTCTTTAACAATTCATTATTATCCGGAAAGTTTGTTTGAAACTTTACATATGTTGGTTTCAGTCCGTATGTTTGAGATTCATTCAGCACAGACTCACGCAATTGAGTTTTCTGATATCTGTGCAAGATGTGTTGTCGAAGTATTACTGCGTGAGCTTCGACCAGATGATGGATAGCTGTGATTTCGCTGCCAATCTGAAAAAATATACATACATACACACATACACACACATACTTATATATATATATATATATATATTTTTTTTTTATTATCATTCTTTTAACCTCCTATATAATTTAGATTAGTTTCAATTACCTCGAAATTATACAGGGCCAGCATCTTATGTAAACTGGCATATTCAATACTCGCTATATAATTGCATCGTGTACCTGCGAAACATTCATCACTCTCGTTTTTCTTTCTTGATTCGAAAAAATCACTCGAGTCTTTTGTTTTGATCTCAAAATCATCTTTGTTGGGATGACATTTGTGTAGGATTCGCATAATTTCGTCAATAATTTGAGACATGGTTAGTTTACTCCCTTAAATATGTATATACAGCTTTATTAACAATAAATTTCGAATAAACTCATTACTATCATTCGGCGGTGCAAAGAGAGCCAAGAGAGCTTTACACATGCGTATAAAGATTATTTTGCTGATGACATCTAGCGACTCTGTCCCACAACTTTTAGCACTGTACCGCGATACCTTTTCATATTTATGCTTGAAAGGAGCGCGCTAAATTCAAAAGTCCAACATTCATCAGTGTGTACGTATGTATGTATGTATGTACATACATACATACATACTCTTAAATATACATATTTTTACGTAAACTTGTTTACTTGGACTTGTGTGCTTATAATAAAAATACATGATTAAATTTGCTACAAGCATATTAGAAACGTTTGTATACTTGTTACTTTTATTTCATATAGATATGATAACAATAGATGTATACATATGTATATGTATGTATAAAAATGTGACGGTCACAGTACTTACAAACTAAATAATATTGCCAGATTACAGCCGACGTACACTTGAATTTATACAGCCAAATTTTATGTATAATTATCGACACGGTGTATAAAGTCTTTATTTACACAATTTTCCTTCTTTTCTCTTCACTTAATTCGTCAAATGAAAAGTCCCGTCATGGGATGAAACGAAGCACGAACGTTAATATCGAAAATCGGATAGGCGACGAATTATTTGGTTATCATAAACGGTTTATTTAAAAAAAAAGAAAGAAAAAAATGTACGCTCAAGCCATTGTTCAGAAACGTAAATGGCGTTTGCTGGAGTATCATAGATCGTTATTATAGATCGACGAAAAATTTGTATTCTTATTACTCGAGAACTTGTGGTCCTATGAAAGATTGGTTGTTTGCGATTTGACGCAAATTTTCTCCCGCGTACGAAAGCAAAGGAGAGATCTCGACGTTGTCCCCGACGTCTCTTGCCCCCGCTTCCAACAACCATTTTTTATGTAAATTGAGCAAATCGGTACGGGCGGTGTTTGGGCAATCCTGCGGAGCGGAACTTGAATTTTTCAGTGGGCTAAATTCCTCCTCA
Source organism: Tetramorium bicarinatum (assembly GCA_928718305.1). NCBI lineage: Eukaryota > Metazoa > Arthropoda > Insecta > Hymenoptera > Formicidae > Tetramorium > Tetramorium bicarinatum. Next base: position 16,534,761 of record OV788320.1, read on the forward strand.
CGCGTTCCCTGCCATACCGCGAAATTCTTTGCGAAAGGAAACACGTCAAACACAAACTTTTCTATCTTGATGCCGTTGGGAATTTTTGGAATGATTCTTTCTCCATCGTCATTAATGTACGGAATTTTCTTTTTTGCCACGTGCAAAAGTAAATCTTTCTCGTAAAGCGAACCGATGTCCTTTAAAAAGTCGACGGTAAAGTAGTGATTACATATATTAGCAGCATTGTACACCAGTTGTCCACTGGCATGGCGAAGCTCTGCAATTTCTTTCGTCATTTCGCTATATTCAACCACTTGATAGTGATTCTCCACCTACATTAACCAAAATAATAATAATAGTAAATATATCAAATAGAGAGAGAGAGAGAGAGAGAGAGAGAAAATTAATATAATAAAAGGACATGCCTTGCAAACTATGCCAACAGCTTCAGAGGGACAAGACTTGTTGATAACTTTAACCCCGCAGTCGGTTTCGGACAGCAAGCAATACCCTATGAATATAGGATCTGCTACCTTGACCAAGATATTGTCCACGGAATGTGCATGAATACTCTGAATACCCCGTTTAATCATATCGTCCACGATGCCTTGATTCTTCAAAGCGCGATACAATCCTCCGTTACCATCGGGTGCCTTGGAAACACGATGCTTTGCATCCAAAATAATCTTTCCGTCAAGAGTGAAACAGGGTAGCATCCCCTGTTTGAAGGCTTTGACATTGTTCTCTTTTAAGCCGAAATAATTGTGTTTGCTCAGATATTCAACAGTGGCGTCATGAGTGGCTTCGCTGGTAAGGATATACCTGAAAAGTAAATGTACGTCACTATCTTTCCATGTCCTTGGCATAAACTACACTCGTTCGTACAACACGGAGTCACAATATTCACCAAGTTATTTCCCCATCCTTTCCATACTGCTGCTGCGCCATCGTTTGCAGACGGAGGATTCTTTCCGCCTGCAAGTGGAAGAGAGTTTTATGGGAGGGTAACTCAACGTCGTACATTCCCTTAGGATAGGTGACTCCTAGACGCGTGCCTTGGCCACCTGCCAATAACAATACAGCGACGCGACCTTGGGCTACTTGCTCCAAACCGCGCATCTTGTACCGGTTCAACTCTTCCTCGGTGGACGTTTCGACAGAGGCACGCTTGGTCTCGTCAATCGGCTGTATCTTGTCGGCCAGCATCCCGTGGCAGCGGCGCTGGGAGGCGTCCACAGCCCTCTTAAAGTAACTCGTAATTTCCCACAGGTCAAGCTCGTCTATGTCACTCTCCAGGTGCTTTCTCTCCTCGTCCGTCAGCTCCTGCCAAAATCGGAGCAGATGTTCCTGCGCGTACTCGCACAGCTTCTTCCTCAAGCGCTCCATACTTGTCAACGATCTGCGTTTGACGTTTGACACACACACTCGTCAACAACACACTTGTGGAGGTGTGTCGTTCCTTATCGCGTATTCTTGGTAAATTCTGATAAATTCTCTCGGCACGGCTGTTCACGTCACGTCACGTCGAGGGGCAAGGGCGAGGGCGAGCGCGAGCGCGAGCGGGAACGCGGACGCGGACGCGAATGCGAGAGAAGGAACGACGAGCAGGCAACAGGTATTCGTCGGGTTCGATCGGCATACCTTCACTTTCTCACTTTCACACTTCCACACGTAGCACGCCCCGCGGCCCGATCCGATCCGATTTCTCTTATCGACCCCTCCCGCCCGGCCGGCCTTCCTCGCGTGTGTAATCTTCCTTTTCTTCGCCACCATATCTTGCCGTTGAGCCGTTGACCGCGGATTGCCGCGGATCGTCGTAGCTTGTGGATGTCGCTCGCTCTCCGCCTCTCCGCCTTGAGTGTGACGACTGTGATGGCGAACTCGTACGTGTACAGCGGGCAGCTCGCTAATCTAACTAATCTAATCTTGTAAGTCGATTCTAACCGTCTTGCAAGGCAACGATGATTGCAGATGATTGACCGTGAGTCGATTGCAGATGATGAGCCGTGAGATACGAGATGGAGATATATATATATATATATATAGAGAGAGAGAGAGAGGGAAAGAGAGAGTAAGCGCGTCACGTTATTCTCTCGATCCCGCGGCCCGACAAACAGCGGCTCTCGTTAGCCGTGCGGACTTGCGCGAACTCCGCGGAGCCGTCATGCCAAAAGCCAGATACATATGGACAGGTATGCAAGTGGAACAATGGTCCTCTCTCTTCTTCGCTTCCAGACTTCCAGAGTCCAGTTCCGACCAGTTGAGAGAACAAACAACCTTCGTTGGCTTGGATGCTTTCAAGAATTAGGCTTATACGCTCACTAGGACAGCTTCTCAACATTCTCCTTTTTTTCTTAATTAGAGGAGTCAACTGCTATCTCATTAGCTGAACCTTCTCAGCTCGGCGACCTCAGAGTGCCGAGGATAACAACGTGTCTTTTTTTTTTCCTATCATAGTCCGTTATCCAGATTGTTATCATCTTTTTCATCATCACACTCCTGCTCAGTTTCGTAAATTAATTATACTTATAGCTGTGAGCGCAGCGGTTGGTATTTGTCTGAAATGAGAAATGTGAATCAAGGCGCGGAGATCACATGGTACAAAACTTGTAAAATATTTCAAATGTCGTCTGTGCAATGTATATGTATGTACAGAATTTTGTCACAATCAACTATCTGTATCTATATATTTCCAATCATTTTGTGTTAATTGACGTTGATGTGCCGTGCACGCACAGTTACAGAATTCATGGCATTTACGGAAGGTCATGCGCGCAGATCCACAGGCCTGCAAGGAAAAAAGGAACAAACTGACACTCCCGTCACCCACCTATGACGGTCAGAGATAAAACAGGAATTATATTGTGTAAGTTACCACAACGAGATATTTTGTATTTTTTTTAATATTTGAATATTTTCATCTGAAAATTATTATGAAAGTATAATATGTATGTATGTACTCTTATATATTAAATAAAATAGAATGTGTCGACTTACGATATGCCGTATTGTTATCGACGCGCGCGCACGCGTTCCTCTCACTCACGAGCGGTCTAATCGCTCTCCACGTTTTCTTCACTCCATTCACTCTCTTCTCCATTTCGATAGAATATAAATAAAATATAGAGTTATAAAATTAAATTTCTTCGATGCGTAGCGTTGAGCGAGTGTTAGAAAAGAAAAAAAAAAACTCCATTTTAAATGGACACGGTGAATCTGGGGTAGGATAGTCTTTCGTGCGACACGCTTTAGTAAAGATTCAAGTAGACACACACGCGCAACTGCAAACAATAACGACACGTGCACGCCTATTATCTGGATGGCATACATATCTTTAGGATGCTTTAGTTTAGGCTTTAGGATATGAGACGACGATATGAAAAATATATATCTCGCACCGCTATTTTTAGTCGTAGTTAAAGACGTACGTTAAAACGACTAAGCCTGTGTTGGCCTCTTCGTTGTACGTAACACAACGACGACGCAAAAGACTACGCAGTCGAAACCATGCGCCACACCATGATTACGTGACTGAAAGAGAGCCCGTACGCTTGATGACGAATAACGTGTAGACTACGTATATAAAGCACAATTACAATATATTTCACAAATTGTTTAAACATTCATACATAATTATACGAATTTTCGCATATGACGAAAAGGCGATTCGATGAAAAATTAGGGGAAGGAGTATATCGTAAAAAGAATGTATTTCTCTCAAAGACAGGAAAAACGTTGGGACATCGAAGATGGGACCGCGATGTAGGGTCCAAGTTGTTGGCGTACAACGCCGCCGCGATAGTGATAAAAGTTTACGACGTGATATCGGCTTGACGTGGCCTGACAGTTTGAGCCCTATGAACGTGTTCTCTCCCTCCCTCCCTCTCTCTCTCTTTCTCTCAACTTTTCATTACTCAACTGTTCACTGCACAATTTCGGAATGTCAAGGATATAATCTAATGTATCTTATTGAGGTGTAATAAATAAATCGCTTCTCCTTTATAGCGCGACACATACATGGTTGGATAATTGCAAGTTTCAAGCTGCGCAGGCAAGTGCAGAGAAGATGCACCACCTAGCCGCGATCAGCTAGCGAGACACGTCGCCATAGCTTCCGTTTGTTTTTTTCCCAAGTTTTCTATCGCCGAGAACTTAAAAAAATAGAAAGCAACTTTTGTAACTAGGAAACGATAAGTCATTGCACCATCTGCTGCAATCACCGTTTGCATTTTCGCGTAAATCGCGCCGGGCCGAAGCGAGAGCAATTTTTGAAAATGTAGTGGACAGAGCAACATTCTCTCGTCTATTGATCACATTTTTATCATATTTATATAATGTAATGTACAATATGCAGCTACATTATGATAATCGGTATGTCCAACGCATTCAAAAACTGGCAACACTGTGGGTACTTGACCGTTCTTTCTCTCTCTCTCTCTCTCTCGTGTGTTTTTGTGTGTGTGTGTGTGTTTTGTTAAATTTTCTCATCGAAGAGAAATCGTTTAAATTACTCATTAATCACGGTGTATCGTATTTTCCAGAGTTAGGTACTTTAATGTAATTACTTCCAAGTTTTTTTCCACATTCTTGTGGCATCTCTGTGTAAAAAGTGTAACTATATAATGCTAATATAATAATAATTATAATAATAAGTTGCGCAAGGCAATAGTCCGATGTGGCCGAGTTCGATCGTGTGCCTGGCGGCCGCTTCCTCGCCCCTCCTCTCCCCCCTCAAAAAAAAAACCTACTGACACACAGAGACGATTCCCAGGGATAACTCCTACTCCTTTTACATTTTTCACTCAAGATCGGAGACCGTGCGACGTTTTCATATCGTTTGTTTCTTGCGTTACCCTTCATTCAGAGTAGAGGGGGGGAGAAGGTGTGCAGCTGTTTTTGTATGTTGATGTTAATAGCAACTGAATGTTGACAGAGAGTAACTTTTCCAATTAGCGGTTGGCATTTTTCAGCTGATTGGAAAGCCAATCAAGGCCCTCGTAAAGTCCGTCTCCACTCGTGGCACACGTTGCCTGGATGTACCAATTGCGATTACGTAGAGAATGCAATCCCAATTTGTCGGTGATCTCTGCTGCGTTCATTGCGTTTGGCAGATCCTAAAGTGTCGAAACTCGCGATTAACACTCGTTCTTTGCTTCATTCGCCATAATCATCATTTTGCAAATTTAACTGGGGAAAAAAGAGATAGAAGACTACTTACTTGCTTGTTAGCAAATATGAGAAGTACCGCATCTCTAAGTTCATCTTCCGCCAGCATTCTCATCAACTCTTCGCGCGCCTCACCGATACGTTCCCTATCATTACTATCAACGACGAATATCAATCCCTATAAGTAACGGTAAGTTATTGGAGAGAGTAGACAGTGGAACAGAGAATCGATATAATGGAAATAACATTTACATGATTCAATCATCTGATAAAAGCACGCGAAAAAAGAAATGATATATCTCGCTTTGGTAACAAATCTCACACACGTGTATCATCACACATGTCGGTGTGCGGTGTAACAAAACGGATATGTACATTATATAGATATAATATACCATAATGAACATTAACACGTTATACATAGTCAAGTACATACTTGTGTATTCTGAAAATAATGCCGCCATAGAGGTCTTATTTTGTCTTGGCCGCCCACATCCCATACAGTGAAACTTATATTTTTATACTCAACCGTTTCTACATTGAAACCTAAAAAATATATTTACATGTGTAACATTCATATCATCTTTTTCTTACCTATTAACAAATTATTATAGCGTCTAGTACAAAAGTTGTACAGTAATATCAAAATAAATTACATTATTTTGTACTGTTGATGAAGCTGTTATATGTATGTAAGTATTTCAACAGTTGAATCAAGTGCACAAAATAATATTTAATATTTTATATTATATTCTTTAAATCAGTTAAATGATTTGTAATTGTTGGCCCTGGCTTGGACGTGTGTCTTCCTTCTACTTCTTAAAGTACTTGATAAAAAAACCATACGTTGCATGTAGCGCACACAGACACATGTCAAGTCACAGGTTCAGAATTACAAATCTTGGAGAACACTAGCTGAATGTTTCGGTGGTTGTAATAGAAATACTTGTATTTACCTACCTATAGTGGGAATTGTAGTAACAATTTCCCCTAATTTTAATTTGTACAGAATTGTGGTTTTACCCGCTGCATCAAGACCCACCATCAAAATCCTCATTTCCTTTTTGCCAAAGAGACCTTTGAATAACGTTGCAAACATATTCCCCATGGTTGGTACTTGTCGGTCAGGACCTGAACACATGCCAATATACATACGTGAACGCATATCTGCTCAGTATTATACAGTAGTAGAGTACAAAAGGATGTTGATATATTCTTATAAACGACATGTCGCAGGGCTTGTCGTCTAGACACACACTGCGTCACCCACCCTCGCGGATGACAAGTTATCCTTGCTGTATATTTTTTTGTTTGAGCAACCGTGCCGTGTTGTTGCCAATATATGGTACACAGCGATACAAAGATGTCACCGTGTAAGATCAAGTAGTTTGCAGTAAAATGAGAACTTGGGTTTACATGTTGGAACAACGGCACGCGATTAGTATGAGATGTTGTTTATGTTACACATAACGGTCCAACGTGCATGTCCAACCGCTGCAATTATGAACGTGAAACGCAAATGTGTGTTGGGTGTAAAGATGTCGATTCTTTTGTTCCTTCGCTTTTTTCTTGTGTACAAAATCAGGAGCGAGTTTACAGGGGCAACATCGTTAGAGGAGCACGTTTCGCATGTGGGCGAAGACGAAGAGCGAAGGACGCGGCACACGGTTCCTCGCGTGCGAGGCAGAAGAGGCTCGCTACAGGGGGGGAAGATCTAACCTGATTGCGTTGAAAAACGTCGGCCAAAGGTCTCGTGGCTCGACATGTCCCGTACGTAGAGACAGAGAAAGAGAAAGAGAGAGAGAGAGAAAGAAAGAGGGGAAAGAAAGGTGACTGGTATGCAGAGGCGCAAGAGACGCGCTCACGCTGCCCCGCTCGCGATTTACATTATCGCTTACGAATTACCAGAGCAGCCTACCCGTCGAAAATCGAGGTGGACACGAGATCGTCGACGAGCTCACTCTCACTCACATACACACGCACACACACACACACACTCTCTCTCTCTCTCGGCGGCGTGGAAAAGGGCGCGTTCGTCCAACGCAAGGAGAGCCGGAGCGAGACGCGGAGAGAGGCGTGCGCGCGAGAGAGGGCGAGGTGGAGAATGCCGTGCGATTTGCCGAGTGGCCACTGCGTACACCCGGTCGCCTGTCACCTTCGACCTACTCCCCGACGTAATCGTCAAAGGTTCCCCGATCTTAAAGATCCACTCCCCCGGAGGCTTGCTCTTACTATCGAGTTCTCCGAGCTGACGCCACGTTGCACATGTACCTGCCACTTGCGTTACTTACGTTTCAGTAAAAAAGAGATTATTTTCACGAGAAACGATAAAACATAAAACCACACTCTCGAAAAGTAACCGTATGTCAAAATGGCGGACGTGGAAAGGATTCGTACCTTATGCCACGTATAGGCTCACCGGTCCGTCGCGATTGGCCCGGTGAGTCACGTGACGATCGAAATTAACCATGGTACACGACCATCCCGCCGAGTTGGGAATTTCGAGCTTGTTGCGTTGGTAGAAGGACGCCCCCATGCCCCCATGACAGCAGCAGCCCCGCGATGTTGTATTTGTAATACCGTATCCAATTACAAACAAAGCATTTTCATGAGGCTCGACTATGATTGGTTGCAATCTTACGACACGACGTTCGACTCCGTTCGACGTCGTGTAGAACACCTAGGCCAGTTTCACTATCATTCGTATGTTGCTGTCGGATTGTAAGATTGTAACCAATCACAGTTAAGCCTTATGAGAATGCTTTGATTGAGATTGGTTACAACCTTATGATTATGACATTCGACATACGACTGATTGTGGAACCGGCTTTACGGATTGATAAAGCTAGAATGACGTAAAAACGCGCTAATGGACGCGAAAACGCTTGCCGCACGGCGGAAGTTGGTTCGATAACCAATCAAATCTTCCGCCGCGCGAAAAAGTTAAACTCCATCCAACTTTGATTGTCTATCAAGCTAATCTTCCGCCGCGCGGCAACATTTCAGTGTGCAGGAGCCATAACATCTTTAGAAACGCGTTCTAAATACAAGTCAGTGACTATAAATTTGTTCGCGTCGCATGCTCCAACATGCTTCTGTTTACTCCAACGCAGCGCCTATTGGGTGATACAGTTCTTTGGAGCATGTTGAGGCAAATAGGAGCATGTTAGGAAATGCGACGCGAACAAACCTCTTGAAATCACGCGAAATTTTTTATTTTTCATGTTTCTAAAAATTACATCATCGATACCCAATTTGGAATAGATTTGTTGGCAATAAACTTCTCTATCTAGATTCTTGTCTCCTCGTGAAAATGTGACTTTAGGATTCGACTGTCGCGCCGCTTCTGACGTATCTCAGTTCAGCGCAGTTCAGCGTGATCACGTCGACGATCAGTGTGTACATATGCATCACCTGCTGCACGCGTATCTATGATTACTCAAGTTTACATACGTGTACCACTCCCGCTACTGCGTGTTCGCAATTTTTGTGAGATTTTCGACGTAAAACGGAACTCGGAACGTCGCCGGAATATCGACAAGTGCGTATCAACGAACCAGTGATGGGGGACGCAGCGATGAACGTCGCAGCGTCCGGCAGCGGCGGCGGCGGTGGTGGTGGCGGCGGCGGCGGCGGCGGCGGCGGCGGCGGCGGCGGCGGCGGCAGCGGCGGCGGCGGCGGCGGCAGCAGCAGTGGCAACGGTAGCAACGGTAGCGGTAGCGGCAACGGCAGCAGCAACGGTGGTAGCAATAGCGGTGGCGGTGGCGGTGGCGGCGGTGGTGGCAGCGGCGTCGGCGTCGGCAGCGGTGTCAGCGGTAGTAGCGGCATCGGAGTCGGCGTCGGAGTTGGAGTCGGAGTCAGCGGTGGCAATGTCAACGTCAGCGGCATCGGCAATGTCAACCTCAGCGGCATCGGCATCGGCATCGGCATCGGTAGCGGTAGCGGTAGTGGCAGCGGCGGTCATCGTATCGTTAAAGAAGGATGGCTCCAAAAACGGGGTACTGCCACAATATTTACGTTTTGCGTTATGTTTACCGGAGTCTCTGGCTATTATCGTCCTCCCTACGTGGTTACGCGCGAGCGTATGTCAAGTGTTACAAGTGTGCAACGTAAAAGAAAATATGAGACCAAACTTCGAAAATCTAGCGCTTTCGTTTTGCACTTGATAAATCATTTTGCGCGCAAATCACTCCAATGAGGAACGTCGACAGAGATCTGCGCCCATAGTCAAGTCTTGTCTTCACATCTGCGTGAAGACAAAGTTTCATTTTCATGCTTCGTAGAACTTTGTAGAACTCTGCGTGTATTCATATTGTTAATGCGACTTTGTAGAAAGTGGGAAAAACATGGGAACTACAGAGCATAGCATCTTAGGAAAATTAGTTTTCTCAAATCAGTATTATATCTTCCCATTAATCGTATTTGATACCATGTATTTTTTCTCTTTGGATCTTATTATTATATATTAATTAGAAATTGTATGATCTTATAGATAAGATTTAAGCAATAATTTGTTAAAGAGAAAAATTTTAAGACTTGCTGTTAGAGTTAACTTCTTTGCAATCAAATATTTATATACACCGAATTAAAATGCATAATAATTTCTTTCTAGGAGAGCACATTAAAAATTGGAGGTCGAGGTATTTTGTCTTGAGGGATGATGGTACATTGGTTGGATTCAAGGCAAAGCCTGACCCACAGATGGCTGCGCAAACATCTACCCAGCCATTAAATAATTTTACAGTGCGCGGGTGCCAAATAATGTCGGTGGACAGACCTAAACCTTATACATTTGTTATCAGAGGCCTCCAGTGGACAACCGTAATTGAAAGAACGTTTCATGTAGACACGGAGCAAGAAAGGGAAGACTGGGTAGCAGCAATCAGGTTTGACTTTAACAAGAAATCTTTCCAGCTTTAAAATGTTGAATTCTTTGATGTTCTATTGTGCTCAATGCTTGTCTACTTCCTCACATTTTCATAGAAAATTCTTGTAGATATGTAGCAGATAGACTAGCAAATGAAGAAAATCAACAGCAAGAACAGTCACAAATGCAACAATCTTCTTCCTCAGAAGATGTTGATATGGAATCATCAGTGGGTGCTAGGTCTGACTCTTGTAGTTCCTTAGGTGTTGTATCTACTGATATAGATGGTGGTAGTATTGACGAATTATCAGCAAAGTTCAGTGTCCAAGGAACTTCAAGTAGTAAAAGTACTGGCAAAAAGAAAGTAGTAAGTGATCAAACCTTACATTTTTTATTATTTTGGTACATTATCTTATCTTTCTTGAAAAACAGATTGTTTAACTGTGAGTCATATCATTATTATGCATTGATATCATTCATTACTACTCACTCGATTTTTTACATGTATAAATAAATATAAATATACAAAAATATATAAATATAAAAATTAACTTGATCAACTTTCTAATATACTCACTAATTACTAATTACTAATATACTAACTTACTAAAAAATAATTTTGTTCTCAATTTCTTTTCATGTTTGTTTCAGACACTTGAAAATTTTGAATTTTTAAAAGTTTTGGGAAAGGGGACGTTTGGAAAAGTAATTCTTTGTAGAGAAAAGGCGACAGGACATTTATACGCCATTAAAATTTTAAGAAAAGAGGTTATTATCCGTAAAGATGAAGTGGCACACACACTTACTGAAAATAGAGTATTACGCACTACCAATCATCCTTTTTTAATCGTACGTAAAATATTGCTTAAAAAAATATATATATGTATATACATACATATATATATATTTTATTAAACATTTTTTGCACGATTCATGATTTGTAAGATTAAAAATAGTTGTATTTATTGAATTATGATATAGTAAACGTTTATAAATTTATAAATTTATATAATTTATAAATATATAAATTTCAGTCTTTGAAATACAGTTTTCAAACGGCAGACAGGCTGTGTTTTGTTATGGAATATGTAAATGGTGGCGAATTATTTTTCCATTTGAGTCGGTCACGTGTATTTGGTGAAGATCGTACTCGATTTTATGGCGCAGAGATTATATCGGCCTTAGGTTACTTGCATTCGCAAGGAATTATATATCGTGATCTCAAGTTGGAAAATCTCCTCTTGGATAAAGACGGACATATTAAAATTGCAGACTTTGGTTTGTGCAAAGAAGACATTACGTACGGTAAGTATTGTTCATAAACCGAAAGCTAGATTAATGAAATATTGAACAAGTTTTAATAAAAGATTAATTTTATAACGCAGGGAGAACAACAAAGACATTTTGTGGAACACCAGAATATTTGGCACCAGAAGTACTTGAAGATAACGATTATGGACGAGCTGTAGATTGGTGGGGTGTCGGTGTAGTCATGTATGAAATGATGTGTGGTCGACTACCTTTTTATAACAAAGATCATGAAAAGCTATTTACGCTTATTTTATTGGAAGAAGTAAGGTTTCCTAGGACAATTAGCAATGAAGCAAGAGATATGCTGGGTGGTAAGTATTACAAGCTTCGATAATTACAAATATTCTTGTACTTGTACGATAATTACAAATAAAGTTATACTTGTGTTTTATTTTTACAGGTTTACTAATAAAGGATCCAAGTAGAAGATTAGGTGGTGGACCTAACGATGCGAAGGACATCATGAATCATGCATTTTTCTCATGTATCAATTGGGCAGATCTTGTCCAGAAGAAGATTCCTCCACCCTTTAAGCCGCAAGTGACTTCAGATATTGACACTCGATATTTTGATAGTGAATTTACGGGCGAAAGTGTTGAACTTACACCCCCGGATCAGGGCTGTTTGGGTAGTGGAGGGGGTTTAAATTCTATAGCTGAAGAACAAGAACATTTTCCTCAATTTTCATACCAGGAAAGTCATTCAGCAGCAACTTCTTCCATTGTTTCTATTAATCACTGACAGTGTCAAGTGTCTTGCTTAATTAATATAATAAGATATGGTTCAATGCATGAAAAACTTCGAACAAAAAGATTTAATTATGATATGTAACTGACGATTGTCTGCAATGCTTGAAATTTTCCCAATAGGCAGATAAATCAAATTATCTTTCTTTATGATGCTTTTTTATGCATCTTAAGAGATTGTCACATATCTCCAATAGCAAAATAATTAGATTTATGCGTATAAGTGTGCGCGCACGCGCGCATATTACACACCTATACACATAATTATTCATTAAAATTGTATATGGCAAATTGTATACTATAAGATTAGATCAAGATAGTATGATTAATATTTGCATATAGACTCGAAGAAATATGACAGGGATTAAATTACATTCTTAATTGAATCGAATTAATTAAAACTCCTTGAGACACGTATTGTGAATATTGAATAATTTTCTTGTCATCAAGGAATGTGCGGTAATCATAAGTATAATCTTTCATTTAACAAAAGCTGCACTTGACACTTTCCAAATTCATGTTCACTGTTTATTACCTTATTTATGGAAAGGCAGTTCCTGATCTTTTTTTAATTCAATAGATGACTGTTGACGGCAGATGCCAAAATAGAAAATTGCGACTGGCAAACGAAAATGGTTTATCCATTGTGAAAGTAGAATGTGTAGTAAAATCAGCTTTAATTGAATTATTGTATAAATTGGAAGTCACTTTTTTAGCCTTATGAAAATTGTCATTATTATGACTGATAATAGTTGGAGATGTGCGAGTAATCGAAAATTCTGAACTGTATAGAATTCAGAGCACTTGTTCGAAACAAATGTTGATCGTTTTTTAAATTGCTTGGAAAAGGAAGTTGTTTAAAAAAAAACTTGTGGCTCAAGTATTTTCTACCTACATTACTTCCTAACTATCAATTATATATATATATATATATATATATATATATATATATATATAAATTTAATAATGAATGCTTGCATTATGCATATAAAATAATTAGAAATTAAATTCTGTAATATTGCTGCAATTTATCATTGAATCATATGCTTAAGGCATATGCAATAGATATTTGATTCAATGGTTATTCAATACAGCTCAAAGAAAATTTTATCTATGATTCATTTTCATTAGATACATTTGGTAAAACCTTTGAATCTTGGAAAATTCAAAATGTTGGAAAATCTTTAAATTGTAAAATTAATTAACATTATAAGTGTGTATGTACGTATATATATATATATATATATATGTAGTTTATATATTATCTCGTATTTTTCAATGCTTGCAAATCTGCATTTTTTAAAATAATCTCGTAAAAAAAGATTGTTTTTAAATACGAATATGTAAAAATAGATTTTTAATATGATATAAATTGTTCATTATTCATGTCATCACAAAAATAAAATCGTTACTAGACTTCAATCAGTATCGGCATAAAATGATTTGTGCATAATTGTGATCAAAGTGCCTAGTAAACGATTATCCCCTAGTGCGAATAATATAGTTACACTCGAATGCAAATGTAAAAATATAGAATAATTATATAATTAGTTATCTTATTTTTACTTATCGGGACTAAACATTTAATCTATATCATTTAGATAAACTCACGTTTTTTAAGAATGCTAATTTAAAACTTTCAGTTAAATATTTAGGAAACATGAAAGCTTACAGATAGTTCAACGAATCAGGTTGAAAATATATTAGCCACAATTGGAACGGTTGAAGTACTTTCAACATAACAGCTCGAATGGGTTCTATCCAAAATATAGTCGTAAAATACGTGATATGTGAAGCTTCGAAAAACTCACACATGTCTAATTATAATAAATTTTAAAATGTTTTCCTAAAAAAGAAAAAAAAACAGTCAAGGCTATTCGTTATATATCTTTATGTATAATTAAATAGTGATTAATTATGAGAATTAGATGGAAATATGAAATCTTATACACTAATACTATATACATATATATACGTATATACATATTATTTTGTATGTATATATGCATATATATTATTAAAACTATATTATATATACTTATAATAATTATATATATGCATATATTTATATTTTAACAATTAAAGGATTATATTATACGTTTTTTGCATTTACTAATTTTTTACTCGCTCATACGTATAAATATCACGCATTTTATTGTTCATGTATACATTTCGATCGTAGTACGTTCAGCTACATAAAATTTGTGTACCAAATTCGAATTATAATTATATAATTATACGTATAATACACAGCCGAAGTGAAAGAAATTTCTTATGTACTGTAACAGTATAGTTCGATAAATGTCTTTAATCTGTATTTTGTTCGTTATTTCGGTTCATAATATGACGTTAATTAGATTTTTGTCACATTAATTTATAGGAGAAACTTCTACATATTGCGGCAAAGGTTTCTCTTTCACGAGCCAAACTCTGTCTAAAACAGCACCATCTTTGTCATCAGATACCTATTATTAAATGAAAGTAGTTATTTTATGATTCAATTATAAAAAAAATCACGTTTCCGGAATTTGTTTTTATCATATTTATACCATACCTGTTCTAAATACAAATGAGTTTTATTGAACACTTTCATTCTTGTGTATCCATAATCTGAGCTATGAAATGCGGACCATGCCGGCAGGTTTGAAATAAATTTCTCTCGACCTTCTTTGCAACCAGCTGATCCAGTAATTATATGTACAGGTGCTTTGTAATTTGTGTATGGTTCCTCGTAACTGCCATTGTATATCTATGAGGATGATTTCATTAGAAAGATGAATATTTGTTTTAAAATAAATTGGATAAACGACATTTACTTGAAAGTTGTACATGGGCCACATCCTTTCGTAACTATGTTCATGTGCCCAAATTTCTAAATCTACTTTATGTTTGAAGAAGAGATCTTCTAGTCCAAACCAATTTAAAAATGGTAATCCAACTCTAATTAGACTTTGGTGATTAGTACAATCATCTGCATTTTTATTGCTGCAGTACATTGGTCTATGTCCAAATGTTACTATCCATGGACGTCGAGCTCTGTAACGATGAATCCTCTATCAATTATCATTGTGTTGGTCTGAGTGTTCGGAATTAGTTGCTGAGGTGCATATTATTGCTTATTATCCCCCCATTTAAGAAATTTCAGAAATCGGGCCGAAATATGCGACTAATTTCAAGCACTGGTCTAATTAACGGTGTACCTTGCTTCTGGTTTATTAGCTTCTCGTAGATCTTTATCCAACCATTCATATTGCTTGACCATTTGTTTAATACCATAATTCATAAAATAATAAGCTTCAGTTTCTATAGCTACAAAATGTACAGGACCTATATTAAAACTATACCACAAGCCTTCCGAATCACCTGGCATAGTAAATCGGGCCCTGAAAGATTATTTAAATCATTTTGCACATTGCATGAAATCAATAGCAAGTTGTTCGTTATCAGGCGAAGATTGACGGATTGACAGAATTTTTTAATAATATTTAATTTATATATACCTATAATTGCTAAAATTGTATTTCTCTTCATGGTTACCGGGTACAGTCATGTATGGTATATAAGCAGCAATAGATTCAATTTGCTGCATAAATTCATCTCCTACACGTGCATTATCCGTATGCATATCATAGGCGAAATCACCGACATGAATAGCAGTGTCATATAAACCACGTTCTGTCTCTTCCTGCAATCGTGATAAACTCTGCGCATTTTCATTGCCCATATCACCAAAGATAACTATTTGCGGTGACCAGTCTGTAGAGTCCTCAGGTACAGTTCTCATGTAAAATACATTTGACCACCCATAACGACTACCGCAATGATATACTGACAACAAATACCAAAATGTTCATTATTAGTGTAATAATCTGAGAACGATTAATAGGTAAAATGGTAAAATACATAGAAATTATCTTACTATATTTGCTGTTGGGCGTTAAATCTTTTAGCCACACTCTATGGATATATTGTGTCTGGCCTTCTTTTCCACCATCGACGAAAAGAGTAGAATTTCCTTCAGCTCGCAAAACAAATCCACCTATACCATACTCCACTATTGACTCTTCTGTATCATTTCTTGTGCTCCAAGTGACAACAATGTCGTGAATTTTATCTAAAAATTAGATAAAAAAAAATATATATATCACATTATCTTAATACGATATCTCTTTAATCACAAATAAAAGTTATCTGCGAACACTTGTTTTTAAATATAATTTCCACATGTTACATTGTTTATATTTTTTAATGCGACGATTTAAAATATTATATTAATCATAATATATAATCAATATCATAAGACTCACCACCATAGGAAAGATGTACAGCTTCTGGCTGATAATGTAGCACAGTAGCAAACACAGTAGAGAAGAAAGATAGGATCACGAACGTGATATGCAAAAGCATCTTGTCTATATAGATCAGAAACAATGTCAAGTGATACGTATTAATTGATCATTTGATACGACAGCACAGAAACAGAACAAAGAGGAAGGAATTAATTTACGTTTACAAATCAAACAATTGCATATATTACTGAATGCATCATACCTGCTGATTCAACACGGTCTATGCCACTTGTGCGTCACAAAAAGGAATGACAACCAAGAGAGAAAATAAACAAGGCTTATATATCAAAAACAACGCATAATCGTGCGTTATCTATGAAATATATGTATATATCGTCGAGTGTATGTATGTATATACATTATCGTTTCGACGCGATGACTCTCGAAAATAACTGCGTCCCACTTTGCCTCCGTTCTCCGTTTGCTCCGTCAGCGATCAATTTGTCATTCTTGTGGCGCGAACAAGCCGACCAATGATGAATACTCGCGCTAAACGCTTGCGATGATTGGCCGTAGATAATACTGGCGCTTTTGCATTTAACTTTACGTTTTTAAGAACTTAAAAAGGATTCACTTTTTAAAATTGTTTATGAATTGATGTAAACTTATTCAAGTAAATTAAAAAAACAATTTTCTTTAAATTATATTGTCTTTCTCCTGTATATATTATTATATTAAAGAAATAACATTGAAAAAATTATTATTATATTCGAATGGACGTATATAATAATCACATTTAAAGAATTTGTAATTTTATATATTTGTATTTTTTTTTGTACATCAAATTATCGTATTTAGTTTAATAAGTTCTATTGAATCCATTCATTTTTAACAGCTTCTTATTAAGATTATTAACATCTCATTTGTCGGTATCGCAAGTATTTAAAATATTTTGTGAAAAGTGTGAAGGATTTTAAAAATATATACATATTATAATATAAAGTCGTTACGCGCATATGATAATTGGCAAATATTTAATTTGCTAGGATTTGATTCTTCTTCGTAAAAAATGTTGCAAAAAAACATTCTATATATATATATATATATAAACTTAATTTGATCGTAAATCGAATTTATAATCATTAATTCCAAGAATTTAATCACACACGTGCATTGGCATATCCAATGAGAAAACTCGATGTCAAATCGATATCGATTCGATATTTTTTACATCGAAAAGTCGTTATGTCGCGTCGATGTCGCGTCGATTATCATTTCTCACTGGGGTAAGCTCGTCACTTAATTGAGAATTAAATCAAAGCTGAGTACAGGCGAGTCATTCAATTTCCAAAATAGTTCTCGCTTCAACGCGGCTAAAATTTGTTTAACTAGAACGCAGACTCGAGCTCGCCTCATGACTGCCTGCGGGTTACTATTAATCCGTATTTGAAGTTAAATGTTACTCTCGATCGCAGACAATAGGGCGACGTTGATTCCGTGCGGCGATACCGCGATAATGCAATTACATAAGACGAAAAAGGAGGGAGGGGATGTATGTGTGTGTGTGTGTGAGAGAGAGAGAGAGAGAGAGAGAGAGAGAGAGAGAGAGAGAGACCAGAAAGATAGTTACCGAACTAACATCCCCTATATTGATCTTATAGTCTTGCAGTTCTCTTCGTCTCGCCTTTGGTTTGCACGCGTTTCCCGTGCACGTGCAAACCCGTACAGGAACGTAGGAAAATCTCATGGTTCCCTAGATACAATATAAACAAGTATTAATTCGTAAAATTATATTGCAATTCCTTAAAAATTTTCTTGGATTTTATACACATACATATGTATATGTACATGTATATATTTGCTGTGCTCGAGTCGCTCGCTCACTCGCATACACGCCCGCGAACACGCACTTCCGCACGATACTCGCGGTGATTCGCGACGGTGCATACGCACTTCTGGAGACGCGGAGAAATGAACATTATACTTGATTAAATTCCGAACATGTTTATTCAAGAATTCTTTTACAACGATCGGAGTTAGTAGGAATACATCCGTTTAGCTCGAAAGCTCCAGACGCTTGTTTATTGATAGCGACCGTTGTTGGAATATACATATAACGATATACATATATTATAGAATAATATTTTTAATAATTAATAGAAATAATTTTAGAATATCTTTCTCATTAATAAATTCGGGTTTCTGAATGAAGTTCAAGGTATGATGATAATATATAATGGCGTGGCGCCAAAAAGTATTCGAATTATTATATATTAAAGCTAATTATTATATATTAATCCTAACAATAAGTATAAAAGATCATATCTTTAAGAATTTATAAAATATTTTAACACATGTTAAAGGCGCTTTATGCATTAAAATCTGAAAAGAATTGGGATCTTGTGATTACCTCTGAAAATGTACCTCTGAAAATTCCGTTTTACTGAATGCTCTTACTTAATGCATATGTATGAACTTCGGAGATAGTTCAGATTACTTACAATTAGACATTGGATTACCGTGTATTGCAATGTGTATTTCGTAACTTTGCGAATACCGATACCAATTGAGAAAGATATCGTGAACATTTAAAATCTTAATTATTTGCACTAATTTTTTTAATTTAAAAGTAGTTATTTATTTCCGTGACATATGTATATATATATGTATATATAAGGTGATTTTTATAGATCGCTCACTAATTACTTATTACTTATCAAAAATTGACGCGTGAAAATAGTATGAATTGTTGCAGATTTCGGCAAAGTAACAGAAACTCCTGGCATTTTCAACAGAGTTCACTGATCTCTTATCTACTAGGCCACTGTCTGCAACCAAGTTGGAAATTGTCACTTCGAGCACCTTTTGTAAGACCAGAATGAAAGGAATCTGTGAATGAACGATGAAATTGGAGCTTTTATTGTCTAACAATCTTCATCGATCACGGTATTTATTCATATGTTCTGAATCGAAGGTAAAACGATAATTCCATAATTACTTACGCATTTTTGGATGCAAAACAAAAATTGAAAATTGTTGCTCTAAGTATCTTTTCTATATATGCTGTTAAAGTGTTTGTAAATCACTCTATATATGTATATCCTCAAGTTCATTTTTAAAATTCCTTATGAATTAGCGTAATCTATTTTAAATAAACTCAAAAGAAATCCTTTCTAAAAGAATTTCTTTTGAATCTGAAAAAGGACTCAGGATTGGTGACAAAAAAGCAAATTCTTTTTAAATTCTTAAAAATGTATTTAGGATTTAAATCAGCTGGGAAAAAAATTTATTTCGTAATTTGAATTCTTTTAGGATTCTCTATCTGAGATCGCTTTCTGAGATGTCTCGTTAAGAGATCATATATATTTGTTTCCAGATTTGCAAAGAATGATTTGTTTAATAACTGAACCTAAAGTACTACCGAAATGAAAGCTTGTAGAAAAATACATTTTCCTGCCGGTTTCTTGACGGTTAGAAGTTAGAGAAGCGCAAACGTAATATAAGTTTTCTATTCTACTTTCACGACGGTACCGAGGCGGCCCTCTGAGTATACCGAGCAACCCCCTTGTGTAAATATCTCACAGATCCAATATTGTGTTCGGAGAAGATGATCTTATATTCGTGAATTTAATATAGGATATTTCAAATTTTAGTTATATGTCGTAATAAAGACTTGATTAGAATTCTGCGCTCACCTCGCATCGGCCCTTTCTCGTACAATAAATAAAAAATTACGCTTGTGAAAAGAGATGCAGGAATAATTGGAATTTAATATCTCGACATTTGAAAGTATTTGATAGCAGTAAGCAGGCTCCTGCAAATATCACAGAGGTCGCATCGTTTCTTTTTATTAATTATAAGTGTTTGATTCTCAAATCTGTGACGAAACTCGTGATATTAGAAACTATGAGATAATCGATTCCAAGTCAATTTTATTTTTATATTACGGATTATGCCGTATATTCGTTGAGTTGTCTGAGATGTACAAACTATTCAAATACGAATCGTTCGAATATATTATCAATCTTATAAAATTATATTTCCTGTTACTTAATAAACAAAACATTCATATTAATAAGTACATTTATATGTATAATATTATTTATCCACATTCGCATTCTTGATTTGATTCGATTTCGAAAAAAAATGATATTCGGTTTGATTCGACATAAAAAATTGATTTGTATGTATGTATGTATGTACATCTCTATTGTCTAACCTAACATACGTTTCGACATGTATCAAGAAGAAATGTATGTATAAATGAGATTTTCAAACTATAATATATTTTCTGTTTCATAAACATCTTGATAAAAATAATAGCGAATCGTAGAACGGAAAGTAGTTTTACTTCATCTTCAGATACGGCATAGCGTAATGGCTTTTCATCTAATTTCCGTTGAAAAAAGTTTTGGAGGAAAAAAAAATTATCAAGAAATTTGTAGTCAAGAGCAGTCGATAAGAGGCTATGTTCAGTTTTCTCGCAATTTTCGTCATACGATAGATATCGCCAGCGGCGGCTTTAGCTGTAATAGCACCCTCGGTTCATCATTACTCTCGAGATGCGCCACCCGCCTTCGCGGGCCAAGGAAATTTTTTTAATATTAAGGTTCATAGCACACAAATTTCGGTGAAACGTAACAGTGGTAGTAAGATTGAACCATTCGCGTTGCTCAATTCAACCGTGGCGTAATAGTAAAAATTAAGCAACGTGATTGGTTGAATCTCACTGTTACGTCTTACAAAAATTTATGTGCTACAGCCTTAAATCGTGAGTGAGAAATAGAGCGAGTAAATCGCGCCAGCTCAGATGAGTTTCCCGCGTGGCGCCGGGAGAAACTCGCGTGCGAAAGGTAATTTGCGATTGTCGTGGTGCCCCGGCAGCCTGGGCATATCTCGCGCGCGTCTCGCGACCTAACCTAGATAGAACAACAAGTTACAAATATGTCAAAACAACTCCAAAATATCATTATTATGTCATTTTATCGCTGTTTTAGCGATTATTTTGATATCATTGCGTCATTATAATTTTTGTTCTTGTCCGGAAAGGAAGTGATGATAATGTCCAAGTATACTGACTGACGTCAGTATAATTGCAAAAATTCACCTTTCACTTGTAATTAATAATTTTTTTGTTATTTCGACATCACTCGAGGTAATTCTGATACTACATCATGACTTGTACTCGGGGATCGTCCCCTACGACCGGTGCAGTGCATGTAAGTACGAGAGAGACGCGAGGGCTCGAAAGTCGAAGACCGCGGGTTGATTGCCGCCAACGGGTGAACGCCGGCGCGAAGCGGAGCGGAGAGCCGCCGCTGCCGCCGCTGACGCCGCTCGGTGGCGAGGGCTGGAGGCGGCGCTCCGTGGCGAGGGTCGCGGAGGGTTGCTCCAGCGGCGAGAGAGAGCGGTGTCGCGGCAGGGCTGCCGCCGCTGTCGGTCAACGCGCACGTACCACGGGGTTCACACCCATCTCGCGCTACGGGCATCTCGCGCGCTGTCCCCCAGGGTCGGCCTCGACATCGTCCGCGAGGCAGATCGCCACCCCCTCCTCGCTCATTCTCTCTCTCAAGTTAGTCGGACTCGCGATTCGGCCGGGGATTCGAGACGTTACGCCGCTCCCGAGGTGCATACACACGTACACACGTATACATAACAGACGTGCGCGCGCGCGCGTACACACACACACACACACACACATACGCACACTGCGCGGCCGATTAGGGTGGTGGTTTGCGCGCCGTCGTCACGGAGGAGGGTGAGAAATAGAGCACGGCACAGTTGCGTGTGTCTTAACCCGGGGACCCGCGACATGAAGGAGAGAGAGGAGGAAGAGACGAGGGAGAAAAGGAGGCGGTGCAAAAGTGCATAAGTGCAGCAGCAGCAGCAGCAGCAGCAGCAGTTCGGAGGGGCCGGACGTTCTCCCTCGGCGAGCGGTTCTTCATCTCGGAGTTGAGATCCCCGGTGAGAAGGGAGAACGACGGGGGACGACAGCTGAGAAGAGTGTTCGCGGAATCCACGGGGCCACGGCGGCGATTGGTGGCGCGGCGATGTCGATCGCGGGATTCTCGCGGGAGCTCGTTGCACCAGGTCCGATCTTCGCCTTGGCGCGTCGCCGCGCTACGTGAAGCGACACGAGGGACATGCTGTCGCTTCCCGCGAGCGTGATTTAACATCCCGTCGGGGGAATTGTACACGCCGGAGAAACCGCCGGGGGACAGACCAATTGAGATTTCGCGATCGCGCGGATCGATTCGACTCGAAGCGGCGCGGCGCGGCGTGCCCAGCGTAGCGCGTAAACCGCGACAAGCCGCGCGCGCGTCGCGAGTGCGAGAGAGAGAGAGAGACGAGGAGAGTGCGCAATTGCGTAAGTGTAAAAGGGGGTGCGAGAATCGCGCGCGATGATCTCAATCGTCGTCGGGGAATTCCGCGGCAAGTTCGGGACATCGTGCACGCGTTGCCCTGCGTTCCTGGCCAGATGCTCCGTAACGATTGTCACCGACGTGCGACCGTACGAAGGGTGGTAGCGCGCACAGCAGGATCGGAAGAACCGCAACAGCAGCAGCAGCAGCAGCAGCAACAGCGGCGGCAACAGCAGCTGGTCGCAGGCTACGACGCGCTCTCGGCACCGTGCACCGTCGCGCGGAGCTGATGCGGCGGATGCGGAACGACAACGACAGGACGATGGCCGGTGGTGCGTGCACGGAAGCGGCATATGAAACGTTAGTCAAAGCGGTGATCAATAATAAGACGCTCCGATTCGCCGTGGGATTGTGAACCGGCGATCGCTCTTCCTCACGCCGTGGCTCGCGAGGCACGTCGCCGTAAGGATGTAGGGGGGCCCGCGATAACGGGCCCCGTGGAGGCGCCGCTCCGTTTCCTCTCGCTCCTCCCGCGACGGACAATTTGACGACGGAAAAGCTCAAGTGTACGATTTCGAGAAGAGGAAAAGGAGAGAGAGAGAGAGAGAGAGAGAGAGGAAAAACGTAAAGAGGAGTATAATACGTAATAATAAAATCGTGACACCCCGGAGTGGAGTGTCAACCGTAAAGATAATTATGTGTTCCTTAGTCCATCTCTTAGGTGGCTCCGAGTTATCGAGCATGTATCGTAGTTCTCGTCGTAGTAGCAATTTTCTTATACCACCCTCGTGTGGAGCATAGATGCCTTAGTGTCCGTTTAGCGGAGAAAGAGAGAGAGAGAGAGAGAGAGAGAGAGAGAGAGAGAGAGAGAGAGAAAAGAAAAAGAGAAAGAGATATTTCTGATAAACGGCCATCGACGATCCAGCGATACGATCGTAAATGCGGCGAGCACGACGGAAGGCGCGGTTAGATGCACGTCAGGTTTTACGATAAAGAAAAGCTACCTGGAAACGGAAAAACAAAGAAGGAAAAGGGGGAGAGGGAGGAAGAGAGAGAGAGAGAGAGAGAGAGAGAGGAAAAAATAAAAGTGCGTTCCGTGTCATGCGAAAAATATAATCGTTGTTAGCCGGCCGTGAAGTAGGTCATGAGGTCGATGCTAAAATGAAATGAAGATGCAAGAGGAAACCGGGAAAATGGCATGTGCTAACGACGTTAATAACGGCGGACCGATTTTTCGGGGCGGACCCGGCGTAGTGCGAAGTAATTAGTGATTTACCGTGTACGTTGCGCGTCATTCGCGCGAGGTAATCTAATAGCGGACTACCCCTACGTACAGCGGATAATTACTAGCGAAAATGGTCGATCTAGGAGGATACATTATTATACTCACCAATGACGATGGGAAGATCAAGCTGTACGGTACGTACGCGGGTAGGTCGGCACGTTTACAACCATTACTTACCAGATATATTCGACAAACATTTTGCAAATTTGCTCGCGTTACGGTAAAACACCGTTACGCCCAGCTGTAGGAGTATTTGGAGTGTAAACAACAGGCACGCCGCCTATGGAATATAATCTGTGAATTAGACTTTTTTTTTCGGAAACATTCACACACACACACACACACACACACACACACATTTTCAACGCTCTTGCCTAATGTTATCTTACGTCGACAAATCTTAATGACAATATGACAATGAAATATAGTTTGTTCAGGGTTTATTGATAGATTCCCTTATCTATGTGGCATTTACATTGCCTTGTCGAATATTTGTCGAATGAATCGCTCGCTATCGTCTCTTTAAATGTGATTATCCTCGATCGCTCGGGGCGATGCGACAGCGCGGCATAGGAATCGAAATGAGAAGTGATAATTTTCTCGTTAGCGCGATCATCACATGCGCGCGTAGCTTACACGTCATGCATACGTCGCACGCTTTCGGAAACGGGAAATGTGCGACGGACGGATTTCCGATTTACGCGACGTGTTATAGTAATGCGCGACGATTTACATAGAGGACGTGTTTCGCGACGTGTTATTTATAAGCTGACCTTTATGTTTACTTATCGTAACGCGCGCTTTATCGCCCTGAAGGAGACACTCGCTTCATTTTATGTTTCACTCCTCCCTCCTCCCTTGATTTCTGTTGAGTAGTTTTCTTCCAAGACGGTTAAATCTAATTTTTTTTTAGAAATTAATCTTTGTACAAGAAACAGGTATAAGAAATAATATCGGCGATATATTAATACATTGTGTGAGCATTACATTCATTTTTACGTACTTTACAAAGTTGTATTTTTTTTCAGCCACGGTATATTAATTTTTCCATTACCAATATTTGAATTGTAAGACATTGATAAATCGGTTGCATCTCTAATGTCCTGTTCTTTTAGTTTATCGAGAGAGAAAAGCTTTTTGCGCCATTCTATAGACTGTACGGTTTAACAAAAAATTACATCCGTTGGCTGCTTTTGCAATTCGCTTGTGCGCAATGCCCTTTAAATGGCTGTGCTCATTAGCAGCGACGTTCCCATTTACGAAGTAGATTATATGTTACATCCATAGGCGTTTAAACAGGGATTTTTGCAAGCTTCGATGTCTCATTTCAATATGAATTATTGAATTCGATATTGCGTTCGAAGGCGCACTGTAATATCCATTTAACACGATATGCAATCAACATTCAGAATGCGTATCAGAGTTCGTCATCAAAAATTTTTTTTCTAATGTCAAGTATTATAATGAATATTTGAATATTATAATACTTAACATACTACAACAATTAAATTTTACAAATTGTTGTAAGATTATGTTTATTTTTATGTAGGATCGCCAGCGGACAATGTGGATTGTCTGGAAATGAGCGATGAAATTTTAGAAGTAAACGGTCGCACCTTGGAAAATGCAACTCATAACGAAGTCATTCAGTACATACATCAGGTAATTATATCAGCATATTTCTGACTACATTATTTGTATGTTTGGAGTGGCTCGTTACATTTCACGATTTATCCTACATAATACATAAACTATCATCACTCTTTTGAAAATGAAGATAATATAATTAAATAAAAAGATATTCCTGTAAAAATGGAAAATATACAATATATAGCGCATATATATATATATATATATTGTTTATATATTTTCTCAATAATGTATAATACAAATAATTGTGTTTTCTTTGATTTAAGTGCATCAAATCTCGAACAATATGTCTGCGTCTTCGGAGGAGCGGAAACAAGATGGGTGAGTCAAATCTTTTTTTACATTTTTTTATATTTACATTTTTAAACGTAGTCAAGTGATATTATGTATTTCGAGCCATTAAACGTTCTAAAAATAAGACGGAAATAAGTGAAGCGTCGAAAAAAGCAAAGACAGAGACAATTTTTATTAAATCTTGAATTACAAACAAACAGCGAATGTAATAATGGAAGATTAGGCGAAAGAAAATGAAAGAAAGCGAGAGACGAACACTAGAGCTGAAATGAAACTATATTTTTTACGTGAATTCATCTATGTCGTCGTTATTTCAAATGTCGGTGATATGTTATTCATTTGAACAGATGTTTTTAAAGCAAATGAGACCATCGCCAACCGGATGGTATTGTTGCTTTATCACAACCATGCCTGGGGAAACGCTCGTACGAATTTGAATACGGTTTAAATACATTTGCCACGGTCGATTTCATATCGTCCCGCACCATATTCTCATCCTCGTCGAGTAAAACGCTTGGCGTTTTAAGTACACCGTAAAACGTCATGCGCAACGATAGACAGGGAGATTTTGACAGAGAGGACGAAAAAAATAAGAATTTAATCGCAGAAAAGCCCGCGACAAAATCGCAATTGATATCGACACATTCCTGCCGGACACAATTTTTCGACCAACGGTGCTCGGAGCGACAGTCCGGAGAATATTCGAAAAATATCCGGAAAAGTCTTTTCGCGAATATCACATTCCTTTCTGTCAAAAGCAGTGAATTCACACGTCAGAAAAGTCCCGCGTGAGAGAATTATGAATACAGATTGCATCCCATTTTGCGCCTTGAAACGATTATAATGATTTAGTTTTTTTTTTTTTTTTTTAACGTTGGCCAGTGTAGCATAGACGATAACGTGTCGCTGTCGTGCAGACACTGATAATACATGTAGTGATTCATTCGTATGAATGGCGCCGCTATATTGCGCGCGCTGATAACAGGTTTATTGCAATCGATTTCAATATTGCATCCGTGAAGTGGATGCGAATTACAAGCCCTTTAATTCGTTTAATCACTTGAATCGTACCTCTGTATCATTATTTTTGTTCAGTATTTATCGAAACCCGTAATATATTCCTGCATTCTGATTATTCCGATAATCATCTCTCTCCCCACTAAGTCGTTTCATTCTATTGTACGAGCAGCATTACGTTTACTGAAATTTACAACGTGGCGCGCGACGTGGCCGTTTAATTCTCAAATTGTGTTTACGTCACATGACCTTCGGCGTTATCGCGGCTCCGAATTCGGAGGCGGGTTTTCTTCAGGCAATTTGTTTAGACATGCTAGACACTCTAACGGAACTAATAGAAGGACGCGGTCTGAGAAATCAGCTCGCAGCTCGTTTCACAGACGCGGCAAAATTTGAATGGCGCTCAGGGGGACCGTCGGCCGATTCCGGGAAGACTCGTGCGAGTCCGACCGTTCGCCAGGTAAACGCTCCAGGTGGCCGCGTACGGTATATCGCGGTGGAGAGAGGGAGGAGCGGACAAGTCCGGAGGTAGGCAGGTAGGCAGGTAGGCTGGCGGCTGCACATGGCGGACCAGGAGGTATAACCTTCGAATGGTATCCGCTGTCACGGTCCGCGCGACAGTACAGAGGAGCCGTTTGCACGCGCGCCAAGTGGTTCCGCGCGCTCCGTTTCGTATTGGTACCGCGCGACCGCGAGAGTTCGTTCCGTCGGCAAGCGCGGTGACGGCGACGACGACGACGACGACGACGTCGGCGACGGTTTCCTCTGCCTGGAGAACACGCGATTTCTCGTTTCTCGCCGATTGTCTGGCGGATCGCGCGAGTGCCATATCGCGGCGCAGCCACGGGAACGCGCGGCTCCCGCTTCTGCGTTCGCCAGGTCGTCGCGGACGATCGCGGATCGCTAGTGACGGGTCGAAGGTGAACGGTTCCCCGCGATCGATGCGCGCGTGACAGAGGAGTGAATTCGTGATAGATTGGTGCTCTGTGGTGATCCGTCCGTGTTGTACGAGCAACTCGCTTCCAGGCCAGCGAGGAGATCCGTCTTCCTACCGCTCGCTCCTCATCTGTCTTTCTCTCTCTCTCTCTCTCTCTCTCTCTCTCTCTCTCTCTCCTTCTCGTCATCGTTCCGGCGACTTGTCGATCTGCCGAAGGTAACTGCTTCTCTTCTTTTCGCTCCTTTCTCGGCACTCGGAGCGATCCCGCGTGTCGATCTCGCGGCGCGACTCGTGCAGTTTCGGGGCCGCGTTTTCTGGTACCGCCATCGGTACCAGAACGTGCCAACGCTTTTCTCTCTCTCTCTCTCTCTCTCTCTTTCTCCGCCGCTGTCCTCCTTCCTTTCTCCCTTCCTCTTTCCGCTATTCGTCTCTCTTTCACCGTCTCTTGTGACATGTCGACTTCGCAATATCACGCGCGCCACTTATTTCCGATACACACCTCGTCGCGCCGCGGTTTTCAGCTCGTGTCCGCACTGTTTACGACCTGGTACCGCGGCTCTCGCGTAGCCCTGACTTTTATCAAGTCTCTCTTATTCTTTTTCCGTCACGCTGCTATCGCCTCCGCTATCATTTTTAGCGGAGGTTCGCTTTCGATTAACCGCGCGATTAATCTTTCCTTTTCGATTCGTCACTTTCGTAAACTCCCCTATGCTCTGTCATTTCGCGTATATTAACGAAATGTCAATCTCACCGTAGAAATATCTTTCTTGATCTACATAGAAATTCACTTTTTATCTATCCGGATCAATTCAAATTTTTTTTTCTTTATGCTTCGTTATCGTCACTCTCGCGGGATCTCTTGCGCGAGCTCGTAATTATTTAACTCTCTCACCTCGCTCGTTTGTCCTTCTTTCCTTCGGTATCACAATTAAAAAGACTGCGCTAATATATTCCTCATGAATGTTTTTAATTCTATATAAATCTGCATACCAAGTCGAGATGTTCCGTTAATATCCTCTCTCGTGTGTAACATTTTTTCTATTTCTACTTAGCCTTCATGCTTTAGAAAAAGATTGTCTCTCATTGCTGTTTTACGAAACGTTAGGAATATTTATTAGAATCGGATATAATAGATTCTCTAGGATAGGTTTTTATGCATGTTTTTTTATTACTATTGAGTCCTCGACTCAATCGCATTCCTTGCATGAGATATTGAGATATGGCTATTTAGCCTCGTTCTCGATGGATGTAATATCAGAAGAGTATCTTATGAAATTGTTTCCAGAGATTTACAAGATTCTCTAGTCATATAACGTATAATTTATTAATATTGTATATACATATATGTATATATGAATTAGATGTATTATAATTCGTGTGTTTTATTCACTATGTACAATAATTATTATAAACAATACATGACAACTTGTAATGTACATCATATTAAATCTTAGTTTGCGAAAAATGTCAGAAGATTGACCGACGTGTGTCCATAATAATTCATTGTTAGAGACACGAAAGTTTGCTTCACGTTCTTGCATCATCGGTCAACGTCACGTTGTTCCGCCATCCCTGAATTTTATTCATCCTCTCAAATCTGCTGTCCGTTACGTCACGTACGTATCTCTTTTGTTTTTATTTATTTATTTGTAACACGTGAACTTATCTATTAAAATTGACTCACGAAAGAAATCTATCAAACCATTTATTTGTGCACGAAAGCAAGTTATAAAATCTCTTCTTTTTTTCTCTTACAAGTATGCGTATGCATAATTATAGATTCAGGAGAGATAGACAAATGAGAGGGGGAGTTTCTTTCTTCTCTCTCTCTCTCTCTCTCTCTCTCTCTCTAGTGAACCGGTCCCGCGTGATTTTCACGTCGAATTACATCCGCCTTCCGTGTGCGTACATGCGTACCACGAATAATGCGGAATGTGTTTTTTTCCCTCTCTGACGCGGGGCTAACAATCGCGCTGCCCACGATGCGTGTCAAACGCGTATTGTCGTAGCATGGGCGTATTCGCGCGCGCTCCTGGATGTACCGCGTCGGTACGGCCGTCACGGAAGCGCCGCGCGTTGCGCACCAAACGCGTACAGACGTGACGGAGGAGAGTAGGAAACGGGAGATGTGCGTGAAGCCGGTACATAAGACGAGAGAGGCACGGGTTTTACGAGCGCGAGGCATGGGATGCAGTCGAGCGAGTGCCGGCAGAAACCGGAGCAAGTATACGGGGTGTCCGGTGAACGGCGAGCGATTTGTGTGTTCCTCGAAATTCAGGGTTGCTCCTTGCTCCGCGAGAATTTTGACCCGAGAGACTTTCCAGGAATGGGATTTAATGGGATCGCGAAGGAATTTTCGACGAGAAACGATAAAAATGTTAAGCTGCAAGAATATAAAATGGAAAAAAAAACAGACGTAACGTTTGGCAATAACAAGTTTTCACCTCGCGGTTTAATTACCAAGATATTCGATGTGGAGAACGAAATGCTGAGCGACGGTCGAAATGAAATTTCCATCGAGAGAAATTGGCAGCGGACTTGGAATCCGGAATCCACGGTCTTTCTATGCTTCTCGTTAGAGTACCCTGTATACGCGCACCGATGCGCTCGCGTGCGAGAACGCGATAGGTATGCAGCAGAAATCGAGAATGAGCGACCCGGGAGCAGATCGACTGTCGACGTATAAATTAGGCACGATCGCTTAAATCGTCTCGCGCGCACTTTCCTCCGTGATATGCGCTAAATTGTTTTCGTCCCAACCTGTTGAATTCTGAATCAGACGCGCGGGGTGGAAAAAAGGCAGCTAAATGCTGTAGAATTTTTTTTTTACAGATCACCGCTGATCGGTATCACATTTTTACTCCGAAATCTGCGCTCGGGTCTCTCTCGAGCGCAGATTCTTTCGTCGATTTATAGATTTTTCTTTTAATAATTTATAATCGTATATGAATGTGAGTCACATCGAAAAGATCTCGGAATTAGAGAAAGAAATTAAAAATTAATTATCACATCGTTGAAATCTGAAAAAAAAAAATTTATTATTACGATACACGTGGAGAAATTCGTTTTAGGCATTTGCAAAAAGGCTGACTGTGCGTGATCTTTTGCCATTTCCGTCGTTGCTGTAACTCTTTAAGTGGGTCTTACATCGACATTCCACAGCTCCCCACACAACAATGATGTAATTCGCGTTAAATAAGTGTCGTGTAATCGCTAATAGTTAATAATTCTGCTTATTTCCTTTCGCATATTTCCTTTGATATAATCACCGAAAATTACGTATTAAATATTATATATGAAAATAATTAATGTAATCTCATTTTGAATAGTGATAGAAATATTTCGAAAAAATATATTATTTTACACATGCGTGCATCTCGTTTAAAATCTTTCTCTTTAAAGCTCTTTAAATCCATCCGTCATTACTGTGACGTAACGACTATCAGGTGGAATCGTATATATGTATCATTGCGAATATTCAGACACGTACGTATTAGTGCGTACCAACGTGATTAGGTCGCATACTCGATATATTGATCCGCCAACTAACGCGCATAGTTTCTTGAGAATTTGGCGAGCTGACAATCGCGCATGCTGAAGTCATCATCTTGGATTCGATACATCTCGGAAAAACAGTTATCGCCCTCGTAAAAGTAAGCGGACCGTTAGCAATTGTTTCTCTATTACCTTCAATAATCTTGAGTGATGCCTTTCGTTCCGACAATTTACCAGCCGTTTCGCCTAATCCACCGCAAAGAAATCAAATGCTATTTCATTTCATATTTAATATTCATCTTTTATTTAAATTTTATTGCGCTACATTTTACGAAAAGTTAAACGTTAAAATGGCAAATCTATATTAAAACATCACGGTATGTACAGAAATAATTATGAAGAAGACAACGAGGAAAAAAGGAGATGACTAATTTTTCCTCGTGTACAGATGAAAAAGTTGCAATTTGCACAATTTTCGTAGAAATGTTTGCGGAATATTCACCGCTTGATTTATTTATTGTCTACAATATCTGTTAAAAGTGACTGTAGTAATTAGAGAAATGATATATACATAATGACCTCGTATTTTAAACGCAGACGTAATTAAAGTTTTATCTGTCAGTTCCTGTAGAATATGTAAAAGCAGCATATATACTTATTATATTTTTAATTAAAATTATATATTTTAAATTAAGAATTTCATAAATAATCATATTGTAAAATAAAAAATAATATTTTTCGATCGTTATATGTAGAAAGTTTTAATTATATTATACATATATTCGTAAGATAATCTCTGAATAAAATTTTACAATAACGAAAATATTAATGATTTTTTTACATAACGTTTTACGTAAAATGCTTATAGATTGATGCGTTTAGACTATTACTGTATAATATTATTTAAATCTTCATCAAAGTAACTTGAATCAACTTGTCAGCATTTTACAAATAATTTGATAATGGATTCGGACTATTGTAGGATATTGTTTCACAGATCAAATGTCCAAATCACGGTAGGCATGCTTCACCGTTGCTTGACTTTGTGTGTGTATACATGTATACAACACAATCTATACAGTTAGAAAACTGGTTTTTGCCTCCTCTCGCGTCAAGCGTACTACTCATATGATCGAAATCATTCCGCGCATTGGTACAGTTGTTTCTTTTTGTATTATCTTTACAGATAAATGGTATCTCGCATCTACTAACTGTATATAGAACTCTCAAATATCGTTTCATAATTTATGAAAATTGCTGGACTCGTTTATCCCAGCGTACTTTCGAGACAATTATTTCTAGTCGGTAAAGCGCGAGTTCTAATAATCACTATAATAAGCATATAATAAGAAGAAAAATTGAACTTTGCGTTTTCCTACGCCCTCTTTATTTTTCTTGCTAACGTTAAAAATGCGAAATACAAGATCAAGATACGAAACGTCAAAGTGAAGAAAGACAGAACGGAAATTTTTTTTTTCTTGTGTGTATTGTGCGTTTTTAGGGTGAGACGCGTTAATTTTCACGCATTTGCTCGACAGGATAGAAAATGCGATTACGGTTTTGAGCATGGTATTT
The DNA here is from genome assembly GCA_928718305.1 of Tetramorium bicarinatum. NCBI lineage: Eukaryota > Metazoa > Arthropoda > Insecta > Hymenoptera > Formicidae > Tetramorium > Tetramorium bicarinatum. Next base: position 16,567,737 of record OV788320.1, read on the forward strand.
TAGCACCAGGATTGACCGGCTTTAATTATTCGCAAGTTAACTGCTGTCCAACTATCGAACTACTCGCGGTGCCTTTCGGAGAGCAGCGGGCTGGCTTAGGTACTCGGGTAAAGCCTACTTAACGTAACATAGTTGATTGCTGTATACACGTACATACGACATATGTGCGAACATCTAGTTACCGTTCTGACAAAGTAGATTTCTCTGCGCCGTGTGAGGAGACTACTCCAGACAACGTTGATATCACTGCAACGCATTGCTTGACCCAAATTTACCGCGTCACCGAATTTGCGAACGTAATGCCTCTTCACCTACCTTAGCCCTCTCTATATCTCCCGTTGCCTTCGACCCGCATTCGCGCCTCCATTGTGCGCCGCATTTAACGCTGAATGCGATTTGATCCTGAATTCCGTTTACTGTATTCATACGAATGTCTTATTCATTGTAAACACGGAATGAGAATAAGGTGGCGATATATGCCGCACTGAGCGAGGAATTATCGCTGATCAAATGTTTGCACATTTATCTCCTATATATGTATATTCCATAATTAACTTGTAGTAATACAGTCGTACTGATATCATAATTACTATTTATTATAATTACGTAACATATAATATTAAATTGTAAATAGTGCTAAGTGATAACACTTTATGGAATTTGTGCATTCTATACGTTACTACAGAAACTATCTCATCATCAAGTTGCTTTTTCTTACATTTTTACAAAATTGTTTGTTCAGAAACTCTTATAATTGTATAATACATAATTGTATAATCGACTACAGTATCAGTGAACATCCTTGAAAAATTGAAATCAGTACACATATATCGAAGTTAAATAATATCCATTTCCAATAAGTAATTATCGTTTAAATAACATCCCCGTTAATTATTGTTAATACTTAAAATTTACCAAGCGGTTTATTCATTTCAAGATAAATTTGTTAAAAGGTAGCTTTTGTGCATCATGCTTACATGCTCGTGTGACATTCATACTTGTCACGAAATGTCAGAAACGTTTTACAATAAAACAGGAAAAACGGGGTGTGCTTTCAGACGAAAACACACTTTCTCCGAATTGCCATGCCATATCCGAATACGTTTTGGAGCTAAGCCAGAACATTTTGAAAAGGGATCAGAACGGGAACTGTTGCGAGGACTGTTTCTTCGCTAGCGCGTTCCTCCTGTCGTTTGGTGAAGCACAAAAGGCTTTAAGGCAATGAATGTATGCAGGTAGAGACACGGAAAGCTCCATCGAGACTTGGCCTAGAGCGTTTCAAGTGATATGCAATTGCGGCACATACTATTGTACATGTTCGAAAGACAAAGTACAATGAACAAAGTACGAAGCGTATGGCGCATATATGTAATGTGTATAGCATGTGTAAGCAAATATCAAAAGCTCAGGTCAAAGCGGTTGGAGAATGAACGATTTTGCCGAATGAATTTTACGAAAAAAAAAAAATTCAATTATGTCAATTAGTTCAATTGAGAAAGAAAATATTAATTCGCTTTCGACGATAACGCAAAGACGATCTAATGAGATTGGAGGAATCAATTTATTCTGTTTTATCAGTAATTTTATTTCTCAAACACTTGAAATGTGAAAAAACGCGAAATGGAGGTAAAATTGTCGCCCATGAAAATTTTCAATAGCCGGAATAGAATGTCTTGAGGTCTCTTCAGAATGAAACACCGCCAGACGTACATTTAATCAGCTTCTTTGTTCGCACTAAAGCGGATTGCGGGAAAACCAGGTCGGGGATCACATCAAGTGATAAGAAAAAGAACGGTACGAGGGGAAGAAGGTCTACACGTATTTGAGGAATTTAAGAATGCTCCGACACTCTATCGATCTTGGCGTTTGTTCTTTCAATCCTCCGCGGAGAATTTCGGCGATGGGGCTTTCGCCAAATTCCTTAAACATTTTGTCTTTATATCTCCTGCCGCCGTGTGTGCTAAGTGCGTTGAACTGGCGCTCTCTGTCAATTTTTATCGTCTGTGCCAGCGTGTAGTTCCAAATATAAACTCCTTCGTGAATGCGTCCGTGCTATCCATTCTCAGTCGCCGGCTGCGGCGGAGAGTTTATTTTCTAGTTTCGTGACACGTGCACGCGAATACCGTCCTCTTTCAGGGAAGCTTTCGGTAGTCTCGGCGCGAACTTTTCATTCAGTGCTCCAACGGTGCCGATATCAGTTTCTAAATATCTAATTAACGAGTTGGCCAATCAATTGCAGCCAGTGTAAACGATGAATTGACTAGATTGCTAATTACGACTTTTCGGAATGCCGTTGCATTAAATGGAAATGCAATATTGTGATCACTTCTTTGTTGCTCGTATTAATGGAGAATTAATAAAGAATAATATCGTAAAACAAATTTAATGCTCTAGATAAAGTTACAAAACGAAGTTTTGCGCTCGGCGTAATGGCTCGGAGTAAATTACAACTTTTGAAATATTATATTAGACACGTGAGACATTATTTGCATTAAAAGATAAGCACCTCTCGAGTTTTGTTGTTTTCACTTCCATATATATTTCATTCTTTCGTAGGATGTGTATATTTATGATAGGACTACATGTTCTTATAAATAGAATGTAATTAAAAATAGATTTAAATCAATGCGGTTCAATGCCAATTAAAAAGATAAGCGTAGCTCGCTGCAAGTGTGCAAGAACAATTCTTTGTACGTTTGAACGCTAAAAGGTTTATGCTTCGCAGAAATTCTGTTGGATACAAAGTACGAGCATGTCGAAATTTTTTCGCAAGTTAATCTTTTGCGGTTGCACGTCGCGTTCGGGCCCCGATAGCCGATCAATCGTAGTCGATGAATCGCTGGTCGACGATCCTCCAGCAAAATTCGCGGAACCCTTGAATCACGTTGTGGAGCCTGAGGGCGTAGCGAGGCATTTTGATCTGTCCACTATAAAATTCATCGACGACGAGGAAGCCGACGAAGATGCGGCCTGCACTAAGAACGGTAGCCAGCGATCGATCAGATTTTTCTTTTTTTATAGAAAAGTGGGTTGGTACGCGGTAGGTTCGTAGTTATTCCCCGCTAAGGGACGATATAAATAACCGATGGGCAAAAAGTTACGAGGACAATGTAGACTTTGTGCGCGCGTGCACAAAGTTTTTCGCCGCACAATGCGGCGAATTTACTCGTCGCATGTCGCCCGGAGATGTCTCGCTATATTTTAAGAGGAATGACGGTCAGGTGACCGAGAGGACGGAAATAAAAAAAGAAATTCCTATAACGTGGTCTCTCTCTCTCTCTCTTCCGGCGAAGCTAAAAAGGAAGGAAGAATTAAAAAGAGAGCGCTGCCTGGATAAGAGAGATATTAAATTAATGGAAACACGGTGGCTTCTTGCGCGGAGTAAATGAGAAACGAAGGAAATTTGTCAGGCTCGCGAGAAAGAGGGACGGAGATGCGCTTCACTTATTTCCACTCTCCGTTACACGGCCGCCGCTATATTTGACTATAGCCGCGGCCCGGTAATGGCTCCTTTGACGCGTGTTAAATGCGCGATAAATTTGCCTAATTAATTCTTCGTGAATTCCCGACAGAAGAGCTGGACGGGCCGAACGCTGGGCGGATACGAGACGCCTGGGTTATCGCCGTCGAAAGGTGAGACAAGTCAGACGAACATTTTGGTGAAGTAAGAGACGGCTGCACCACTTGAGTGCAACGTTATAGCGTACATTGTCTGCTGCGTGACACAATGTACACACGCACGCGAGACGGGATCTAGTGTGCTCCGCTTCTAGTAAATACATTCCTGTCGGGGCGGAATCGTGTATCGATTAAACGTCACATAAAAGGCGGCAGTGTCCAGCGGGCGAACGTGTTTTTGATCGAACACGAGAATGCGTCATCTAAATGTCACGGGAATCGCTCGAAAGCAGCGTGCGTTCGAACCAAGCCGATAATGACAGCTCGTGATGAGAGGCCGGGTAAAATCAGAGGGTTTTCCCCTCCGATATTTCTCCGCTCTTCTTCTTTTTATCATTCCTCGTAATACCGATCCAATTGGCATTATCCCTTGCCAGACGCGACGACGCTACAACATTAGCAATGATGTTGATAATGCGACAGAATTAATTTCCTTCATTCGTCCGTCATACTTATTCTATTATCTTTTTTTTTCTCTCGGATGCAAAATATCTGTTTCGATATTTAATCGTTCAAAGATGCGATTTATCTCGATCGTTGTGCGACTCATCTGAGAAATTCAAATAGCACATGATGATTTATACACCTTTCCTAAACGTATTTAAAATATTTATAGAAACACTTAGGAAACGTATGAAAAATCAACACATGCTACTAGAGGTGCGTCCATTAAATCGCTTCTGATTGCCTGATTATCTATCGTATGAAAGTACATTTAACGAGAACGAATAATCACTCGTCGCCGACGCGAATTAGACTTTCAAGTTTTTCCGTTTGCAAACGCCGCGAAGTCGTTGCGCGGGCATTACAAAAAGAAAGAAGGAAGGAAGGAGAAGCGGCGAACGGAAACACACAAGACTTTCGCGACGTGCGCGATAAGGATTGTGTGTGGGGCTCCCGTGACTCACTGCGGTATCTCGTTCGACTACCCAAGGATAAGCGGCGACAAGCTTTTCAAGCGGACGTTTCCTCTGTTCGCAGGAGCGCGAGGGAGAGGCTGCAGAAATTAACGGCACTTAAGAAGATTCAGCCGCGCGACATCCAGGCCATTTTACATCAACGGGTACGTAAGAACGAGACATAATTAGCCGAAATGCCTGTTAATATCATGTTCGAACGATTCAGTTGGCCCCGCCGAGATATCATCTCGTACGTCTCTCACCGCGTTGAATAAAACAAGTCAACTTTGTACACGGATTGTGCATCAAAAAAGCCGGTTTTAAATCCACTGTTGCGTCCAATTTTTCGTAGTTGGGGTTTTTTTTTCTTTTTTTTAATCGATTGCTACATACTCTCTTTCTCTGTGGAAGAAAAATAAATGATACGTTTGCAGTTTGTTCCACCTGGTGCTTCAGATCGCGTTCGATTTTCTCCTATTTTTAGAAATCCCGTATTAATCATTTAAAGAAATAATATTTAATGCGTTTAAAAATTTCTCTTAAAATATTTAGCGTGCGGTGCCCTCGTACGGCTGCCTTAAAATCAATTCGCAGCCGTGACCTTAATCCGCTGTTGACAGTTGACCGTGATGCAATCCAAATGCAATCTGATAATTGCGCGCGAGTAACAATAGGAGATGCGTGTTAAAAGACACGGCGCATTCCTCACGTTCGTCTTCTTGTATCCTCCTTGTGATCCTTATCGTATCCTCGCCGCGTGCGGACCCGCGAACGACCCGCGGACGGTCCGCGTGAGAATTCCGCGCAGCGCGAGGACGCGCGGCTCGGCGTGCAAATGAATCGATCGGCCGCGAGCGAGCGAGCGGAGTCGTCACGGAGGCTGCTTATGAAATGTGGAATGCCAAGTAAATGAGCGCGGAGTGAGAGGCGTGCAGCGCGATTATGCCGCGGCCTTGTTTACAGGAGTGTGCAGAATAAGAGTGCGCGTTTCTCGCGTTGCATCGCGCGCGTTGCAGTCGCGACGAGTCGCACGCTCGCTCGAGTCGCGAGCGTCCGAAATCCTCGGCCTCATCGCTTCGATTGCGCAATAACGAGTTTCAACGATGCCCCCCCGCGATTTTCGACTTGGTCATGTCGTCATTGTCGTGGAGAAATTACGCGGAAAGGATAATACACGCCGGAGATAGAGAGAAGGAATTCCTCGTCGCGAGCATATTCCGCCTGTAAGAGTGTGCAACGAATAAAGCCGTTCGAGAGAGTATCGATACCCCACGCTTTCGCTGAGTTAGTAACCGTAGCGACAAATATTGATGCCATTCGACACTTGACTCGAGAGTATCGTACTTTTGAGCGGAGACGGGAAACCGTCGTAATCCCGACGAGCTCGGACTTGGACGCTCGGACAGACGCGCGAAAATTCCTTTATATTTGTCTATAAACAGATGCTTTTTTTCCAGTCTTAACATTCTTCTGTTTATTATCGTGAACAAACCTAAGATTATATCTATAAATAATTAAAATTAAATAGCTAAAGAAATTTAATTAATTCCCTATATCGTTTCATCAAAGCGCATGTTTGATAGATTTTTTTTTAGTTGTAAAAGAAAGAAACTTGTGCCATTTGTGATTGAAACGGATTCGCTCTTCGAGGGCGATTAATGATGCCATAATTCTGTCTCAAGTTGTAATTCACAATCGAATACATTTCTAGTCTAGCAAATATGAATTCGCGGAAATTTTACTCACTCTCGCATTCAAATTCGCTTCGATCGAAAACTCCATTAGTGAAAGTTTAACTTCAACCAACGTTTATGAGACCAGCTTATGGAAATAACTTTCGTGATATTGTATCACAATGTTTATACATACATCTTTCGATATAATTATAAAAATTTCTCTTTCTATCTCGGGAAATGTTTATCGAATTAACAATTATTTAGCAACCTTGTTCGAGAAAAAAGTTTCTGCGCATTGTTTATTATTAACCGTGTTCCGACCGAGATATTTTAAGGTCGTATGCGGGATCGTTTTGCGTGATCGCGATACGGCATGCGGGTTTAAAATCTCGTGTAAGCAGGCACACATCGGGGTTCTCGCGTATCGCGCGAAACACATCTTGGGACGGAAACCACACGAGGATGTCGTAACACACTGACAACCGTTAACGAGTTTTCTCGATACTACTCGCATCGTTCCCAGCACGATTAACTACTTATTGCTATCAACGATAATTACACAGATACACACACACACACACACACACATACGCACACTCTCTTTTTTTCTTTCTCTTTTATATCCGTATTTATTCGGATAAATGGAAGGTGCAGGACACTAAGAGACCTCCAGTTAATTTGGAGACGATGACAGTGCCATTTGGGAAATTATCTGACCATTTTTCCGCGTCAATTTTTCTACGACATTGATGTCGGAACGGTATTAGATACACTGAACAAGAGACGCTTAAGACGTTTCAGGTTGATGAGATATTCACTAAACTGCAATGTTGCACGTCTACATATAATCTGTATCCAGATATAACGTGTGATAAATAGCACTTTAGAATTATGGCTCAACCTTGAGATTTTTTATTGTTGTAAATAGAGGAATCAAAATTTCAGCGTCACATATACGTCGCTAAGCATTATTAATCAATTTTCAATTTTATTTATGTAATGTGTCGTAATGTCGGCGCGCGAAATTTTTATATTTTATACTTATACGAGGAGTGTTAGTTTATAATGAATTAATTCTTTAAAACTAATGTAAAGCGGTATACAGCCGAGTTGCGGATTTACACGTCGCGCGTTTGGCGATAGAGATAAATACGGGGATTGTATTTTGCAGAAATGCAGAAGCAGGTGCGACAAAAATGAAGTGAAACTGTGCGATCAGCCATTTTTCATAAAGCTAAATTGAATACTACCATCGCGTGATTGCGATAACTCTCCGTTCGATCAAATTTTCAATCATCGCAACCAAATAAAAAAAATTGCAATCACAGTAAAATTTATTGTTTATCGCGGATGTAACCTTTTGAAAAATTTGCATGTAGCATGTGGTGTAATTACTGAAGTAAAGGCGTTGCTATAGGATATTAGTATTCGCGAATTTTTAAATTAATTCTATCGAGAATTAATTCAAACGTATTATTTCTGTTACTGTTCCAGATAAACGACGCGGTAGCGTCCACGAGCGAAGACTCCACTTCAAAAGACGTATCGAATGGCCAAATTACGGTTACATTGCCGGACAAGTAAGTCATCTCTTCTTTCTTTACATCATTACTAAAAATTCTTAATAGACAAGTGTTGTGTCTTAACAATGTGAAGCGCGGTTGATTCAACTTCTTGTAAAAATTTCGCTCTTAAATTTGCGACGGTAATAAAAATTTTTGGGATCCAAGTACCTCGGGGGTTGATGAAAAATAATTTGCGTCGTAAATACGATAGAATGATGTTATTTTGCAGGCGCAATACTTGTAATTAATTTCCGAAGGCTTAATATCCCCTGGGATGTTTCTGTCAAAGCATAATAAACCAGCGTACGTGTTGTAGCCGGGAAAATAAATGCGGTACCTATAGGAGACATCATTGCAAACCGGATATGACAAATTGCGATTGTCATGATTGATATCCTTTCACAATGCTAGCGCGTTCGCGCGGTCCATTTTTGTTTTGTATTACAATAGGGAAAGTCGGAGAGCATTTTCTATTTCAGTTATTACTTATCGGCGGTTGGTTGATTAATTTTATTGTCACATCTTAATTAATCCGGCTTTAATCTTAATTGTTTCAGGGAATTGGGGACGAATGCTTTTTCCACCAAACTTAGCAACGGTACGATTCCGAAGGGATTAGAAAAAGAGGCGGACATCCGAGTGGAAAACACCTCGCAGGAGCGGAAGGACGCTTTGGAAAAGCAACACAGCTGCGAAGAGGCGAACCTCTTGGTAACGTAAACTTACAATTTACTTTAGAAGCGTAGAAATACAAGAGAAAAATAGTACTTGAATAATATATTATTAAAAGCTTGTAATATATAAACGAATTTTGACTTTGATTAGTGGTGAAAATAATTGATAATAATCATTATATAAAGGGATGAATTAAATAGATGTTAATTTAAATATAAAGCAACATTTGCGCATAGCATTAAATTATTAAATACAATAAAATTTTCATATTGGAGACGTAAATAATGAGGAAAATATATGATACAAAATTCACATACGTTACATAACGTTTAGTATAAATACAATATAGTTATTTACAATTTGTAATTGTAGATTTTCTCCCTCATATTTTTTCCAACACTATGCTATGTCGGCAATAATCGCTCGTTGCTTGCATAAGCAACATCCGTTGGATTTCTTAAGTAATTATTAAACAGTTTCCGGAATAGTAAATCGCCATCGGTAGTTTATCACGCTTAATTGCCAACATTAGGCACGTTAATGGGAGTCTTCACGAGGCTTGCGGCTACTGTTATTTATTGTCCTGTGAAATGTTTCTCTGAATTAACCGCCGGGCAACAATCACGGTATTTTTCTTTGCAAATATTTTTTCATACGTGTATGCTTAAGTGAGAATTACTTTGGGTTTATTTGTTAAACAATTTTAATACATTAATAGTCAGTTGTGGAGTTTTTTATCGTATTCTATCAATCAGATGCATGTACATAAATTAGATAACAAAGTCGTTTTACGTCAACTTAAGTTTTGAAAAAAATACGACAAAATCTGTGTTGGTTACAAAGATGTCAAAATAAAATTAACAAAATGTCCGAGCAAGTTTAAGGAGAAATCCGCCGTAAACTGATCGAAGAGCTAGTAATAGATAAAATGAAGTGCGGTAAACTTGGACGTCAATTCATGAAGACGTAAACTCGCGTCCGTTTATTCAACAGCAACCGGTGCAGAGCGGAAGAATCGGGGAGCGACGCGCGAGCAGCCCTTTCCAAAATGGTCGGACGGAAGTGCTGATTGGCGAACCGGAGGGCGGCCCGAGGTCGCCGCGGGGATCGACGTCTTCGGCGGTGAACGACGGTAATTTCCTGAATCCGCCGGACGAGCGAGACGAACCAATTTGCAGGTAAGTACATTGAACTGTAAGCGCAAATGGGGGAAGGGGGCAAACTTTTACGCTCCCCCCCCCCCCGTGTCCTGCAGGCCGCCAGATCCTCCTCGGCGTTGTAACCGCTGTCCTTTCGCGTTCCCATTGAGCCCTCCCGCGAATAACGTTTGTACGCGGTTTACTCGGCGCTTAATCCGCTAAACGACGGTCATACCGTTCGCCTTTATAGCCTGATATAAAAGTTTTTATCGACGGCTCTCGAGACCACTCGTTAATTATTACCGTTCACTTATTCGACCGCGTAATTAATCATCGATTCAACAAGACGATCGAGTGACCCGAACGAAACTCGAGATAAGTCGAAATACGACGATTTTGCTCGGACAAAACGTACTTTTCGGTAGTTACCACGAGTAATCGTACTTCCACCGACGAGAGGTACTTCTAATCGGACTTCGTGATTTCGACGTTATCTATTTGAAGGCGGGTCTCTTCGAGAGACAATTGTCTAATGAAAAGAATGGAGTCCAATGGATTATTTGAATCATTTATGGCTTACTTCCCCACGTTCTCTGCTTTACCGCGATAGGGAAGCATAAATTCAACCGATGCCCGCTGGATGTCGCCATCAACGTACTTAGCGTGATCTTTTTAAAACTCCCGGAGGGATGACTGATCCGTGCACTCATTTTAGACTCGGTGAATCCAAGCTCGATACCCTGCTAACATACACATTTATACATCATGTATACACTTATATACACAAGTTTTTATGATCGACATGCAGTAAATATTTGTGGAAAAATGGAAGCAAGGTACAACGTCATTTAACAATAGTAAAAAGAACAAACTTTATACATATACGTGCAAATAGAGTAGAATAAAGAGAGAGAGAGAGAGAGAGAGAGAGAGAGCAGACTCATTTTTAAAGCTCATTTTTTTAGTTATATTGTTAATTAAAAACCTTTAAAACTGGCTAGAAGTCTCGGAAGGAGTTACGAGTTAAGAAACGCAAAAAAAAAAAACAGAATAAAATGCCATGAATAAAATGCAGTTTTGCGTCGTATCTTGTTTATTTTGCAATGTAATATTTCTCACTGAGTCTAATGCAGCCCGTTCTTGTCAGTTGTTGTATTAGCATAGCGACATTATTACACATCATTACATAAAATCATGAAATATATGTTTACTAAGATCTCACTCTATTTGTACTTTTTACGCAATTGGATACAATTCTATCACGTATGGAAAATTTTCCGAAATCCCTGATTTCAATTTTAATAACGATTTTAAACATGATCCGAAATTAAATTAATATTCTACACTATATTCTACACTAGAAAAAGATTTTTGAAGCGAATTTTATTTTACACATCGCGCCTCACGTTCGTAACAATTTTGAGTTTCGAAAGATTGCGGAATAGTGTGTTTAACTCGACGCAAAAATGTGAGCAATTATCCGATCAGAGAGTACGAATGAATAGGCTAATCTGAAATACACTCTGGAAGAGCACGACGAGGTTCCCGAGCCAAGTAGAATCGATTCCGCGGAGAGAGTCGCGTCCAATCTGTCGGTAGATCAAATATGTTTCTTCTTCTCTTTCTCTCTCGCGCAGACAGTCCGCTGGAATCTGCGATGTGACTCGAACACCGAGCTTCGAAGTGCAGGATCACTCGAAGGAGTCACTTCGCCGGTATTTCACGCTCGCGACACACCCACCTGAACCGGTGTGAGTGCAGCCTAAACAATGCGTTTTCCAGCTCCTCGGTATGCAGCGCCTCGGCGGAGCCGCCTGTGCTGATCCCTCCTCTCTTCTTTTCTTTCCTCACTGAATTTCGCGCTCTTCCTCTTTCCTTCTTCACCGTCTCTTTTTCTCTCTTCCTTTTCGTCTTCTCTCCTTTGCGCATTCTAATGTGACACGAAAGGGATACATAGCATAAGAACTCGCGTGGGGAGAAGAGGGATTTCTTCTGAAGTGCGCGGCGGCTCGGTACGAGTTGCTGAAAGTACCGACTCTCTCGTCTCACACTCGTCTACGAGCTCCTCTAATTTTGCATCGAACGAAAAAATTCCGTTCCGACGTACCATGCAGATTTTTTTTTAATTCCACGAGTAACGCCAGCCTCTTTGTGAAAAGAGCACATTATTTTGCGCTTGATACTTGAGAAATCGTTTTGCCAACGGCAATAAGAATTCGTCTTTGTTATTTGTCTCTCTCTTCTTTTTCTTCCTTCTTCTTCTTCTTCTTCTTCATGTCTCTTTCGGATGCGGGCACTCTCAAAATGCAATCTTTCGCAAATTCCACCGCGCGACCGGTTTCCGTTGTTTGGTGTTGGCAGCAGCCCGCATTGTTCGCGCTTTTAATTCTCTAATTTAATAAACTGAATCGCGTCGTCGACCGTCTCGCCAAGGTTTGTCTCCACGAGTCTCAGGAGATTAATACTTTGCGACAGAGCCCTCGTCGCGTGGCAGACAAAGCAGCGAGCGGCAAGTAGACAATAATTAATACCGCGGATTATTAACGGTGTGAGGAAAGTTTAATGGCGTCATAACGAAACGCATCGGTGCGACGAGCCATCCGAAACGAGTCGTAACAACGTCAGTTTATTCATGAACTTGCGTCCAGGTGCATCACACCGCTCAGGTGCGAATGAATGGTGCGCTCTATCGACACGGTGTGTTCTTAACGAGAAGCTGCCCGGTGAATGGTTCGAAAATGAACGCGTGAAACATTCACCGGAGACTCGGAAGCTGGCTTACGATCCACTGAAAGGACTCTGCTGTCGTTCTTCTTTGAAACCGTTGAAATCGCGATCAGCCCCTCTCCCCTCCTCCGAACGTCCCAGTTTTCCGCGTCAGAGCAAGATGCATCTCATGCGCGACACGTCCTAAAAGCTCGTAGTTATTGCGGCTAACGCATTTTTTGGCACGCGTACAGAATTCCATTTGCGGAAGCCAGTTTTTGCATTAGTATACAATTGCAACGACCCAAATGCAATCCTCGCGCTTTTTCCGCCGAGGCCCTTTTTTGACTGTGCGATCGATATCCCTCAAAATGTTTGGGGAGGATACATTCCAACAAGATTCTTGTCGCTTGTTTATTGCTGTTCGATTGCTCAATGATAAAAAAAAATGAAGAAACAGAAATATAAAAAAAAAAAACTTGACGAGCGCGATGAATTGTGATTGAATTAATCGAAACTGTTACATTTCCAATTTTAAAAAGCCGGTTTTCGAAAGACTCATCAAATTTACCAAGCAAATAATTCCTTTAGCGACAAATATTGTACGTTCAGCTTCGCGCTTCGTAATTTCATATCCGTTATCCAAGTCACCAATATCGATTCGTTTCTCCGTAATCGATATCGTCCGTGCCCGGCAACTGCGTTTACGTTTATGCGCGTCCGGTTGGAACGGTGACATTTTTTCACGTCGTAATAGCATTTGCATTGAACAGCTCACAACCGATGATTGCCTTAAAAGAACGAACGTCGTGATCTGATATAAAGTCACCTTCGTCGATGTATAGCATTCAATCAGAATATCATATGTAGAATCTAACTAATTTCATTTACATCTCATATTCTGAAGTAAATAAAAAGTATTCTAAAAATTGCATTTTACGGATCTTTTAATTAATTCAATTTTGATGAAAATTTCGTGTTGAATTGCACTTCAGTGGCTTAGTTATCGTAATCTCCGATTAATTTGTGAAATATCGATTGCGTTAAAAATAAAGTTTTAAAAATGTGATGAAATCCATCAGCTTCAAATGTATATCATTTGCCGCGTTAACTAAAAACATATTCAGCTGGAAGCATTATATAGATATGTATATACATCCGACATTGAAGATCCGCGCGCGAAAATCTTCGCAAACGGCGCGGCGCGTCCGCGGATGTTTTCCCGGATCGCAAAAAAAAAAAAAAAAAGACAGATGACAATTTGTGCGCGTACGTGCGAGACGTGCGGCCGATTTGCACCGACGACGCGACGCGACGTAAGGCTGGAGAAGGAGGCGAGCAAATTCGAAGCGCATTCCCGTGATTGAAACGTGTTCCCGCTGCCGGTGCAACTTTGCAGCTATATAGTGTCCGTCTCGTTACAGAGAACGCGTTCTCTACGGTGGTATCGCGGCCCGCTGTGTGTGACACAGCTATGGAATACCGATTGCTCACTCTCCCATGGCGTTTCCTGTTCCGACCACGTATATCCCGCTTTCTAAATAAAAAAGGAAGAGATGTACATACGTACATGCGCGCGGAAGGAGGAAGAGGAGAGCGATGCGCGAACGGACGCGGGATGTCGCGGGAAGGTGGAACGCGGCGAGAGAGAAGAGAATCGACCCGGGGGGAGGGGAGAGGAGGGATGAGGATATAGGTGGTGCAATGTGGATGACGAGGATCGACGACATTGTATATGTGTATATATATATATATATATATATATATATATATATATATATATATATATATGTATCGGCGACACGCCTGCTGCCCATTGTTCACGTCTAACACATTATGCGCATCATTCATGTCCTTTTACGCCGAGTCTCGCGTCAAGTTCATGCTAATTCTCGGCAGACTAATCTGGAGTCCGTCGGATTTCGCATCAAGAAAAAATTTGAAAGATTGAACTCTCGGCTTCGTACTAAGGATAGTCTCAAATTCTTGCCGAAAGATATTGTAGGAATTGATTCTTTAAGAGTTAATTTAAGAGTTTATTTTAACAAAATACGCCAGCAAAATTAATAGGGTTTTAATTATCAGAAAGTGACATATTTCTTCGAATAAAATTGTGAGCGTCAAAGATATAGATACGGTATCAAATTTATTCTTCATTCGATCTAAATTTAATTAGAGACTCAACTTTCTTTAACAGAATCTCAATCTTAATTATTAAAATATTCTCTCTTTCTCTCTCTCTCTTTTCTTAATTAAATGCTTGTGAAGAAGTGAAACAAAATGAATAGATCAATAGGGATTTCAATATTTTTAAAACATTTAGAGTTTTTTTAGAATTAAGTTTCTCTTTTTCTAGAAATAAGCATTCGCTTATTTCATAATATTACTTTTATTTGAAAAACGTTGTCTTCTTTTCTTCTCACGGACTATTTTAAAAAAGAATTTTCTGAATGAAATTTTTCTGAATAATTGTATATATTATTTACGGTCTTTTACACATCACGACATACTTATATGCAGGTACATGTACGCATTTTTGAACATTACACCTTTTTGCTTCAACTTTTTTGCGCCTCCGAGAAGGCAATAACTCCGTGCGAGTTCCTCCGACTACAAGCCGCTCTTCTGGAAGAGAGATCGGCTGCACAATTTATGGCGATTTAGGTCGGTTACGTTATGCGGATAACTTGGAGATATGCGTTTCTTTAAATAGCGCAAACTTAAAGGCGAGCTACACAACGATACTGCGTATAATAAAGTGCAGTGTACTTTAAGACAATAATGCTGCAATCTACAATCTTTCTTTAATTACAAATACGTTACGACGTTACTCGTGACGCATTTGTCGTTTCTCCCTGACCTACTATCGATACAATGGCACAGAAATAAAAAAATGCACTATTATTTCATATTTATAGAAGCCACCAACAATTTAAATGCACGAAGCGAACATACAATAGTTACTGCATTATGAATAGCAAGTGTAAAAGATTAATACACTTTCAACCGCATTTACGGCATATCTGCGACGGGAAGCCGTAATTTAATTGAATTTTAATGTCGTTAAATAATGAGCTGTATATATATATATATATATATATATATATATATATATATATATATATATCTACACACACATACACGCAGAATTAAATTAGATTGGATGTTTAAATCGCTAAATTGTGGAAAGGAAAAGCAGAACGCCGATTAGTTGTTTTTATTATTTTTGTCTCTCTTCTCATACATCTCTCGCCGCTCGAGAACGATTGCCACGGGAACGTAACAGATGTACACGAGACATTTGATAGTTCTCGTGCTCGCACCTACCCTTGACCATAAGATCATGCCCGCCACGCCACAGAGAGAGGGCTTGTTAATTCGTAAAAACATCTCGCTCCGACGATTGAATAATATTGTTGCATGGAAATTGTCCCTCGTTAGTTTTCCACAGGAGAGGATCCCGCGGCATGAGAAAAAAGTGTTCCAGAACCCGTCGATGGAAAGTGTGGAAAGAAAGCGTCGGGTTTAACTGTTCGAACCGCTTTCCTGGCGATGCCGGGACGAGAACGCGCGCGTTGGATGAATTTGCTCGTTTAAATGCTCGCACACTCGAGATGCCGCACGTCGCTTCATTGAAATATGCAGATAAAATAAAGGCATGCTGTGTGCTATCGCGCGTTATGTCATATTACGTTATTTGCATGGCGCGCATTGCGATTGCATCGCGCTTATATTTGAATTAATACGAGAAGAAGAAGAAGAAGAAGAAATTGAACACTACCGAGAGAATAATTTAATGAAAAACACACGGATGAAGAATATTGTTTCGAAAGATGCGTTCAAAGGTGTGTTATCTTATCGATGTGTAAAGATTACTTAACTGTTAACGGAGATGCAGTTATCTTGAAGTGCTCTGTAAGATCACAGAAAAACTTGAACGTTCAAGTTTGTTATATTCTTTCTTTAAACGCCGTTTCGTCTCGTAATCCGAACTGCTCGACAGAAGCTCGCACGATGCATTTTAGCCGTTGTAATAGGAGAAGTTATACAACGAGGACGATTTGTTTACTTTTATAACGACGATAAATTGTAGAATAATTCCGTCGGCGTTACTTGTGGAATGGAATTCACAGCGTGTAACGAAGCGTGAATTTATTCGGTATGATAATAGCACCGCCCCGTCTAAATCATGCGCACACTTTCTCGCGTGAAACAGCTGTAAACAATTTTGTAAACAGCTCCGTGTACAGTCGCCTGTTGCAACACCATCGACGTCTCGAGTGTAAACGCGAATGCACGTGGATCATCGTCGTTGCCGACGTCAAACCCCGTCGTAAATCTCGGGGGTGCTACACGTGACGCTATTCTATCAGTTTATTGTCTTATACACAAGTGACGTGATTTCATTCTCAAGACGAACTGATTTTATGCCCCGCCCAGTCTTCTTCCACGCCGGAATTAAAATGAGAAAAAGGATAGCGAACATTCCGACGTCGAAACGTATAACGCGAAACTCGATAAAACGTTAAACGTCGATAAAAGTAGCGTTATGCCTTTCAGCTTCTAGGAAAGCAAACGTAAAACTGAGAAAAGACGTTACATCAGAAAATTAATTTTATTTCGAATGTACAGCATCGCGCAGCTTCAGCGGCGAGGTAATGATTTCTACCGCTCGTGATTAAATGGCGAATCGTCTCGCCGGAATGATCGCATCCGAAATATCCCGCTTAGAATATAGATCTGCGAAGAACCTGACCTACATCGTGAAGATCGTATCGGGTCCAATCATATTCGTAACTTATCGCTTCGGCGACCTATTTACGCTTTATCGCCTCCTTCAAATGGAGGAAAGCAGCGATGATTCTGGAAATAGCAGCCGGACAATTGCGGCTTACGGCGAATCGAAGACGAACCACAGACACTCTCAGCCCGACACATTCGATCGGTAATCGAACTTTGCTTCACCAAGAAGTTAGACTCCAGCATAGTGCATTCGCAGACGCTGAGTTTCCACTCTCCGGGGTTGGTTTGTGCGTCGCGATGTAACGCGACGGACGGGGATGAAGTAGTTTCGCTCGACGCTCGAGTTTAAGGGCTGTTTATCAGATAAACTGAAAATACGACGGGAAAACTTTAAATGAATGGATACGACGTAGCAGGTTCCTCTCGGGAAAATAAAATTGTTTTGAGAAGGATTGAATTCCCCGCAATAATATATTTTTCTTTCCTACTTTTTTCTGTTTATAGCATGTAATAATGCAGTTGAGCGAAATTATCGTTTGTAGAACAATACGTGCATATACTGCATTCGCCGAAATCATCTCTTCCTTATTATCTCAGTGCATACTTTACGTGTAAGCAGGGTATCACCTTTCTATGGTCGAATCTAATTTTACGCTTTGCGATGCATCTCGGCTTTACAATTTAAAATCGCTTGCGCAACACTGAGACGTCGTAGAAAATACGGCCGGTCCAAAGTTCAAGCGAGCCTCTCGAAACGCGGAAACGCGAGTGTGTGTGTAAAAGCGCGGGTAAAAAGCTGCTGGAGTCGCGAATAATGGCCTGTGTGACCGTTGACAGGAACGGTCGTTAATCAAGCCGATTAATTGAGCACCGCGGAACCGGCAGGCCGCGGATGCCTCGCCGTGGAAAACGGTACTTAAATACTGCATAGCTTACCGATCCCCGCGTATAACGAGGCACAACAACGAGGTATCTGGGAAATGGAGCATTTCGCCGGCGCATCGTGTTTCCTCTACCGCTGCAATAGCGAGCGCGATGATGATAGTTGCGGGATCGGTATCGTGTATACAGTCGTCGCGTACAATTGCAGTAATAACGCCGTAATGTCAGATCGAACGATGACCCATCGTTGTTTATGTTGTCGGCCTTTTTATACGCTTCAGGATAAATCGTAATCGATTTTCCGTCTAACATACAAATCTATTACGAAATATATCGAGCTCCTTTCCCTTTTGTTATTTAAATAACGAGGGAGTAAACGAGTGAAAATTTGCGATGAAAATTTTGAAATGCTCGCAAAGTTAATAAATTGAGAAGAAGAAGGTTTGATTTGATATCCAATTAAAATGAGAAGGAGAAGTATCCGATCGAAGACTGAGCGCGTTTTTATATATACGACTTATAGCGAATTATTCTAAGATTGAAAAAAATATGGCTTAACGTTGAAAGTGTGGTTATCGTTGCGATTTACAAGTGAGTTATATAGTTTCGTGAGTAATTCGAAAAAAGTTATTTGTACGCGTGAAAGATAAATCTACGTCAATTAGTCACCAATATTTTTCGATTTCACCTGTGATGCCTAATTGTTCTATCTCCTTAGACGGATCGAGTTTAAACAGTTTTTGTCTTTGTGCAGTCCGTTCACATCGGTATGAGAGCCACTGACCTCACTGTCAAGGTTGGGACCACGGTACTAATTGAAAGTTCATTATAGTCTCTCTCTCTCTCTCTCTCTCTCTCTCTCTCTCTCTCTCTCTGTCTTTCCCTCTATACTGTTCCTTGGCATAAACTCAAATCCAATCAACAGCGCGCGCGTACGGTACATCGATGTGTAATTGCTCAAACACATTCCCGTAATGAATTCCGTGTTCCACTTAGTTCCGGCTATTGCTCTCGCTATTTCGCTAATTCACCCGCGTCGCTGTCCACAGAAAGTAATGAAATATCAAGCTTGTTCTCTATTATATGCGGAAATTGCAATCAGCTCGTCGCGACCGCACGAAATCCGGATAAACCCCTTCGCACTTTCAAATCTCACGTTACATCTCACTTCTCGGAAATATACAGTTTACGGAGTTAATCAAACGTCGCAAACGCTGATGCGCCGACATGTTAATAAAAATATAACCACAGTTATCTGCGGAGAATTCTCAGAGGAAAACACTCGACGGAAAGCATTTGACAATTAATACGGTTTTCTGTACGGAATAATGATATTTTGCGCTACATATGTTTCTTTAAAAACATTAATTGGATTTTCCAACGTTTTATAAAGATTTATTTTATGGAGTCTCGTTAGAGACCTTCCACAAAGAGAATCATAATTTACAATAAATATATGATAGTTTAAGATGATTAATATGCTTCACAAAGGACAATGAAATTATAAATAACGAGTGCTGCATCAAGTTATAATAACGAAGTTGATGAATACGAACGTAATTATCGTAACAAGATTTGATCCGGTGCAGCAAAAACTCTTGGCGTGCGTTCAGTGCGCAATGAACTTTGGATGTAGTAAAATTTGCAGACTCTCTGTGAACTTTATTATATCGCAAGTTTATTTCTCTATTTCAGAAGTTGTCACTTTGCAAGCTTGATCAAAAGTTATGCTTGCAAATTTTCTAGCTGTTTTTTTTTTTTTAGTGTTGCGAGAATAAGATACGGAAAAAATAATTACAATATACATGTCCCTAAATAACTACATCCCTAATAAACCTAATAATATATGTCCCTAAAAAAATAAATTAGAATTTTCTCTCCAACCAGGAGGCGAATGAAACGAGCGTTGCGAGGAGAGAAAAATATTATTTGTTTATTTTTAAAGCGTCGCGATCTTTCACGATATTCCAACGCAGCTTCTCACGTTGCATCTTGACGGCCAGACGAGGCACGCTGTGGAATTTAAGATTCGTCTGCATTTCTCGCAGTGGCGACCTTCACAATGGAAGCGTCAAGGGAAAAGCCGAGGGCCTCGGCAGGATTACCTGCCGCTATTTACCCGTACCCGATGCCATTGTCGACTCGACTCGGTCCCCCTCGTCTAAACTTTCTCAAGAATTCCGTGCTGCACGCATCGTGCGTGGCGTCCGATACGCATCGTCGTAATCGTTAAGTACGGTCGGATGTTTGGGGATCCGACCTTCTCCGCAGCGTACTGGGAGGGTGGGTCCACCGACGTGTGTGCGCACCTGCGTTTCCTGTTGTTCGGTGCACATGATCGTGGACGCGCGCGCGCGCGCGTCCACCTGACGCGCCGGAAGACCCGTCGCTGACGCGAGAAACCCACGGCCCATTTCGTTCTATGAAACAAAAATGCTGATTCGCCCGAGGCTCCCGAGGGGAAAGGGTTGGCGGCATTGTACTCTCCTGATTACGGAAGAGTGCAGCTAACAGGAAAAAAAGTAAATTTCCCGTGTTTTCGCTTCGCGCTGCCGCACCGCTGTTTCGCTCATTTTGTTTGTTTACCAATAAGTTGTTTGTTTTTCTTTGATTATTCGCGCTCGAAAACAGGGTCAAACGGCTCTTGCATAAGAATCGTTATTTTAATTCTCGCGATTTTTACGAGCGTGCAGGACGGATAGAAGAACGGCAGATTCCCGAGAGATGATTCAACGTACAAAGTACTTTGGCGAAAAAGTTTTACTTTTTGTCATGACATAGTGGATTTCTAGAGGGCGCGAAATCGGGCGCGGCGATTTTTCATCCGCTTGATCAAAAAGCGAAGGTCCGCACTTCTCGATCTCAATTATCGCCGAGGGATTACCCTCCGCTTTGAGTCGCACTGCGACTCATTCCTCGAGTGCGCCGCGTACGAACTACGCGTCACGTCGCGCGTCGTCACCTGGCGCGTAATCGCATCTTGCGCTTTGTGGGACGCGAGAAACACTCCGCGCTGGAATTACCAGCAGATCAATGTGTTTTCAGGTCAAGGATATAGTTAGTCGGATATAGTCAGCCGATTCTATTACGAAGGTAGGTTTCTCGCCGCGGAACAATTCGCCCGCGAACGATTTCTCGCGATTCTTGCGCTCTCGTCGCGACTCGAAAATTTCGCACGAGTATATCGCCGAACATTCGTCATCCTTTGCAGAACCGCGCGAGAATTAATCCCGCCGACGCGCGTCTGTCTTCGCACATTGTCGTCACAGATTCGATTTCCGCGCTGGACGCGTCTGACGTCACGTCTCGTGATATCTTGTGACGTCGTGGCGACGCCGGTGAATGCGTCACGTTAAAAAAAGATTGTATCGGGAGACGAGGTTGGGGGGAGGGGAATGTAAGGCCTATCGACTACATCCTCGTCGTTCGTGAAAAGGCATTGCGTGCGCGCACGAGTGAAAGAGACAATCTGTCTTCCTTTCTTCGCCGACCGTCGCCTTTATTTGCCGCAAGTGACTCATCGAAGGGGTTGTCTATCGCGTGTGTAATCGAGCACATGTTCACTCCCGGGGGTACCACTTGTCCCCCCTCGCCACCTTCGCCCCTCTGTGCCGTATGCACGCGCGTGTATTCACAGGTCGAAACCTCAGGTGCAACGCACACGCACGCTACTGTATTACACGCCGAGTCGACACATACGTTTGGTATAAATAGATTCGATGATTCTTGAGACACCGCGCCGAGCACGATAACGTAGGGAAAGAAAATATTCAAACGGGTCTAATTCGGCGAGTGGATCGATAGTTGGGGCAATCTGAAATATTTGACATCGATCGTCCGTAGGGAACTCACAATTTTTCTATTATTAAGTTACTGATGAAATATTTACTAAGGTTCTTATAACGGTTAGGTCCATAAAAAAGGTTGATCTTTCCACATTGTTTCTGCTCCAGTGTTCAATAGTTGAAAAAAAAAAAACACTTTTTTGTGTCGCATTTCGAAATCTATGGAATGTAATAAAAATATTTTAGCCGCATTTGAAAGATAATTTTATTCTCTACAACTTTTGTTTTGATACTTTTTTTATTAAAAAATGCATACCTTTTTAGATATTTATAAAAATGTGTAAGAAATTGTCACGATATCGATGAATGCAAGTAGATAATCGTTGAATTACGAGAGGCTCGAATTCTCGCCCAGGTGAAAATCAAATCATTTCTTGTATTTACTTAACAGACGAGGCGGGAAGCCCCGTTCCTCTAAATAGTGTCATCCCTCTGGGATTAAACGAGGCGATAAATCCGGACGACGCGCATTTATACATGAAACAATCGGACGGAGTGCTGCCCCGAAATTCGTCTCTCTCGTTCGCGGATCGACCGACGTGACGCGACATTATCGTGCATACGTCTCGCGTGTACCTTACATACACTGTACGCGCATACGCGCATGTGGATGTGGCGAGGCGACACGGTCGAGATAAGCTCTCGATATCAAGCGCCAACACCGATAAGCCACATTCCAGGCAGCAGTTCTCGCGCACGGCGCCCGTCGTCGCGGTGTCAACAATTTCGCGCCCGTCCATCCCGCGTACATTACGCGCGTGATACCGCGTTCGACCGGTAATCGCGTGATCGATAACTTTCTCGATACATTTCATCCGCCCGCAAGTCCATGGCGATGTGGATCGACCTAAAGAACCGGGCGTGCGACCCGTGCAAGGCATGTTGGACATGCCTCGCTCCGCGGCTCGGAGTTTCCATTCTTTGCAGGTAAACGGCTGGTACGCCGGCTGACGGAGAAACGAGGAATTCTCCATGCGTGATCGCGTGAATAATTAAAATTCGTCGCTCGGAGATGGTAAAGGGAGAAATTTATCTTTCACGAGAGAACAACGTCCGTTTTCTATCGATCGATACGTGTCGATTTCACACGTCGTAATGTTGGAATTAATGGGACGTTTTACGGCTGAGCTCTTCGTGTTTTCTAATTTTACTCGCATTTGATCGATACATCACGATGCACCGTTTTCGCATTGGTTCTCGCATTCAGTGGCATCATCGCGAGGTTCCCCGCCAAGTATGACTCATCCGATTTCTCGCAAACGATAATCACGCGCACGGATTTTCATTAAAGTCCCGACGTGTCAGCCGCTTCATTTGAGTTAGAACGTGAAGAATCGGCGATGGATATTCGAGCTAAGCGTTAACATCACATCCACGTTCGTACCTCTCGACGATATCGTCGGTACCGTGGCGCCTTGACAGACCGCGATGTTTGCGAGCGCAATAAATTTTCGCGCATTAGTCGATTTAATTAAAGTGTCGTCCGTGAACACGCGCGCCGGGTGCATTTTCATGGCGTTGCCGCGGTAACTGTATATCTGCTAATATCCCTTCGTAGATTAAGTGAGATTATTTAAAACACCGGGTGCGCATACACATAAACGTGTCCACTTTTGTTTCCGTTTCCTGGGGGGGAGATATTAACATTGTGCCTAGATCCGCCGCGAGACGAAGAGCGCGAATTGTTTTACGATTTTTTTACCTTCCCCCCCCCCCAAACATTAAAGAGGCGCCAGTAGTTGAAAGTATTTCTTCCAAGCTCTTTGCGTTGAAAAATGTCGGATGACTGTACATCCCTTCCTAAATTCGTACTTGTCGAGCGACATCGTGGAACTTCCTGGGGGACAGTCAGAAAGGTCGGATATTAAACGGAACTGTTTGCGCCGGGAACAGAATGCTTTCTGCAAAGCGGTCTAACGTTGCCGTACGTCTCTTTGAACCGCTACACGTTAGTAATAAAACATTAATAACGCGTGAGACATAAGGATGGAACTTTAAAGGGAATCTTCTAGAAGGGATGTACACACACATACACACATATATATATATATATATATATATATATATATATATATATATATCTATGTTATACGCGAAAGTTGAAAGAAGCGAATAGTTATCCTGGGTCACCCTGTACATGAGTCGATACACTGGTCCCTTGGATCAGCCAACCGTAAAACCATCAAAGGATCCTTGGCTGCAATATCGCGAATTAAAGCTCAGTCCATATCGAGGATTAAGGTACATTGGATAATGCATATATGGTGATTCGGTCGGTTGGTTTTTATAATAAATTTACGTGACGAAATTTGTTAGGGTTCTTCGTGAGCCGTAACGTGAACGTATCTGACACATTTAAAATATGTAATAGCTCCAAATGCGTAATACGAGGGATAGGTGAATCGGCCACGTGGATCGTCCATTAAGCCTTCGATTAGAGGATGCTAATGGTCTCCGGTACACGGTTCGAATTTGACGGAACGGCCGTATTGGAATTTTCGGCACTCGTTTCTTTCTCCGCCGTGCAGGACCACCTACGAGTGTAAACGAACGGCCGTCACCGGGTCCGCTACGCCTACCATTACCGAGAACTTTGGGTCCCGGCGACAGAGCCACTTGAGACGAGAAGATATTAGGCACGGATTAGAGGATTCCGTAGCCACGCGGGACTTTTGGACGACCGATTCCCGGCTCGGCGAATCTGGTTTCACTCGTGGAACCCGGCAAGAGGGGAACCATTGTCCTTCAAACGCCCATAAAGTGCCTGGTCAGATCTCGTAACTCGAGTTTTCGGCGATCGTACACACGTGTTGCCACTGGAGTACGTGATACGCGCTCCGAAATTTTCAAAGCGGTCGGAGGTCGCGGAAGCGCAGTGTAAAGTTCGTCCCTCGAAAAGCCGATAAAGGGTGTGCCTCGTCGACTCTTCTCGATTCCGAAAATCGACACGACAGTGATCGTAAAACGACGAGTTGCGTAACGCGGTTTGTAAAAGCGATCACACCGCCCGTTTTATAAAGAGCGTATCCCTTCCTTGCCAAGGTAAAAGTCAATTCGGTATTGCGATCGACGCGCGCGCGAGCTCGACGTTGTGCTCGCGGGTTCGACGACCGAACCTGGCAGATCGGTAGGCAAACAGTATCGATAGGCGAGTTAATCTCTCGGACGGGCACGACGAATATGGTCAACACTGTCTGACAATGTCTATAGGTCGATCGATATGATTAAACCACACGTTGACCGAGCTACCATTTCGATGTCTATCAAAAAGGAAAGATTTGCTTTAAAAGATTTTATTTTAGCATATTTAATTCGAAAAGTCTGCGACTTTTAATTAGAATCAAATTGACAGCAATATTTTTTTGCAAACATGACTCAACAATTTTACGTTGCACTAGTAATATCATTTTTCGATGCTTTTCATATACAATAGCACAAATTATTAACAATTTTAGATATCGCAGCATACAATAAGAAATTTGCTAAAATTTATTAAACAGAGAATATAAGTGTTTTTTCTTTAAACGGATGCAGTTATTAAGACCTGACTAAATTATGATGGATTCTTTGCCACATGATGTCTTCTGAGAAAGCACAATGGGATTATTCAGAATGGTAGACCAGAAAACAGCAGTATGGTTGGATTACACCACATCGAATTCAATCATCTCTCTTTCTTTTTCCTTTCACGGGCTACACTCTTTTGTCTTATGCAAACCACATTGCGGCGCCGGCATGTGACGTATGCTTACTCTGGCTTCAAAAAGGATTGGAAAGAGGCCAAGAAAGAGCGTCTAAAAAGGAAAATGAGTGCGACAATGTGACTGAAGCGCGAAAGAAAAGGAACTCTATCATTAATTCTGACACAGATAGTTGGAAAACAACCCGAACGAAAGAAGATAATAGTACGACCTACTCAGTTACTCGTTCGATAAACGAACGTCCGAGCGATGAGGAAAGATGCTTTCTATCTCACCATCTTCTTGTTTCTTCCTGGAAGATATTACAGCTATTCTTGAATCCCTATGAATAAATGAGTAACATTTACTTTACGAATCAAGACATATCTCGTTGTAAGAAAATGAGTTGGTGAGAACTTTAGCATTTCCGCATATTTTGGTACACGTCCTAGATCTGCCGAGCCATCTTTTTATCTACGGATGCTTTAACCGATTTAGAATTGAATTCTTTTTCATATACAATTGAATAAAAACATGAAGAGTGATAACTTTGGACAATTAAAAATACATATATTTTTGCGGTATTAACTTTAAAAGCGTAAATAAAGATGCAGTGAATTGAAAAATTCTTCAGGTGAATTTTCTTCAGGTCACGTCACACAATTTTAATGAAACTTTATAATTCAAAGGTTATACGACGATATATTTAATGTAGAAATTAAAAACGTAATATATTAAGATTTTCCTCGATATTTTCATTGAACAGAAATTTGATTCCAAATTGGTTGAAGGATTTATATGTAGAAAGCTGAATGCGTGCCAGAGATGTGGAACATCCTCTTTATTAACGCCACATTGGCGATTAATCTATTAAAGGATCACCGAATCATTGACCCGCGTGCGACAGATACTGCTGGACGATGATTACGCTGTTTACACACAGTTATCGGCATAATCTGTCCTCTTGCCCCGAAATGATTGAACACCTCGGGGCAAAGAATTACGTAATTTAATCAACCATGTCACGAGTGCAATCGTCTTCGTGCGCTTTGTCCCGCAAATTACTGTTCAAACAACATTCGGACGTACATGGCTCGGATCAGTAAGCACATGCAGGTAGATGTAATGGAGGCTTTAAGCACAATCGATAAATATTTCCGCGGTCCAAGTTAATCCAAATGCGCGTTCGGCATTACGGAACCATTCGAGTAATGAGAGTTGCGCAATGATCGGAAGGGCAGAGGAGGAGGAGGGGGGGGGGCGGATACGCGCATTCTATTTCATTTGACGCGACACACATTCACGAACAGACAAAGCGCCGCGTCCCCTCCTTCGCCGCGGACAATAAAATTGCAGACAAAAATCTGCACACAATATCAAGGTGTCTCACGATACCACTCAGCATCCTGTATCCGATGGTCGAGTGCCCCATCCATTTGTGGCCTCGATCACAAGTGCGGCACTTAACGCGTATCCATGCCGCTCCCATTGAAATGTTATATTTAACGTATATCGATCAGCTCGGTGTGAGAACGTAGAATTTCATTCAGACGAGGGCTCGATGATACATCTCTCCGCGTAAAGTCCAATTTGTTACAATTATTATCTGCAATCGAATGTAATTTGCAACAGTTTTGAGGGACGAGATAATTTTACTCAGACAACGCTACTTGGAAATATGTATTTGCGCCTTATGCGAAAGATCGATATCGCTGGAAACCATCGAGCTCGCCACTATTCCAATCTCGCTACGCGCGACGCCATCGTGCCTTTTTCTCGCGCGCGAGATACGCCTCGGGCGTGGAACGTTCAGGAAGCAAGGTCGGATTGATAATCGTGAGAAAGATGAAAACGATCGTCGGATCAGCTGAGAGTCGAAATACTATACGAGGAACGAGACGATGACGGTGAACGCGCGGCATGTGCGTGAGAATGCGTGCGTTCACGCACACTTTTGTTCCATGCGCGTGAGCTCGCGCGAAGCGCCGGTGGAAGGGGAGGCGAGGGAGGAAAGAGCGAGAGACTTCAATGCTGGAGCCATGTGATCGCCATGGTAATAGAGAGTGGTCTTGAGATCCTCAGATCGAGCCAGCTCACCGCGGATGAGAGAGAGAGAGAGAGAGAGAGAGAGAGAGAGAGAGAGAGAGAGAGAGAGAGACGAAGGAAGAGAGAAATAAAGAGGCTAAGAGAGGAGAGTTCCAAATTCGTCCGAAGACGAAAAGACAGCCGAGAATGACGCTTTACCGAGATGGATAGAGATCCGGAGACAGGAATGCAGGCCGAGAGAGTTAGATGGAGAAGGAAGGATAAAGCGACGACGAGAGAAACGGAGTAGGAGAACAAGAGCCGAAAATGGGAAGAGGACGGAGTACGCTGCGAAAGAAGGATGGAGGATTACGGAGGAAGATCGGAGAGAGCGAGAAGGAAGATTCGAATGCTGCGAGATGAAAAGAGACATTCGTGGTTGAACCGGTGAACAGTTGGAGGAGGGAGAGAAGAAAAATGGGTAGGAGCGAGGTAAGGCAGAAACGCGCAGCTGGAAGGTGAGCGTTGGGGAGATGGTTGGAGGAGAGGAAGGGGGTACATCCTGCAGAAGGAAAGAGATAGCAGTATGTATATGTACGAGAAAGAGCGAGAGAGAAAGAGAAGGGGGAGCAGAAGGATAGAAGGAGATAACTGAACAGGTAGACGAGAGAGAGGGAGGGAGGGAGGGAGGAGGGGAAGAATAGATAGAGAGGGAAAACGAGAAGGGGGCACCGCTTGGCTTGGCTCTCTCGGGGTAAAGCGAAGCCAACAAACTCACGTCAGTCCGAAGCCGGAGGGACGCTCGTTCTCCTCGTGCGTTCTCCGTATTCCGTTTATTCCGCCACGTCCACGACGTATCTTTTTCCCCCCGCCAGAAACTGTGTGAACATCCGCGGGCCTCTGGCCCAATCTCTCGTGGACGTCTAGAAGGGGGGGGGGGGGAAGGACGGAGGGTGTGCGACCGATAGTCTCACGGCGCAACGCTGAAGATCGAGAAAAACTCGAGCTCAACGAGCTCTTCCCTGAAGCGGTTTCCGGCGACTTGTCGCGCGTGACCGATATCGGAGCCCACGGGACCGCGATTGGGTTGTTATCGCTAACGGTCGGTTGTCGCGGGCCGATTGTCGCGTCGGGGTTGGAGCGGGGCGTGAACTGGGCGCAATTAAGGCGGTTAACGGAGCCGGGAATATCCATCGGCCGGCGCGGTGGGCCAAAACCGGTACGAGCGTTCTCCATGCGATATAGCTCGCGCCGCCGCACCGCCGCCGCCGCCGCCGCCGTCGTATCGCCGCTGACTCCTCCCTCGTCGCGCACAGCCTTCGGAAGGTGCATACACCTCCTTCGCTGCCGGTCGCAGCTCCGTCGTCGTCGTCCGTGCATCCACGCCAAGCGTCCGTCGCGTGACCGTATACACGCGCGCTCGGCCGCCAAGCGTACAACCGAGTGGTGTGTCGGTGTTTGTGTGTGCGTGTATTCTCTTTCTCCCACTCTCTCTCTCTCTCTCTCTCTCATATTCTTCTTCTTTCTCCCTGTGTTTCTCAGTGTGCGCGTATACAGGTGGAATGTGCCACCGTGCGCGCGCGGCACACGGATGTACACGCTGACGCGTAAAACCAGCGAGGGGCGAGATAAGGTCGAGCCGTGTGAGGTGTAAAGTGATCCACGAAGAGAATTCTCGCGAGCGAAAGACGACGCGCGGAGGGAAAACTTCAGGGAAAAGTCTCAGTGTTTGGGACATGATGTACATCTATGAGGATTTATATTAATTTCGTAGATATAGTTATATATGTTGTGGCTGAAGAACGTGAAGGTTTCCGTTGAATGGAAAGCGAAGAATCTGGATCAAGAAGAATCTTATAAAAATTCCAAGATTGAGGAAATCGTAAGGGATAAGGCACTTGACTCGGCAAATAGACGCAGGATCGGCGTGGGAACAAGCACGAGGCCGCTCTATTGTCGGAATATTTAAACATCGAAAACAGGAAAAGAGAATAGCGCGCAAAAAGCATAAAAATAATATTGCACGGAAAACTCGCTCTCCGCAAATAGATAAGCGTAACTATCTAATTACATTGCGATTGGCGAGATATGAAGTGACGAGGTGTGGTAGGAGGAAGCAGAAGGTCCTGTGAAGGAATGTAGAAACATTTCGCGAAGATTGGATCAAGACTAAAACAATAATTCAGCGAACTGAAATTGAATAAAAGAAACGTTTGAAAAGGAAGAAGCTAAACGAAAAAGATACTAAAGACAGACTGGGATAAAAGATAATTGGAGATAATCAGCGGATACAAAATATATTCGGACTAAGGAAGAACAGAAAGAAAGTCTGTCTCGAAGAACACAGTCAATTAGAAAAGCACGGGTGAATCTGAAGAGAATGAAGAATGTTCAGTGTTGAATTACGGGGATCGTAAGAGAAGACGGTCGAAGAATCGGAAAATCCAGAAGACCTCAGTGCTGCAGGAGGCGCATTGAAATTCTTCATCCGTCAGCAGCTTTGTCGCGAGTCGCGCGAGCGTCCATGAGGCTTGAGCGAAGGACGAGCCGTTGAGAGGTCCACGCCATGAGAATCCTCAAAACGCTACACTGGTAGGTTCCCAGCGAATGCAACGCGACGCCGTGCCGCGCCGCGCGGTCTTTGCACACTCGTCCCCGCGCAGTAATTCGCGCCGCGCATTCCGCGCGCGCGATCGAGAATTTCGCGCTGCGAGTCGATTCGAAGGAGATAGAAGCCAGGCGAGATACGAACGGAAAGGAGTATTTTACACCTGGGCTTTTTCATTCGAGAATTCGCCATATTTGCCACAATTGAAGTAAAAAGAAATCGTGGAAAATTTTTCTCATTTCTCTCTCTCTCTCTCTCTCTCTCTCTCTCTCCTTGCTTTCTATTGTAGCGTCACGAAAAACTGATAACAAAACCGTTATCGACTCACGTTCGTGGCATGGGAAATGACGATTGGAAAAGGAATTTTGCCGCCTGAGGCCTTTTATCCCACAACTCGTTACTTTCACCATAGAATTTAAAACAGAAAAAACGTTTTCCGATTTTCATACGTTTTTATGATACAGAGAAATATGAATGGTTTGAAACTATCTGCGACTTCTTTTGTGGCAGTTGTATACCTGTAGATATTTCAAAGGAGATTCGTGACAGAGGGAATAGAAATTGAAAATTAAAAATAGCAAATTTTTGAATGGCAATAAATGATTTTGGAATATATTATAGGTAAAATCTTTTTCTAATTTGCAAATCATGACAGTTCCCATATTTCCACTGAAATCAATGAAGCATTTATTTTTACTTTAAAATACGGCATATAGTACGTGCCTGAATGAATGCGAGTTGAAAAATCGACTTTAATAAGAGAAAACCCGATTTTTCAGTTCGTGTACCATATTCTTGAATTTCTGTAATATACTTGTGCGAAGCACCTTGCAGATACACCGTTCTCTCACATGTGCTGCACATGTTTCGATACCTGATGTATAATTTAGATACATGATAACACAATTTCGATACGTTCGGTGCACTTCCGGACGTTTCGTGCACGAAATATCGGCAGATAGTACGTTCTGACAAAAACTCATCAATACTTTCCGGTGCGAGCATTGACAAACTATCGCCAGAATCGTCATAAATCTTTTCTGCGAGTCATTATGCCATTATTCCGAGCTAGTTTGTGCATAATTGAAAGTAGTTTTCACATACACGTTACACATGGAATGTTGTAACTCTAAATACCGGTATAGTTAACGTTACAATTAACGCACAACAAGCCGTATTATTCGCAGTGATCGTAATGATACGAGCATTTTCTCGATCGCGTGAAGCGTGAGTAAACGACATTTTCTGGCTGCATTACGATTTCGCGAAGATCACTTCCGCTTGATATCACAGTCGCTATCATAATTCTTACGCGCTGCAAGTTGTGCAGGATATGCCTCATATGGAATTACAGTGCATAGCATTTAATTGTCTGCGAAGAAATATGCGTAAAAAGTGCGCGTTAATGGCAAGCTGCCGTCACACTTGCGTGCTTAAATTCGAAGTGACTTAAACATTTTCTTTGAGATAGGTGAATTATGCTGCACAGAGTGAAATATAAACTTGTATTTGTAGCGCTTTAATTAAAGATGCCTAGTTGAAGGGGAGAACGAAATGTGGAGAGGCAAAGGGCCGGATTTCGTGCATATAGATATTCCACAGGGAATGAGAGTTCTAACACGATGTAGATATAACGCATTAAGCCCCTCCCCCCCCCCCCGCCCCATGAGATACAGCTACTTGATAATTTAATAGCAGCTTGCTTGTTATCAAGTGCCACTTATTGCTTAGTACAGTCGGAAGATCTCGGTAATAACTGTGGTAATAACTGTGCGTTATTACCACAGTTAAAAGACATAAATACCAGCATATATAATATGATTACTTATCGGGTGCCAATTGTTTGTACCGCGATACAGAGCTGCATTGCAAAGGGGTCCCGCATTTTACTTTCGAAGCTACCTGACATCTGAAAATAAACAACAATGCTAAATCGCCATGGCTTAAGATCCGTATTCGTGACAGTCGCATCCAGAAGTAATGTAATGCTTTGCGAGCTGATGATTAATTTCTGAGCTGATGACTATTTCAATTCTTTCTTAGAAACGGATGACGATGCATGAAGATTTATCGTATCATATGTATAATTTAATCCCTCTCTCTCTCTCTCTCTCTCTCTTCTTAGCTTTATTGATTCTTGATTCTTTTGTTCAAAAGAATAGATGTAAATACGAAAGGCATGCAAAGTAACGAAAGTCAAGAAATGAAATTTCGATCGCGCATAAAATGCAGTGCCTCTGAATGAAATTCGGGATAAACGTGCGTATAAATGTGTAGATATGTATAAAATGGAATATTCATGGCAAGTTTTATAGAAGCATGCTAGGGAATATCTGTACTCGACTCTGGGAACATCAAACGCGAACTCTCACGTGGAATTCGAGACAAGGGGAGATCACGTGTTTCCGTTCCTGACTGCAGCCCTGCTTACCTGTCCGCCTCCACAGGTATCGTTAAGCCAGGGTCGGATACACGGAGTTGTACATTACAATGAATACAGTGTGATATGCACGAAGTAACGCAGCGAATATCCTCACGGAATTGCCTTTTTCATTTTTGTTATATGTAAGATGTATCTGTGCAAAAAGCGAAAAAAAATGCGCGTATAAGTAAAAATATAATTTACATTTCAATTGAGATATTTCTGATAATGAAAAGCAGCCGTTCGGCACGACAAATATTGAAACTGCACACATAAGTTTGAATAAAAAACCCAATTTAATTTACTTCACATGTAGTAACTTAAAACTCTAACAGGCTGTTAACTGCGAGTCGTAATCGAATGGCGCATTCGGGAAACGAGTTTTATTCTTTCCATACAGGAATTTATACAAGAGATTTACACCTTTTCCACTTACATTTTCTTCCCATTTACATTTACACTTTTTTCCACAAATACCGCGAAGACAAATGTAGCTGAACGAATCATTCCTTTTCTCTTTCATATTTATGACATACCTCGATCGAGTTTTCATACGACGAGAGACGCGCCAGTGTTTTTCCTGCGTTAAAACTCTTCCGCCGTTTCATACAAAACTCGTACAAAACTTTTATGCGAAAATGCAAAATACTCGGTAGGAATTTAAGTCACGCAAGGCATCGTAATGTATTCATCCCGGTAACTCACATTACATAATCGCGGATTTCGCACGCGATTACGCGAATAATTGTTCGAGCCTTGAGTACGCCCTGATCTCTTTTCGTTAAACATGGATAGTTACGCGCGCCGTAATTTAGCAACTTGATTTCCGCAGTAAAACGGCGGCGACGCCGTCCGGTGAGCGGTCATAATTATCGATAAGCGTCGCTACAAAAATAAATTGGATCTTTATTGGGCGTAGAAATCAATATTTCTGACTTTTCGCGACCTTAACGTGTAATTATCGGCTCCGTCGCGTTACCCACATTGAGTCAAAAGTGACGAATTCCTGATATCGATTGCCATTCACTGCATGCGCGCGTCAGCACAATGCTGCCCATCTGAATCCCGGCAAATCACGATAATATAATCGATGACACTGTCCTTTCATATACTATTGTTGTGTAACTCGTAACGATCGTTTCGTGCATCTGCGCGAACTTGAACGATCTCCGCGCTGCGTAATAATAATGTCGCTGACGACGCTGAAAAGTCAAACAGTTTCGCTTAAGGTAGCCGCACGTCACGTCGATGAGAAAACCATGATACGATAAAAATGCAGACATGAATGGAGAAATTAATTAAGAAAGCAAGAGTGACCTTTCGCAGAAATCACGATTTGTACAGGGACGCAACACCGCTTCCATTAGACTTGCATTCCTTTCGCGAGTCTGCGTTTCGTCAGGACACGTAATACTTTCACTCGTATATTTTGTGCGCCTCTTGCGCGAATTTTTCGGCCGCGATTACTGGAAAAATTAGCGACATGGTCACACAAATGCGACGAAGCTTGTCTCGTGGAAAGCAGCGTATTCCCGGATTTCATTTCTGCGTTATTTTAAAAAAGATGAAGAACGAAGGAAAGTTCTTTCAATTGAAAAAACTGCCATTTCACATAGAATTAAAGGATATCTTAAAGAATATTATATGTAGTTAAATAGGGCTCCGAAATTTAATTTGGCAAACTCGAATAATGCAAAATAAAAACTTTAATTGGATCTTCTTGGTGAGAACTGTGTCGTTTTGAAAGCTCGGATGGACGACGATAAAGTACATCATGTTTTATGAAGATTTAATTATAAGCTATATTATTATTTTCGATTGCATCATAGATAGATTATTATATCGATATAACGCTGTGATATAGCTTTTATGAGTCAATTTAGTTTTTAGTTAACTCACGGGTGAAAGCCCACGTTGTAAGTTAGATTATTATCGTTATCATCAATTTACCTTATAGCCGATCATCTCAAATTACTATAAATGCAATGCAACATTTTCATCGCTTTTGATTCCTTCGCTCGATTTGTGTTGCGCACAGCACGAGAAGAAACTGCGCCGTAACGATCCTTGTGACGATTATTATTGTGTTTATATTATTGTCAACAATAAAATAAAAAATAGTACCATTTTTCTTGATGAGATTATCAACTCAGATAGGAACGCATGCAGAAAAATTTTAGCCTCATTTTAGTTTTAAAATATAATGTATAATTATATTGCGTAATAAGTCTACATTTAAATTTAAAAATCAGTAATTCTAAATTTAATTATTGTAACATTTAGCAATCTTTAAAAAATTGATGCCTAAAATAAATTTCTATATAATTGTAACATTAACAAGAATCATCTTAGCACAATTATTACTGAATACATTTTAGAAATTAAGTTTGTAATTATTGTAAAAATCGTTGCAGCATAAAATTGTACAATTATTATTCGAGTAATAGTAAGAAATTCTTTTTAATTTTTATTTTTTACATAACTTTGCGTCATTATTTTGTCAATATTTAGAACTTATAATTGTAAAATTCTATTTCAGCAAAAGATATGCGTTTTGCAGAATCATCTTAACACAATTATTGCGAAAGTTTCTTATCTGGGAACCTACAAGTGCAAGAATGTACTTGGCTTAAATTAAAGGACCGTCACAAATTTCAGAATGTTTTTCTTGTAGCTTCGGTTCGAAATTGGTCTGACCGTGTCCGTTTTCTTGGAAACGCATTCTCATATACCCGGCCTGCCCTTTAAGAAAGGCGATCCCTCTTGAAAGCTCTGACAGGTCGACCGGCTTAGTTGTAGTTTCGCAGACGGTGATCACGCTGACCTGTTCACGTTTTCCATTACAGGCTCCACGTGGAACAGATGCACGCGGAGCGTACCACGCTTACACATTAAAGATCGACTAACTATTGGAAAGTACGATCTACGGCGTTTCTTGTGCGGAGAGGAAAAAATGCAGCGTTTCTTAACGAAACTGTCCGGTCCTTGCACTCCGCTTTATTTAATTCTCGTAAAATTCAAGATTAAAATTATTTTCTACAAACCTTGAAGGTTTGAACCTTGAAGAAGAGTTATGAAAGGGTTATTTAAAAAAATACGCATTGTTAGAATATAATTTTTAGACAGACATAAAATTTGCACTTCGTCTTTTATTATATTTAATAAAAAATATAATTCGAAATTACAAAAATTTTTGTTATCTGAGACGTTTATATTCTTT
The DNA here is from genome assembly GCA_928718305.1 of Tetramorium bicarinatum. Taxonomy (NCBI): domain Eukaryota; kingdom Metazoa; phylum Arthropoda; class Insecta; order Hymenoptera; family Formicidae; genus Tetramorium; species Tetramorium bicarinatum. The sequence continues at coordinate 16,603,500 of OV788320.1, forward strand.
TATATACTAAAATTTTATATACCAAATGAAAAACATAAAATTACGAAAGAGTAAAATTTAATTTATTAAATACAGAGAAACGCGACGTTCGCTTTTCCTATTTAGCTTACAATAATTCTAAAGATTTCATTAAATGCGTTGCATAAGATGCCACCGAAAACGCAGGGCGTCTCGTTTATACTCAAGCGTATATTGAATCATGGTACCGTATTTCCTATCGCCTTTGTTCGCGATTTCCATTGTCTCCTTCTTTATCGTCCGCTCTATGAACCCTCCACGCGTATTTGCGTAAGGACCAAACGAGTGTAATGGCGTTCTTGTATTGAATGCTCTGCACCCTACAATGTAATCAGATCTGCGAAAAGGCCTATTGGTCCTATATAGGTGGACGGTCTTTGTCGCGTAAATCTAATTTCCGATATTTTGCGTTATAATGCAAAACAGAAACGCACGCGCGTAAATGGAAATTATTGCGCCGAACGTTTAACAGTGCCGTCAAGTTAGAAAAAATGTAGATTTTTTGATGAATTTAGATTTGACATAGAGAACTCTCGAACTGGGCTATCATCCCTTTTTGCAATATTTCAATATTCAATATCAATTATTATTGTAAAGCAATATGTATATATAAGATTATAACATATGAATTTTTTTGAACTTTATGAACATATTTATTTTTAAAAAATGATACGTAACCGGATATAGTTATTTTTCCATTGCCAACATATTTTTATATTTATACATTCGTATATTCCATTTATTTATTTATTGGTAAAAATACGCACTGACACATTTTATATAGTTCAAATAAAAATTGCGAGTCAATAAATCAAGAAATATATATTACATTTTAATGCGATAGAGAGAGAGAGAGAGAGAGAGAGAGAGAGAGAGAGAGAGAGAGAGAGAGAGATTTCCAGATATATATATAAATTTAATACAACAAATAAACTTTTGATCAAAGAATTTTTATTTAATCAATTGATAATGTAAAGCAAATAGTTTGGTAAAAAATTTAAATATGTTTTAATATATTTATTATCAAAATTTGTAATGTAGGTACTTTGCAGTACTATTAATTAAACTTTGCATTCAAATATGATAATCTGCTAAATCCCGTATATAGTTTAGTTATATGTTTGTTGTAGGTTTTTTTTCAATTGCCATAAAAATTTTAGCCGTTACTCAATACGAAACACATTACGCTTTAATATTCCACGATTACGAGATTTATTGAGGATTTTTAATGGCATTCTTTTAAGAGACTTTAGTCAGAAACAACTTTATAACGAAAAATAACTACCGTGGACTCTTTCTTGAACATGATAAAACGACGAGTGACAAGCTGTAATACATATATTTTAGATTTATCGTATCGAAAGTTTCTTTCCGATCTGTTACCGTGTGCATGTCCCAGAGACTTTTCGCACGATCGAACGACCAAGAGATTCTACATTCGTTTGAGACATCATGTAACATGCACTATCGAGAGTCATGTGATATATAGCGGCTGAATTTATTTCCACGTGAGCACCGTCACGTTCTGCGAAATCTAAAAATATGGAAGGAAGGAATATTCTAGGGAAAGAAGGAAAAAGAAAGACGGGAAAATGAGGCATCGCCGAGATAAATGACACTTTCTCTCTCAACGAAAAATAAATAAGATAAATTGCATATTTTTTTATAATTTTTATAATTTTTCGCGATTTTGTCTCAGTGAGTTTTGAGAAAAACGTTGTACGTTGCCGTTTCAATTACATAATTTGACTGCTATATTTATGTATTTCACCGAGGAGAAATAAAGTATTATTGCTATGGCATTTAATTGTTCTGTCACTTCACTATTACTTTACTATTATTTATAGTAAAGAAAATAGCCAACAATGGTTATCAAAATTGGGTTATTGTATCGTTTCTTACATCAGAACTTTTTTATCGCGAGCATGACTTCCCTTAATGGTACGTTGTCGTAGGTGCCTCACGTCAACATTGAGTTAGTTTACGCCTTAAAGATATCTAATTAACCGCAAATGCATAATGGTATCCCGACGTACTATTTTCGTTCGTAACAACTGGCAATTTACCTTACTCAGGTTGCGTGTTAGAAATATATACCAATGACTAGTTATCCTTCACTTAGTTTCCATCGTCTTATAAAAAAAAAAGAGTTACAGTTACTTGTCTGTTTAATATTCCATCGAACGTTTATCTCGTTAAAGATCAAACATTCTGTTTCTATTTTCAGATAATACACTTATAATTTTTTTTATCTCATACAGCTTAACAATACTTATGAAAATACAAGATGAAAAAATCTTCAGAAAAATATTTATTATCTTATTTATTGTAAAATGTAAATTATTTATATTAAACAATGCATATTTACTTGATGTAATCTTTAAACGTTGTCTTTCAAAGCATTGCTAATTTATCAGCCTGAGATATACTTTTGCGTGCTCGTAGATTCTAGTTTCACATACGATATAGTATACTATTGAGAAATCTGAAAATCACGCGGAGTTGAAGAATAACGTCCATTAACAGTAACATTAACGCAGGATCTTGTCTCTTATTTTAGGTCCCGAAGGCGTAGCGGTAGTGGCGTGACGGACATACACTCTCAGCAACAGCAGCAGCAGCAATTGCAGTTGCAAGAGAACAACAACAGTAGCTCGCGCGACGCGAAGAAGCCGCAGGAGGGACTGGGGCCCGATGAGATGTGGGCCCCTGGCGCCCTGGGCCATCATCGGGAGCTACCTGTTGATGTGCCCGACACCCTTCTACAGAAGGCCTACCCCAACAAGGTAAAAAACTGCTCTTCCAATTATAGGAACGGGCTACAGCATCGTCCCCGTAGCGCTAGCGACCTCGATCTCTCCCTAAACCTTAAAAACGAGACTCTTAAGACACGCACCATCGCGGACGGACGTGCTAGACTCGTATCGAACGATCGCGCGCACGACGTCACCGACGCGGCGGCCAGGACGATCAAAAACGTCCACAACGGTCTTGAGCCATCCATGCTGAAGATCGAGCTAAATATCGAGGACGAGGAGGAGAAAGTGAAAGCCACCAGGAAGAACCTGGGGCTTGACAAGTATCGCGATGGCCCGATTGCAACCGGCTCGCCAGACTTGAAGAATACGTTCAAAGCTTTCGAAGTGTACGCGAATGTTGACGAGGACGCGGGCGGACAGAAGGAGTCCAGCGTCGATATTGAGGACGACTACCCCTTTGCCAAGGAAGATTATCCTACCATGCTGAAAACGTGCAGCGACGATTCGGCGAGTCCAAGGAGCTCGTCGGGTAGATCGGATAGCACGGCTCCCCTTGATACCAGTTTGATAATCAGGCACAGCAAAAATCACAAGGACTCTCCTACTTACGACGTCCGAAGGATAGATCTCGGCTCTCCGTGTAGGTCGGTAGTGCCCGACATCAAGGTGGCCCCGCTTTTCGGCCGTTCGAACCGGGACACGACTTCCTTCGACAATCCGGCTTATGGATTGACGGACTTGCAGGATCTTCAGGGGCTGTTGCGATCCGACGAAATGTCGGACTTGACCAGGCTGATAGACGAACAATCTCCGATCCCAAGAACGCCGCAGGATCAAGTGTCACCTGTTCGCGTCAAGGATCAGCAGACGGAACTTTCCCAGACCGAGCCAGCGGGCAAGTCCGCGGGCAAGAGCCCGACGAAACGTCGTACAAACGATGAGCGGACTAAATTGAAAATGAAAACTCGCAGCCTCGATATCGAGGAATTAATTCGGACCGGTTCGACCGATGACCTGCTCGGCATCGAGTTGAGCAATCTCTCCTCCTCGTCCCGGCAACGGCCGAAGAAGAAACGGCATCAGCAGATCTCCAGCGGTTATTCCACCCTGAGGAGCGAGGCCTCTGGCGAGCTCGAGCTGAACGCGGAACGCAGCTTCCTCGTGGTGGGCCGAAAGCCTTACCGCGAGGTGGCCGTCGATTGTCCACCGGATTTCGTTCCGGTCACCAAGTGTCACCCGATATATCCGCCGCCGAATAAAACCCCCGGCAACAGCAAGCACAACACCCTCGAACCGAAGCGCGATCGCGCGAGCGTCGCTAACGAGGGGAACTCGTGCGCTGCGACTACGACGATGACCATGACGACTACGACAACTACGCTCGTAGCCTCCCCTCGCCTCTCCCCGAACGATAATAGCTTCACGACGCTGTCTAGTGCCGACGGTAGTGCTAAAGAGACCGTGGTCGCGCGCTCGGTAGACCATAAGCACAGCTTGAAGAAGGTAAGGTCCAGACTCAAGAGCTTGATATGCAACAGCTTACAATCTATCCTGCACCACGAGCATGGCGATTCGCTTGGCGCTTACAGCACGCAACGCTTTAACGTACCGACGCAGTCTCGCTCTAACGAGCCTGTTTTGCGGTCGTTCGTCAGAAACACTGAAAATTCCAACGAACGAGACGTACAGTTTTTCATCGGGAGTCGAGGATTCGAGAACCTTTGTTTCGATGTTGACGGTTTCTTGGAGAACAGAGAACGCGCATTCTCCGCCATTCATGGAGAGGAGGTTTTTAAAAATTGGCAGAACCCCTTTCTCGAAGAAGCTGAAAATAATAAAATGATCTCTTCTTTCCCAAGAGCGACCGGTGATTCTATATGCTTGAATGATCTCTCTAATTTCTCTCAGGACAAAGTGAGTTCTTCGGAAAGCCTCGTTGATTTCAAGAAGGAAACCAAGAAGGTTACCTTTTCCGATTGTCCGAATGAGATTAGTTTGTTTCCCGGGCAAAACGTCGCGTTTTTCAAAGTTGCGGACAATATCCACAACCATTCATCCTTCATTCAAGAGACGAATCAGAATTCTCGGAATTCTTTGCGCGAGCTTTCCTCCGCAGAGCAGCGCATTGTACCTCTGTTTGCCGATACGCGTTTTTCTGACCGTTTTCGTCGTCCACAAGAAAGGAAGCGACATGACAACCCTTACTATCTCGATGATTTGCCGAAAAAACAAAATGAAAAGAATTCCAGGCTATCCTTCGAGTACGAATATTTCAAGTTGTTGGACGTTCCGTTTATGCTGCCCAACAATAGCGTGAAATTTCGCGTTAATTGGAAAAGCATATCCGACCTTTCAAATTTAGGCGCTTGGCCCTCGGCAATTATAAAGAGATCCTTTTCGCTCCCTGATTTTGTTTCGGTATCACATTCGAAAATCACATTCTCACGACCCGTCGTCGAGCTGGATAAAGTTGACTGTCCGTTAGCCTTACATGACGGACTTTCTGACGAACGTACAGAGAAGAATGCGTCAAAACCACCAATGCACACTTTGAAGAATCGTTCGCTCAAGTCGCACGTCGACGCTCTCGAACAGGTAAACCACAATGGACTTCGCCACGAGTTTAGAAACTTTCGCTCGTCGAATAATTCGAACGGCGTCCTTGCACTTTGGAAATTTGCAGATCTTGCAAAGTAACTTTGCGGTTGATTGCCTCTTGAATTACTTGACTAAATTCATCATCATTCTAGTCATATTCCTTGACGCTAAGAGTCGTGATCTGTCTATTAAAGAAATACTTTCGGAGATCATAGAGTAGTAATTTCTCTTTGCCTTCTGCACAAGAGTGACAGTAGAAACTGTGACAGAGAGTCGCGCTCATAATTTTTCAATTCTTTCACATCTGCTGCTATCTGAGAAGCGTAGTATTAATTAAAAATTCTTTTATATCCCGAGGCATGTTTGTAAAATTAAATCCGGGATCAAACTTGAGACCTGCTAACTAGAAATCGACCAACTGCTTCTATACGCTTCTATTCTATTTGGTTAAATAATCAAATAATCGAATAAAGATACAAATTCGTAATATTTTTTATTTTAACAAGACCTATTATATTATTGCAAGGACAAAATGTGCGAAGACTGCCGTTCAATTAAAGACGCAAAATGAGGAGCATGCGTAGAGGAATGTGGAATATTTAACATGAGATCATCAACAGCATGATAAAGTAGCTACAAGCTGCGCAACAAAACTTGCAAAGTAAAATGCCCGTCGATTTAATTATATTAGGAAACATGATCGTAATCGTAAATTACATATCTTAATTAACATATCTCGAAATAATGAGTGAATTCACAGTCAGAGATTCTAAATAACATGGATTCTTGCTGTTTTTAGTAAACAAAGGTTGATATAAATTTGAAATTAAAAATAGTATCGTTATCAAACGTTATCATTTTCGATTATTGATGACTCACAAGATCATTCAAGAGTCGGCATTTTACTTCTATTTCTTAATGCTTTCGACATGCCTTCTTTTATTGCATGTATTTCGCTGTCTCTTCTACCTTTTCTTTCTCTCGCTTATCTGTCGCTTTAGCTTCTTCTCTTTGTCTCTTCCTTCTTGCCTTTGCCGCGTGCAAAACTGCGGTTCTACGAAGCATCTTCGACCCAAGTATACGAATAGTGTGTTCTGGAAGTAACGATAAAAGAAAGAGGAATGCGAAACGAAAAGAGTTGGGAAATTTGGTAAAGTAGTTTGCGCGGCGTCAGGCACGTGGAACCATTAATACGAGCTATTTCGGAATGGATTTTTAGGCCGGTCTCAACGGGGTCAAGCCTGCCATCCCGCCTCGCGATCAGAAGAGAGCACCTGCCAGACCGCCGAAAGATAATCTGCGCCTATCTACGCAGAACAATAATGTCGAGACGAGCGATAACGCCAATGCCGAGCCGACGCAACAGCAGCTTCATTCTATTAGGAAATATCAGGTAAGAGACGGGGATATCGCACCTGCGTTGTGTTGAATCACGTAAGCACGCATGATAAGCATTCGAGAAATGCGGACACCGCCGCCGATTCCGTGTCGAATTTCGAAGGACGTGAAGGAATGTGAGTATCGGGAGCATAAGAAGAAAAAAAAAACAACAAGCTAAACGTGTACCTAGAACACACATTCGAAATGTCATTGTTAAGCTCGAAGTCACGTCCGTTAGGAGCACGAGTTCGACATGATCGGTTTGCAATACGAACGTTGTCTGAAATTGGTAAGTTGCGAGACGTTTTCGTTTTTCCTTCTTTTGTTATTATTAACACTGAAGCTGCTGAGCTGCATCTGGCAGGAGAGGACAAATTCGATTTCGCTGGATGCAAATTACGTCCGGCCATGATAATTGCCACGAAACGCGTCGGTTTCGCTTCACGTAATAAACATTCTCGTAAAAAGGCAGCTTTACGCGAGACACGATATTTGCATATTGAAGAAGGGTTGACCGCATATAATATCGCCGGTCTGGCTCGTAAACTGGCACGAGGCTTCCGCTGGTGTTTCGTCACGACGATAAAACTTTGCGCTTCTTACTTTCGTCGGAATTTACGATTTTGCCTTGTGATCGGATTAAGTCGTTAATGGGCGCGTTTCGGCCCTGGGATTTTGCGGGAAGCTTTTAACCGTGAGAATAGCGCGCAGCTATGGGTAAACAGTAGTATGATTGCGTTGCGTAACGATGCGAAGGCAGTAAATGACAGATCGTTATTTAAGAGGACACACAACTTGCTACTCACGTGACCACTTGCACAGGAAATTGCGAGCCGATGACAATAGTTATTATCGAAGCATCATTCGTCGCGCGACGTAGTCGTGTCGCACAGTTTCCGAATTTCGCCCACATCCTATAGGAGAACCCCAAGTTCGACTGACAAATGAACTGCGACGCGACCTCGCACGGGCGGTAATTAATTAGGCGCATTAATGAGCGTTCAGAAATTAATTGTTCAACGAGAACAATTTTTAATCCCGTTTATTCTCACAGTCATTATTAAACACGCATGGCACTAAAAAGAAAAAAATACCAGTTTATCTGTTAATAAGAGTTAAAACTCGGCGGATAGAGGCAGAAAAATCTTTCTTTTAAGATTAAAGTGTGGATAGCAAAAAACTCCATTCGACGTCTCGCCCGAACAACTTTTCCCTCTTGTTGACTTTGGGCTGTTAAAAATCGAGAGAAAATCACCCTCGTGAAAAATCGTGAGGGATCCGAATGAGATCTGGATATGCTCGTGAATCGAGCGCGGCGCGCTTGAAATTCATACAATCTCGGTATCAGTAAGTGTGAGAAATGCCAGAAGCCCGTTGCGTGACTGGCGTCGCGCCGGGGCCGCGTGAGTGTGTTTATCTTATGGAATCCTCATACCACCACACACGCTCTTACCTGCCTTGAGTCAAGTGTGGTCTGGAATGTAAAGAACCCCCGCGATAGTCTAAGATTACACGCTCAAGTGTAGCGTTACGAACGTTTTTGATAGGTGTAGACGTAGGATGACTCGCGCAGGCCTGCTGCATTCAGAGCCTTTTCTGTACCGGCTTTTTTTTCTATTATGAGCTGCTCCCGCTGCCCTGACCTCAGTTTCTTGATCTGCCTCAAGCGGATGGGGAATTCATTTCAGACTTTCAATTCGGTTCGTTGCTTTAATATCTCAAGATACATCGCAGCAGGTGTCCCAAATTCAACGCATCTCTCTCTACTTTCCTATTTTTTATGAAACTTATTAGTTGCGATGCGTCGACTGAATATCCGCTCTATTTTACATTTCTTTTCAATTTACATTTTGATATTCTGATTACCATATGCTGCTATTTAATATAAAAGTCTTTAATGAAAAAATTCCGAGTCCATGTAATACAAAGCATTACGGTTTTCTCCGTCGGATTCAATTTGGTTTATTGTTTTATCGGAGAATAAATTTTTTATCAAGATGAAATCACGTGTCGGAACAGATTGTAGCATCGTTCAAAGATCGTCCATGCTTATGTAAGCGATTGAAAACACTGTTTTTTTCTCGGAATTCATTTTATTGTCTCATAATCAGTTTTTATTTTACGTCGACACATACACGTGACACTTGTAACGTGTTCCATGTTTAATCATCGCTGACGTCTAAGCGCGTTGTGCGGGAGGGTGAGCTCGGATTCCTTACAGGAAACCTTATGTCTACTGTCGCGCGAAACAGGGCTTCACCGAGATATTTCTATCCTCATACGTAGCATCGTGCGGCAAAATGTGGTACTCGTTATATAAATGAAAATTACGAGTCGTATCTTTCGCTGCCGGCTGCCGCGGCATAGCAGATAAACATTCTTTATCGCATCGCAATTTTACGACGGTAAAACGCAACGGCTGACTAACGTCAGCTTTATCAATTGACTCCGGTGGGCGTCAGATCACGAATCACGGAATAACACGGCCGATAGCGTCACAAATTGGTGCAACTTGATCGCAAGTAATTGTTATATATACTAATTTCTCAAAAAGAGAAAAATATATTATAAATCAGACATTGATAAATATAGGTATACATATATCATTGCATATATCGAAAATAAATTTGTAATAAAATATAGAATTAATTATGTTTCAACTGTACGTGAATATTCAGCTAAAAATTTTTTAAGATTTTTAGAACCATTCTTCCTTGTAATTTAGAAAATCTCTTGGTCGATAAATCTTTTCATTACGATAAAGAGATTGCTTGAAATTAATTGGTAAATTTGTAAAATGCTAGTTTTTTTATCTGTTTAATTAATATATTCATGGAATGCGATAATATTATTCTTGAAAAACAATACAACAGAGACTCTGTTGTTTAGTTTTATAAAATTATTAAGTCTCGAGGTTTGTACAGAGTAATCAGAGATTTTCTCATCGAGACAGATTTTGCTTAAAATAGTTATTTTTATTATGAAATAACTTCGTTAAAAATTTTGGAGATTAAAAATATGGCGTATTTAAGAAATACCCCCTGTTCCTTTGAATATAAGCTACCTCGAAATAATTAACGCGCAAGTATATGTTCGCAAAGAGGTTCAATTGATCCTTGAGCTTAATATGATTCAAGAGCTCCTTATTTTGCGCGAGCTGCAACTGTATTGAGTGGCCTATAAATTTCGCAGCGAACCGTATGTATTTGCGATGTAACACAATTGCATGTACAGCAATTATTTCGCAGTCTCTTGCATAATCAGCATAATTGTTGTAACAACTCTCAATAAGGTAAGATTTCTTTAGGATGAAGTAACCAGTTTTGGACTGAAATATTACTATCTTTTTAAAATTTGTTAAATATTATTTCTTATATATACTGTAAACTATAAACAAATATTATATAAATTATTTAGAAAAAAATGCGTTAAATTTATTCGATAAAAGTTTTCCTTGAAACTTTCTATATCTCTTAACGAATTATTTGCGCTTACAATTGCATTAAATAAAATAATTAAGTAGACTTGTATTTAATCTTTTGAAATATATATATATATATATATATATATATATAAATATTTTGTAAAGAGATGTATATTTAAATAATCGTCGAGTAGAATTTTGATATCTCAAACGGTCTACAAAATACATGTGTAGGGTTCTATTCTACCGTTTTGAATTTGAATTTGAATTTCCATGAATATTTTTATATATTTTGTAAAGGAAAATAGATAGTTTACCAGTTACATGGTTACAGGAGCAGTTACGAAAACGTAAGGATGAAGAGGAGAGGCAGGAAATGCTCAGTCGTTCTCTCCGTGGCTCTAAAAAGCTCCAAGCTTTGGAGAGCCACGCGACGAATCTTAGCGGCCAAGAAAATCTTGCTTACGCCCAGGACGAGGTGATCACCGGCGTCAGTCGAGTCACGCACGCCACTCCTAATGCAGTCCAAGAAGTGGAGGAGCCCCCGAGGCCTCTCAGTAAGCAATTTCTCTTTTCCAAACATATTCCCTCAGATTTTTCTAAACTAAAAAGGGGAAAACTTGGTTGGAAAAATATGTGGCGCAATATTTCACTTTATTTTTATGTTGTCATTTAAGCTTTTTCAATTTCGTTTTCTCATTTTAAGGAAATTTTCGTGTGTATTTTTCTTTCTCGTTTATGTTAAATGACACGTTTAATTTTATGAACTTGCAAATGAGAGCGGAGTTTAAAAAGAATTCTGAAAGTTGCTAAAAATTTGATGCTACTAAATATAGTCGCTCGCCCTTCCCTTGCAACCGGCTTGCGTAGCGTAAATAAGCAGCGGCACGAGATTCCGCAAGGAAGTTTCTAACAGGTATACCTTTCATATTTCAGCGTATGGCGAGGTCGTTGCTACGCTGGAGAGGCTGCAGTTGCAACTGCGGAATATTTCAGGTGCTCTCGGAATTTCGGGTCCAGGTGTTGAAGCCGAGCTCGAGGCAGTCCGGACACTTTTGGTGCAGAATCGATTTGCATCCGCCCTAGCGACTCGTCACACTTTAAAAAATCGACTAAGGGCGAGCAAGATTTTCAAACATCATGCCGATGACGCATCGAGTTTAGCGCGAGATGTACGTAAAACTCAAAAATTATATGTTACATCTTTCTAATTGTTTATTTAATTCATCCCGTGAAGGAAGTTCTTGCAAAAAAATCTTCAAAAAAATACATTGTGTTATTACCTATGTCTATCTACATATATCATAATTCTGACGTTCTGGCGTGATGTTCCAGTGTGTGGATATCCTTGAAAAATGGCAATTGTCGTCGACCGCAACAGGTGTCGGCGGAGCAGAAACAATAGCCGCTGTAGAGGAGTTAACGAGTATTCTAACAAGTTACGACATGGAAGCTCTGCTTCTAGCGCACGACTCTATCGTCTCATACGTGGAAGGTTTACAAAGGAAGCAGAGCCCATCGTCCTCGCCACCTAGCGGCCCGCCCAGTCCGACGTCTAGTTGGAAAGAGAGAGATTCCCGAGTGGTCGACAACATTAAAATCATCCGAATTGAGAAAACTAACGAACCTCTGGGTGCTACCGTCAGAAATGAAGGGGATGCGGTAATCATAGGTAATCATGCTTTTACATATATCGTTACATATACGATTACTTTTATCTCTACTAAAAATATAGCAGACGGTTTACTGCATACTTATCGTGTGATTTGATTGTTCAATTTCGAAAAGTACTTATAACGCTAAAATTAATCTCACTCTACCTCATAAGGACGTGTCGTTCGCGGAGGTGCGGCGGATAAGTCAGGACTCCTGCACGAAGGCGACGAAGTTCTCGAGGTGAATGGAGTAGAAATGCGCGGCAAGACTGTCAATGAGGTCTGCGATATTCTCGCTGGCATGCAGGGTAGTCTCACGTTCTTGGTACTTCCAGCTCCGACGAACCACAGAAATAATTTAAGGAGAGAAGACACGACAAAGGTACCGTCACATACAGCACATATCCTGATATATTTAGCACATTCTCGTATTAGAAATGTGGACCGCCCGTATTCGTGGAGCTTGAAACTAGAACAACCAATATTGCGATGGTGGCGTTGGAGGTGAAAGGGCAAATGTCAGATAGAAAACATTTGTCCTTCAACTTCCAGGATACAATATACTGCTATTGTTCGTTTTACATTTGAGCGTCTCTTTACGATTTCGATATCTGTAGTTCGGGAAAATCAATATCATTTAAGTCACAATTGTTGTTGTTCGCTTAATTAAAGTTTGTTCAGTGCACCTGCATTGACTGAACTAACGGACGTGAAAAGCGTATAAAAGCGAATGTCACATGTGTGTACCTGTAAGCGTTGTGACATTTATTCTTTTACCTTAACAACACGACATTGATATTCCCAAGTTACGCTCAAGTTACGGAATTAACTATAGATCGACGCTAATAGGAAACAGCTGTTCCAGCTTTATTGCGCGGATATAACGCAAGTATAACGTGACATTTGTAATCATAAAGCTTTTACTGTTTTGCATCTAGATACATATACGAGCGCATTTCGATTACGATCCCGAGGAAGACCCGTACATACCGTGTAGAGAATTAGGCGTCAGTTTTCAAAAGGGCGATGTACTCCACGTAATTTCCCAAGAGGATCCTAACTGGTGGCAAGCATATCGAGAAGGCGAAGAGGATCAGAACGCCCTAGCTGGTCTGATACCCAGTAGAGCATTTCAACATCAGTGAGTTTACTATAATTGAAGAATACAATATCTAATCACCGCATCCCGATCAAAACGCATTATACATTCCTGTTTTATTTGCACAGACGAGAATCCATGAAGCAGACAATAGCCGGCGACAAATCGACGGTGCGAGGCTCGAAAAAATCTAGCACGCTATTGTGCGCGAGAAAGAATCCAAAGAAGAAAAAGCGAAACAAGTTTGGCGCCAATTTCAATGACGACGGGTATCCACTTTACGCGACAACTGCCATAGATGGTGGGTAAAGCTTAAATCAACTGATTTAATATAAATTGCTAAGGAGTATTCTTAGACGCAAAGTTTTCTCGTAGATTACGACAGCGAGGAAGTGCTGACGTACGAGGAAGTTGCCTTATACTATCCTCGTGCAAATCACAAGAGGCCAATTGTACTTATCGGACCACCCAACATCGGACGACACGAACTCAGGCAGAGATTGATGCAGGACAGTGAACGTTTTGCCGCAGCGATTCCTCGTAAGTGTCACACTTTATTAATCTGTTTAATTTACTGTTTGTATCATTTTTTTTTTTTTTCAAGAAACACCTTGATCTGAACGAATACCTTGTTTTTTGTCTTTTAGATACAAGTCGTCCGAAAAAGGACTCCGAAGTTGATGGACAAGATTATCATTTCATTTCTCGTGCTCAGTTCGAGTCTGATATTCTCTGTCGCAAGTTCGTCGAGCACGGCGAGTACGAGAAAGCATACTACGGCACGTCCGTGGAGGCCATCAGGACAGTGGTCAATTCCGGGAAAATCTGTGTCTTAAATCTACATCCCCAGAGTCTCAAGATTTTGCGAAATTCGGATCTAAAGCCGTATGTTGTGTTTATCGCACCCCCGAGCCTCGAGAAGCTAAGGCAGAAGAGGATCAAGAACAACGAGAGCTTCAAGGAAGAAGAGTTGAAGGACATAATCGAGAAGGCCCGGGAAATGGAGGATAAGTATGGCCATCTGTTCGACATGCTTATTCTCAACAACGATACGGATCGGGCGTATAATCAACTTCTCACGGAGATCAATTCACTTGAGAGAGAACCTCAGTGGGTGCCTGCGTCTTGGGTTCAGTAACTTAAGCGGTCTTAATCGCCATGCTTAAGACGATCGTTTTCTTTACGTGTCTCGGCGGTGAGGACGATGGCTAGGATCGGAGGCTAGTATTGCGGTATCTGTTTGCAAGACAAGTGCTTTCATGCAATTTTCCAAGCGAGACTTCGAGCAAGTCTGATAGAAATTCGGAGAACTGGTTCTTCTACAGGTGCCTGGTTACATAGTTTTATGTTTCTTACGCAAATCTTAAATCTTCCCCGGTTACTGTACTGTAGGCAAGTACTACTCGCCTAACAGAGTCTTCCGCGTGTGTTGTCGTACTTTGGTGCCATGAAAATGATGGAGAATCATCGGAAGCGATCTTTAAAGGAAAAAAAAGAACAGAGATAGAAGAGAATAAACATTCTGCAAAAAGTGTTTGTCACACCTCTGCGACGGACTATTCCTCGACGTAGATTTTTGCGTTTGGTACAGAAGAAAAAAAGAAAGCAAATTGGTGTTATATATTACCATGGTGAGGCAGTTTACGAGGCTCGGTTGCATCAACGATGTTTTGAATTTGAGTGAATATATAATCAAATCGCGGACGATAATCGACCGAAAAATTTAAATTTAAGTTACGCTTAAATTTCCAACAGAGTTGCTGCAGTTTAGCCTACTTTTCGTGTCCTGAAGGTAATCTCGACTGAAATATGTTTGTACGTCGAGTTTCTGAAGTATTTACGGTTATATTCTCATGACTGACGAGCAGTTAATATTATTATATAGAGATGCGCGAGTATACAAAAAAGTATCATCTTCTCGGTGCGCCAAAGCACATCTGCCGAGCGTTTTGCTCTTTCTACATATTAGCCCATTCTACGTGAGGAAATGTACCTGACCTGATGTTTCCTAAAAGTGAAAAATTTCTAACTCGGGGAACTTGTGGAAATACCATGTACTTCTCTATGATTCGTATGTACATAATACATTTTGATAAATTTTGATAAGTATGTGGAGCTTCTATCCAGATTTTTTAAAACTCCTATTCAGCGTAGCACGTGCGGATGTATTAACGCGATTACTATCACGGTGTAATGTAATTAATTCTACTTTACGTTTACGTATCGCGAATCAGTCATACATGACACGACATGTATAATCGAACTTCGCATACGATCATCATAGAGAGTCGCATGTTTTTTCACATGAAATTTCGGTTAGAAATTTTTGACGATTCTGCTATTCTAACCAAGCGGAAGCTGTTGTTATAAAGGAAAAAAAAAGAAGAATTCCAAAACGACGATCCCACAAGCATAACGATACACAGTGTGTTTCTTCGAACGCAAGAGGAAACGTCTGCGATCTCGAAGAAGGCGAAACTCGCTAATGTTTTACCGTTCGCCCTAGATAATTTCGTGTTTGTTTAGAGAGCAGAAACTCGTGTTTCGAACCTGTAGATTCGTTAAACGCAATAGACTTAGGCTCGACTGTGGTTCGGTATACAAGCTTTTGGAAATTTCACGTAAAACGATTGTTTTTCCTGAATGTTTTTTTACAGGAAGCGATTATTACACGACGCGATTGAATAGAGTAAAAGGTGTTTATCTGTGTCATTGTATCGCTACGAAATAGGGATCGATGCGAATTAGAAAAGAAAAAAATGTGTAGAGAGAGAGAGAGAGAGAGAGAGAGAGAGAGAGAGAGAGAGAGAGAGAGAGAGAGAGAGAGAAAGAGAGGTGTAGTTTTTTGTTGAAAATTATTCGATAAATGCAAGTGCGCGGTGTGTATCTTACAAATTCTTGTATTAGCAATTGTGTATCAAGAAAGATAACTTTTCCGTATTTTTCTGTTCTTTTCTTCGATGACTTTAAGAGCTCCGGTAAACTCGGCAAAGATGTGTCGTCAGTTCGTATAGAGATTGTGGGCTACTGTGTCGTGATTAGATCAACCGTAATGTTAGTCGATTCAGAGAGAAAAAAAGATAGATACACTAAATTCGATGTGAAACAGTTGTAAAAGTGGACGCGCGACGTAGAGAGATGTGTCTTCGATGAAAAAAAATCGTTATCTCCATTTTTAGCTATTTAAAATCGATCTTCTAAGAGCCAATCAATGCATGACGGTTCAATATCGTGCCAAGTATCAGACCGCATGTGAAAAGACGCAAGAAACTAAGATGTGCCAAATAATCCTGGATTATATTTCCAGAGACGAATCCAAGTTTTAAAATGCGCTCAAGAGGCACCTTAGAATTTGTCATTATATTGATTATGTAAATAATTGTGCACTTGTGTATAGAGAGAAAAGAGAGAGCGAAAACGAAAGAAATAGAGAGAGAGAGAGAGAGAGAGAGAGAGAGAGAGAGAGAGAGAGAGAGACAGAGGAAGAGAGAGAGGAACGAGGAGGAGAGGATAGTTGTTTGAATTCATCGCTATTATTTTTCTAATTATTATTACCCGAATTATTATTATCATTGTTATTGCATGTACTGTTTTGTCGAGTGATCATGGCAGACAGTTGTTAACGTATGACCCCCTGCGTAACAAACGGACGGCACGAATCCGCTTTCGTGACTCAAATCAACCCGGATGTATCAAATTTGTATCAAATTAAGCATTAAGAATCAAATTTTTCGACGGCAGTTCCTCACTTGGCAAACCTGTACTAATTACGTCATAATTATTATTGTTATACGCATGATTCTGATTACCGTCATGATTATGTAAACAACAACGGTGAAAGTATGTACATTATTATTCTTATAATTATTATTATTATTATTATTCATATTATTAATTATATTAATTCCACGTGTAAAATAAACGTACAATTTCAAAGAGGAGAAATATATGTATGAAGAAGAAATATATACAAATGTATATACAGCGTATATACATGCCCACGTGTATTGCGAGAGCCACAAAGATTACCAAACCTCGAATGTCCCGAAAGAGTGTCTTGGTTGTAGAAGATAATATATTGTTTCCATTGTTAACACTACCATTTCTATTCATGTTAATCTCTTTTGTTCGTAAAAAAAAAGATATTTGACCATCGATAACAAAGTATTCTCTCGTAATACTTTCGTACCAAGCCTAACAGTCCCGTCTTTTTCATTATTTTAGCTCAATTCTTCGATTGGTATAACTTTATTAAACAGCAAAAGGATAATATTCGCAGTAGTCGCAATATTACTATTTTTAATTTTGCTCTTGATAAGAAAATTGCCGCAATGTTCAAAACATCGCGTTCTATATTGCGATTGTAGACGCATTTTGTAACAGTTTGCAAATTATGCAACTTGGCTAATAAGGGTTGCGAGTCGTATTCGTATACGACTCGTGCGCGAGTAGTATCAGCAGTTCGTCGCCGACATCGTGGTACCACGAGTGACTTCCTGTTATCGATATCTTCTGTTATCATATAGAAACGCTTTCGACCTATTTAACGAGCTCTATGTACGACATTTATTATTAGGCCATCCCGATTTGCACAATCCATGGTACAAGAGCTAGAATATCAGGGAGCTAATTATACGCTAATCAATATGGACCCTAAATCTAGTAGAAATAACGTCCCATCTTTATGAAATGATTCCTTTGAGGGAATGGTTGATAGGTGATTCTTATCAACCTGTTCCTCGATACCAATATCAGATTTTGGATATCGCGATCCTCGAATTGCCTTTGCACCCCCCTTGCCTCTTGGACGTTGTTGACTGTCGCGATTTCGTCGCTTCGGCAGGAGAGACGCCGTCGATTCTTCGGGCCGCCGCCGTCGCTGCCGTCGCCGGGGGTGGTGATGGTGGGCGATGTGGCCGCGCGCATGTTTCTTCTCCGATGAAAACGGATCGATGCTGAAAATAGCTCGGCCCGCAGGAGAGTACGAGGTGAGTCGCCTTCGCTCTCGGCAGGGCCTTCGCGTCTCTCCCGACGGCCGCCGCAGCCGCAGCTCGTTTTCGACAAATAAGCAAATAACTTTCTCACGTAACTCGCCGCCTTCAACTTCCTGTCTGTTTAATCTTCCGCATCCGGCGCGGCCGCCGCCGCCGTCGCCGTCGTCGTCGCCGTCGTCATCGTCGTTGTCATCTATCTCTCTCTCTCAAACCGAGTACGCCGGCTGCGAATATCGAGCCACTTTGAGCCGCGACCCGGAACCCTCAAGTCGAGCGGGATGACGCGAAAAAAATGTGTGCCGTATCAACGTGGCTGATGAGGCTGAAATCGTGAGTATTACACGATCTTGAAACCGTTTTAGCGGAACCGTCGCCGAAAGGCGGACGAGGGGTGCCACCCCCGGTGAACGGCGGCACTCTCCGCGTATTTCGCTTGGATTGATCGCCGCGTTCTGGGCATCCCTCTGTAATCCTAATCGCGCAGCGCCGTTAAAGGCTGGATTTTGTGTTTTCCGCGGATCCGTGAAATTCCCCGTGTATTTCGCGACCCCGTGCCCCCCGCTCATCGATCTTACGCCGTTGCTTCGGCTCCGTTCGATATGTCATCGCTATTGTACGAATCGCCTTGCTCCAAATAAGAAAGCAGCGCTTTGGCCATGCGTTCGCGATTAGGACGAAACGCGTACGCTATAATTTCAAATGGAATTTACATAATCTTGGACACATAGGCGCTGAATCCCATTGTGGTATCCATGATTACTAGTTGCACGTTTAATTAATATTGCTGCAAGTCGATGAGTCCTATGCCGCATCTTATATGGTAATAGATGTTCTAGATATAGAAATAGAAGAGATAAAAAAAAAGAACTGTAGAAAAAGAGAAGGTAAAATATATAGAAAAGGTAAAAAAAAGATGGGACAGTTACATTTCTTTTATTATGTTCCACGCATGTCACGGAAAAAACGTCGTTAATCGTAAATCGCATTGGCACATTCAGGCGTACACCTGATTTCACGTGTCTACAGCATTCCATTTAATTTTCCCTTTGGCTTCTATCGGTAGTGCTAGCTTCAAAGGCTTTTACCTTTGATTTATAAGATAATCGCTTAACGACGTACTGCTATTTCAGTGACTGATCAGTTATTATTTTATCGGGATACTAAAAAGGATGGGATTAGAAATTTTATTTTCTAGTTTCAGTTTCTCGAGCTTAGCTTCATTCGCGTTAAATTCATTTGAAAATTATCAACGATTCGAGTTGTTGAAAAGTCTTAGGCGGGACGTTCTTGAGGAACCAAAATGTCACAGACATGCCGCTCATTGGATTCATCGTCCTCTACGGAAATTTGTAGACTCCCTCAGTGCGAAGTATGAATTATCGGTACACACAGCGCTCCCTTCGAATTCCTTTAGTGCAGATAAAATTAGACGCGGCGGAGCACTCGCGTGTCTCCCCCGTGCGTCTCGATGAATGTGGCCGACGTGATTGCGACTACTGTGGCAAGGCCTATGTGCAATGAGACTTAGGAGACCTGATCGATCACGGTGCCGGAAAGGCCGTCTTCGGCAGTTTTCGTTTCCCGGTAATTGACTGCAACGCAAGAAGGAGCGGTTAGCAGCTTCTCGTTGGTTAACGTTGGCGTTTATAGGATATTGATTTTTATCGTCGCGTGTTGCGTATTATCTCATACTTTCGAGTTTGTCACTTTTCTGTTATAAAAATGTCCCTCGAGGTTGTCGCATTGCAAACTGCAAGTGCCCCGATATTCTATACTAACGAAAAAATTACTTGAGATTGTCCGAAGAAACTCGCAGATAAAAAATGGAATGGCTGTATATCTTTTATAACTTGCAAGTGGTGTAATACATATATTAAAAATAGATATATTCATGTCATTGTCCGTTTTTCGAATATTGTGTAATTGCCGAAATGTATAATCGAGAAACGAGATATAATTGCGATAATACATCCAAGTTTCTCTCAATCAGAAACTTCGTGACAGACTTCCGGTAAAATGTATAAGTGACAGGTACATACATATAACGGCTAGATAGAGCCCTCGAGGGATATCGTTTCAGTTAATCCTGCCTTTAGTTGCAATGACTATACATATATGTGTGTGTGTACACACATACACACACACACACACACACACACACACACACACACACACACATATATATATATATATATATATATATGACAGATGCAATTGGTTATTGAATTTGAATCTTTTCGTTGATGATATAATTTAATTAAATAATATGTAAGAGATGAAGCTGAATATCATTCGATAATGCTTTTGCACCAGATAACTTTTTCCTGTCCTACTTTTGTTTAAATTTTTCACTAACACAAATTTTTACTCCATACGCAAATAATGTGAAATATTAGTCACAAATTGTTCTGTATTTAATATTTATTAAAAATATAGTAAAATTAATAACAGCATTAATGATGTCTAAAGTTAAGAAAAAATATATTGTTTATGTTTTGGCACACGATTATTGTCGCAACCAATTTTTAAGCAGATTTTCACACACTTCGGTATAGTTGTATAGTTGAAAGTTTCTATTTATAAAACTGTAGATGTACCGTTTTTTATTTGTTTTTCCATTAGCGATCTCGCCTCTGAAATAACTCTTTGCACACAAAATTTGGAAATTACTCTTCGGAGAAAGAAAAAAATCTAATAATTTATCATAGTTTATGCGCTTATATTTATAATTTATTATTAGACTTTTAAAATTTTATATTATTAATCATTAATCTCTCCATTTCTATCAATGCAAATCTCTCTCTCTCTCTCTCTCTCTCTCTCTCTCTCTCTCTCTCTCTCTCTCTAAAAATAATCTTTAATCTACTTTTTATTCTTTTCTAATTCTTAAAACTAGAGAAAGACGAAAAGTAAGTTAAACCGAGATTAAATTTAATCCGTATTGATAGAAATGGACGTAAGATACAATAATATAAAGATACGCATATTTTATAATAATATAGAAAAACATTAAATAAACATATTTATATCAATGTCTAATTTAACGACTGAATAATAATTAATATAATTGATGTATTAGCAATAACTGATACGTAATATGTAAATATATTAATTAGAAATGACAATTAATTAATTAATTCGACTTCTTTTGCTAATAAATTAATTGCGTCCCAATTATACTCGATCCTAATAATATCTCTATTATTGAAGACATCATGTACTGTTCCTATTTCTAGAAGTATCTTGCCGTGTTTTGCATCCAATCGTCAATAATATTGATTCATTGAACGATATTAGAAAAATGCTGTCTAACAAAGATAAGAGCTGATAGATTTTTAATTGACGAAGATATGAGTGCAAGTGTATCAAATTTATGAGCTGCATAATTTATTTTCGTTTCGGCTAAAATAAGAAGCGAAAAAGACGCTGATACGAGTCACAGTTAATCGCTCTAACATAAAACGTCTAACAGGAATCGATTTGATCTAACTGCATTAGCTGAAGTTTAAGAAATTCCTCCATCAAACATTTATATTTTCTTTTACTTTTAGATTATTTCGTGTTATCGATTCGTATTCAGTTTTAATACATTGATCGTTCGCCGATGTTGCTTTAAAATTTAAATTGCAATCTAACTATTATAGTATTAACATGACGCATACGTGATACACTTTGCAATCATGGACTTTGCAATGTACAAGATATTTGCCGACAGTATAAAAGAAATTTCTTCCCATTTCCCAGGATCACCGGCTCGCTTGCTTCTTTTGCGTATCGATTATAATTTCGTCACACATATACGCAAACTCTTTACACCAACATAAACATGTACGTATGCATCACTACAGCGTAGATCAGGGCAGCTAGTTTGGAGCTGACCCACAGTCGGCGACCCGAAACGAAAACTCCTAACTATGTTGAGGGGTTTGTGCGTGTAAAAGAGTATTCTTATCATCGCGGAGAGTAATACATAGCGCGTTGTCTATTTTTGTGGTCACATAAAGTCCCAAAAGACAAAAGTCACACTTGAGAGTTTTATGATCGAGAGATTCCGGTTTATCCTCCATCTCCTTTAATATGCGTACTTCTTCCATCAGGAGATGCATTTTAGTTGACGCTTTTTCCTCGTGGCTCGGTCGAGAACGTCAAAAATAGAAAATACTATACTACGTTTATCGTCTTATTGATGATCCGGTGCTGCATCCGCGCGCCAGTATATATTAATTAATAAATTCTACAATCGACACTCGCAAGTTTGGGATGTACTCGATTAAAATGCAAATACGCATGTGTTGCAGGATCATAAGCTTATTAGAAGCGTTAGTGTACATAACTTGCAATCTATCAAAATGCATTCTCGAGATCTAATTTAACATAAGATAATAACGCAAGACGCAAGGGGATTAGAAAAACATCTGTGAATTGTTGTTTTCATATTTTAGCTTAGCGCATAGATTAACAATATACGATTCCAGATATTCTCGTGAAATATGCGTCGCATTATTACCGACTCTTTGTTGCGAATAATCGAACGTCGCTGAAATGCGATAGAAATATCTCGTTAGAATTTCGAAAAAGTAAAAAACTGCATTTTTCTCGGAGAATCTAATTTATCGGCTTTCTATCTATAAAATTTAACTGTCATCGACGACTTTGACAGGTTTGACAGGTTATTTGTAAGAAAGTTAGACATCGTACGTAGTGCACATCTCCAGGAAACGCTCCAAGAACTATTCCTTTATTTTGACCAATTGCTATTTTCGCTTATCGAACGACTGAAGAACTCAGGAGAAAAACACATTCGGTTACTGCACTGCGATTGATCGGCCTCTTTTGGCAATAATCCCGCATCGTCACTCTCTATACTTCCATACTCGAGACACAGATTTCCATCCAATGACGCCACGATTTTCGAGACACTTTTGTAGCGTCTTGATTATATGTATATGTAACATAGTGTAAGAAGTCTTGATTATTTATTTGAAAATATATAGAATTTTATTTTTGTATTGCATATTTGTTCGTAAGATTGCATTGTAAAAATATAAATAATTATTTAGTAAAGAATTAAGAGAATTAAGAGTGATTTTTATCATCTTATCTCATCTTAAATCAGAGAAATAAATTTTTCGCAGATTATAGTAGATTCTATGACATTTTCGCGCAATAATCTAAATTTCTATTTGCAGGAGCCTCTCACGCACCATAGTAGGTCTTAGAGGATGCACAAGTTAGCCAAGGGCCTGAAGAAGAAGAAAAAGCCGAAGAAGGGTAAGAAGGTCGCGGAGGAGGAGGAGTTCGATCAGGAGGAGCTCGAGCGTTATCGGCGCGAGCGGGCGGAGGCCCAACGGAAAGCCGAGGAGGCTGGCGAATCGGCCAAAGGTACCGGATCTGACGAGTGGAAGAAATTCCAGGCTTTAACCGCTGGCGTCGATTCGGTCTTGAAGAAGACTCAAGATGACCTCGATCGGATAAAGTCTACCTCGTTCTTCCAGCGAAAGGCGCCGTTGGAAGAGAAGAAACCGGAAGAGGCGACGAAACAGGAGGATAAATCGTCTTCAAAGAAGTGGGTGGGCTTCGACAAGGACGGTAATCCAATCGAGGCCGCGCCGCCGGAGCTCGACGGTCAAGAGAGGAAGGAGGAAAAACCGTTGGTCAATGAGGATGGTTTTGTAGACGTGCCGGAGGACGAGGATGAGCAGGAGGACTCCGCTGATGAGGATATCTTCGATACCACGTATATTGACGTTCTTCAGAATATCGATGTTCAATTAGCTTACATACCGGACAGCCCGACCGAGGAGGAGACTGGGGATGATCCTTTCGACACCACCAGCGCTGACAAGGTCCTCCGTACAGTCGATAAAAAGGGCAATAAATTAGTCAGTTTAGGCAATGCTGTTGAGGTGTTATCGGGAAGGATCGATTATGTAAGCACGTGCAAAATCACCAAGGGAAGACGACCTAGAATTCAGCAAGATCTATTGTTGGACGATTTTGACGAAGCGGAACAGCCGTTGACAGAAGCCGCTGTAGCGGACTCGACAGAAGTAGAGAAGACTTTGCTAGATGACGACAGCGATCTTCCCGACATCCCCGTTGATTTGACGAAATTACCGCCTGTATTACCGAGACCAGTCAGCCCAGTTACTCCTACACCTGTTCAGGAGAGTGCGACCTCGACGACCACTGAACAAATATTGAATGGACCTCTAGATATTTCCGAATTCGAAGTTTTGAAGGAGAAGACGATCTTAGAAGAGATCCCCGACTTGGATGACGTTGAATTTGATCTAAACGCCACGCCAAATGAGTCGACTCGTCTCGAGGAGGTCGATGATCCATTCGCCGCGAAAGAGCCCGAATCGACTGATTTTCAGACGGAAATAATCGAGGCTAGCTTCGAGGCAGCTACCTTCGTCGACGAGGCGGATCCGTTTGACACTGCATTCGCGGATAACATCCTACCAGGTAAAACAGAGCTGAAATTTATCGAGAAGGAACTCGAAGAACTACCTATTTCGGAAGTGTCTATATCGCTGACCGATCCTGCTGGCTTCAACAGAGACTACGAAACTGGTCTGCTGAAATTGGACGATGAGCAGAGAGACAATCACGACAGTTTGTTGTCAACCAAGAGAGATCTACTAGGCGGCTCGACCACCGATCTTAGCCAGTTGGCGGACGAACCAATCGCGCCTGTTGAAGAAATCACTTACGTCGATCCTTTTGATACGTCTGCAGTGAAAGAGCTTCCACCTGGCAAAACAGAGCTTAAAGTCTTAGAAAAAGAATTGCTCGGTGAGCAATCTAGCAGTTACGTCGAGGACGACAGTGATTTTGATCCGAGGAAAGATGAGGAATCGGTAAAGCAGCCGCCCGCAAAACCGCCGCCACCTAGACCATCCGCGCCAATTAAATCCGCGCCGGTTAAGCCTGCGTTCGACGTTAACTTCGAAGAAGACGAGATCGAAGCGACACCGACGAATCTCGAGAGAAAAGCTTCTCGACCGGAAGTCCTCGAGCTAGCTCCGACCAAGGCCGTCGCGTTTGAGCTGCCTACACCGTCGAAGAGACCTGATCTTCTCGCGACTACCGAAGAGGAGAAAACACTACCCTCTAAACCGTTGACACCATATTATACCCAAAAGTCCATAGAAGAGTCGTTGCCGATAGAGGACGACGAAATAGATGTCGATCCTTTTGACACTAGTTTCGTCAATAACGTCGCGCCAGGCAAGACAGAGCTCAAGCTCATCGAATCGGAATTGTTGAGGCAGGAGACTAAGCTGTCTCACAGTTTGAGCGATCACGACTTTGATCCGAGAGCTATCGCGGAACCAGTCAGGAGACAAAGCGACTTCACGGCCACCTCGGTCGCGCCGAGCAGTCTAAAGCTTGCGCAGCTACGGTCGTCGCTGATACAAAAGGTTGAAGAGGAAGTGATTGCGAGACAGGAACCTCAGCGGCAAGAAAGTTTATTGGATGCGGAAGTCGAAGTCGACGCGAAACCTCTGACACCTAGGATCGAGAGCAAACCTATCGCGGAGGAGGAGATCTCCTATTCGGATCCCTTCGATACTTCTATCGCGACAAACATTCTACCCGGGAAAGCGGAGTTAAAGATATTGGAGAGTGAATTGCAGCAAATTCCTCAGCAACCACCGCCACGCCCCATCAATCTACCCACCGTGGTACCTATCGTTGCGACAACAGTCCCGGTAATTGACGACTTCGATCCTAGAGCTGACGAAGTAAAAGAATCTAAAGACTTTCTCTCGTTGGACGGACAGGATCCCGGCGACAAAGTGTTGACGCCACTTCAGAATAAAGATCTTACTTTGGACGACGACGTGGATCCTTTTGACACTAGCTTTGCTACTATCGAGCCTGGACGAACTGAATTAAAACTACTCGAATCCGAACTGATGAAGTAATTCTGTCAATCGTTTGACTATTCCATTTCTTCAGAATCTTTAGAGTAATCTTTTGACTATCCGATTGTTGAGCCATTCAACGTAGATGCATGTTAATTGTCTTTTTTGAAGACTACACGAAGGACTATTTAAATCCTCACGCTCTACTTGTGGCACATCATCAATAATCTCTACGTATTATAATCAAACGGAAGATTTCCAAAAATGCTTGCGTTGATTGACGAATCGAAATTGTACCAAGAAATATTTGCCACATAGAATAGACGAAACAAACTAAAGTCAGTCTTTTGTTCTGATGGAAGTACAATTTAAAAGATTTCGCTCAAGCTTCAACAATTATTATAGTTAATTTATATATACATAAAACTGGAAATTTATTAAATCAATTTAATCATGGATTCCAAGGGCGGAAATCCATTTTTAATGGATGATTACGCAACGGAACCGGGGGGCGGCTTGCCCCCGCAAGCTTCCAATCCTTTCCTCCAGGATTTCGCCGATACGGCAAGTTCCGGCACGAGCGAGAATCCTTTCTTAAATTTTGCTAGCGACCAGACGTACGAACCGCCAATGTCCGTCGAGTCTACCAATCCGTTCGCCTCCTTTGGCATTGAAAGTACCGCTCCGGACACCGAATTCGGAGTGACCACTGACACTAATACGCCAGCAACCAATGTATTCACTAGCCAGCCATCCAATATCTTCGTCACGTCTGACAACGCGAGCGTGGATCTGTTTGGTACGATGACGACGACGACGACGACGACGACGACAATCGAGAAACAACCGGCGGCAGTCGTCAGTCCACCGCAACCGTCGCCGGCGGCAACGCCTCCGTCGAGGAACGGAAAACCTCCGCCGTCGAGGCCGCCCCCGCCGAGACCGCTACCACCGCCGATACCGACACATTCACCGGTACAACCACCTGCCAAGAATACGAAGGATCTAATACTGTCGGTTACGGGAGCAATGGATGCTACCTCGAACCATCTTTTGGATCGTTTGCAAGCAACCAGAACGCCCAGTCCCACGCTGATGCACTCCCCGTCACCCACCCCGGAGCACAGCTTCGCCGATCTATTGGATGTCGATAGCAATGTGCCGGATCTGATTCCGGACGATAAGATCGTTTCGCCGCCGAAAAATCGAGACATTATGGATCTTTTCGACGCACCCAACACTGACGTCACCTCGACCGGTATCTTTTCTACTTCCATGACCACCATGGGTACCACCAGTCTTGTCACCGGAGTCCCGACTACCATCAAGGATAATCCTTTCGCGAGCATGAGCGAGGAGGCGGCGGTCCCGCAAGCGCAACCTGCTTTTGGAATGGAATATCCAGAAGACATCATTAGTAACGAGAAACGGCCTTCAATGACCTCTGCGACTCCTTTCTCAGTCATAGAAACGGACGTCGGAAAATCCGGCACTGTCTTGGACCTTGCGGAACCCGCGCCTGCTGTTCAACCTGTGTCGACAGCAGCTGCTGAACTCTTCCAAGGTTAAAAAATTTCTTCTTTCACTTTAGTGGAAGCAGAATAAAAGCGATCCAAAATAATGTTATATTGTTGTTAATGTCATTACATTTTACATATTATAATTCTACGTATTTTTTTTTATAGAAACAGAACAGATTTCCACCAGTGCTGATACGAACTTTTTCTCCATGACCGATACAACCACAACAACGCCTTTCGGCATAGTCGATACCACGCCCACACCCTTCGCAGCTGCAGCTCAGCCCTTGTTTGCTCCATCGGAAATCACGCAGCCCGCCTTTGCCTCGGATCTATTGGGTGATTTCGAAACGACCAAGGAAATCAGCAGCGGCTTGATTTCCACCAGCCCAACTCCTGGAACAGAATTTCCCGGCAACGAAGCTTACCGGCCCGAAGAGGAGTTGGATAACTTCGCTGCTACGACAAAAGCGATCGAGGATACTGGCGACTCATTCGACGCTTTCGCCTCCAAGTTCGATAGAGCTGCCGAACCGGAAACCAACGGCGGAGATCCCTTCCTGGATGCCTTCGGCGGTGGACCAACCGCTATGGACACCTCCAGCGACGGTAGGTGGACAAATGTTACTTGAAATTTTATACTTATATTTAACTATTTATTGCAATAATGAGTTTTTCTTCAGTGTGGGGAGATTCGTCAGTAGCTGGCTCGGAAACGGCGATCACAGGCTTTGGAGAATCCGACGGTTTCGATTCTTTCTTGAGTATGACGGCTCCACCGCCGGAAACACCGCCGGAAACGAAAGTGAAAAGATCCGAATCTGCGGAGTCGGATGAAGGACCTGATTTCAGTGTATTTATCAAGTGAGTCAAAGGAAAAAAATTACTTTGATTTGTGCTAAATCAGAAATTTAAAAATTTCAGATTAATTTATTTCTCATGTTGATCATTAAATATTTAGTAGCGTCATAAAAAAATTACAATCTTTTACAGTTATGGCCTAAAAATTTCGCAGCACAGATTTAAGAATATAATATACTACTTTATAATTAATATAATATATAATACTACTTTAAAATTAGCGGATATTTAATACCGATCCTCTATTTATCTCTTAGACCGAAAGAAGGAGATCAGATGACAACAATAGAAGGCGGACCTGTACCTACATTAGCGCCACCGCCGAAAAGTCCGCAGGTCGCTGCGTATGCGGATTCCTCACCGCGTTTTAATCCTTTTGATAAATCCGGAATCGCACAAGACGCCGTAATATCCGAAACTGCACAGACAGCTGAAATGGCTAGGACAGATTCTCAGGTATTCGCACTAAATTATATCATGTATATTATACACTATATTATTTTATTAATTGCTTTTCTATCAATCGAATATTTTCACGCGCAGTTTTTGTTTTTTCTACTTTAATTTCAAGGGTACAATAAGCCCTACATTTTGAGATTACAAATTTAATAAAAAATTGAACTTCTCTACTTATAAAAATTGTAAGCGTTTCAATAAATTTCAATTTGCACTTAATTTGTATTTTTTGATGATTTGATTATTAACGATTTATTTGTTCAAACTTCCGTTGTTTATATCAACGTACTGAAGATAATTTTATTATAGGTCGAAACGTCTATCATATCATTGTTTATATTTAAGTTATACCTAATATAGAAAAAGTACATGTACAAAAATCTAGCTTGTAATACATTAGTCGATTTTATTTTTTTCGATTTATAATCTACTATAAACCTAAAGCTACTTTTAGTAATAATTTTTTCTCTTGTTTTCTAGGAAACCCCGCCTACTCCTTTGTTCGACGAGGACGTTAGCCAACCACTCGAGGATTTCCCGAGAATAACTTATACTGGCGATGGTTGGGAAATGCAATTGCGACAGCCAAACAAGAAAAAGATCACGGGGCAACGTTTTTGGAAGAAGATCTTCGTCAAGTTGGTCTACCAGGGTGACAATCCAATCCTTCAGTTGTTCAATAATAAAGACGACAAAGATCCATTTCAAGAATTACCTCTGCTTGCTTGTTACTCGGTGTCAGACATTGGCGCCCAACAATTCGATCAATACGGGAAGATCTTTACTGTGAAATTGCAATACATCTTCTATAAGGAGAGACCTGGCGTACGACCTGGCCAAGTTACGAAAGCTGAAAGACTCACAAATAAACTCAGCCAGTTTGCAGCGTACGCTATTCAAGGGGATTATCAGGGTGTCAAAGAATTTGGAAGTGATTTGAAGAAATTGGGTCTTCCTGTTGAACACGCACCTCAGGTAAATTATTTTCGTTTCGTTTCGCGATACAAATTACATTCAAAATGGATATCAATTAGCAATTAAGATTTCTGTGTGCATTGCGTAATGCTCGTGAAGACAAATTCCTACAGTAATTATATGTATAACAACAAGAAGCTTAATGTAGAAATTTAATATAGTATATACATATAATAAGTCACGATATATTTTCTATTTCAATTTCTATTAAATATTTCATGTTGCTTGCAGATTTCTCAATTATTTAAACTTGGTTCTCAATGCTTCGAGGATATGAAACTATTTTCTTGCGCCATCGAGGAAGCTCTCTTCAGGTTACCGGCTCATCGCGATCGTGCTTTAAATTACAAAATGGAGGAGGTCCAGATAACAGTCGTGGATGAG
Source organism: Tetramorium bicarinatum (assembly GCA_928718305.1). Classification (NCBI taxonomy): domain Eukaryota; kingdom Metazoa; phylum Arthropoda; class Insecta; order Hymenoptera; family Formicidae; genus Tetramorium; species Tetramorium bicarinatum. The sequence continues at coordinate 16,633,500 of OV788320.1, forward strand.
CTGTATGTCGAACAGAACGCGGAAGGCCACGTAGACAAACAAATCGCACGTGTTCGTCTTTTCTTCCTGGGTTTTCTTTCCGGTAGATATTCCAGCAATTACATATATTGTGCTATAGTCCGTATTTTGAAATGTATTATAATAGGAAAATTGCGTTCTTACAATTTACATGAAACAAACTCAATTCATTGTATCAGGTATGCCCGACATAGAATTAGGAATAAACGATATGTGGCGGCAGGGTAAAGAGGTCGTTGGCAGGCACGACATCATCCCCGTCGTAACGGAGGAATGGATTCGTTTAGAGAATGTTGAGTTTCATTCCTGCGTCCAGCAGGATGAGTATGAAAAATCACGGATAATAAAGTACGTATCTCATTGTGCTTCAGAATAATAGAAAATGATAAATGTGAGTTTTCTCAGATGAATGCTAGTAAAATTCGAACAATCCCTTATTCGCATTTACAAATAAGCATGGCCATGATAGGATTAAATTTCTTCATGACAAATGAAGAACATACCCTTGTTTTAAGAAACTAATACAATTTGATTCGCTTTTTAATTAACAAATATTTTAACAACATATTTTAACAACAAAGCTACAAAATTGTATTAAAACCAATATCCTATTAACATATATTTCCTAAGGTTTAAGCCACCTGATGCATGCTACATTGAATTGATGCGGTTTCGTGTAAGACCGCCTAAGAATAGAGAACTACCGCTTCAGCTAAAAGCTGTTATGTGTGTTACTGGGAACAAAGTAAGTTTTTTTCTTTCATACTTTCAGTAAATTCCCCATTCATTATCTAAATAAAATCGGAAATTTGTTGATTTTTAGCTATATCTTTCTTCTCTCTGTTATATTAAGTAGTATTGTCACTTTTCGTTTTATTACTATTATTATTACTGTATCGGATTTTATATAAAATTTTTGTTAAAATTTCTTTTCATATTTTTCTATTTCTTACCACACACAGCAAACTTTCATAATGACATATTTGTTGAGGCTGCATTATTTGATTCTTTTCATTTGTTTTTTATTAGGTGGAGTTGAGAGCAGACATTCTCGTGCCTGGTTTTGCATCCAGAAAATTGGGTCAAATACCATGCGAAGATGTGATGGTTCGCTTTCCTATACCCGAATGCTGGATCTATCTCTTTAGGGTCGAGAAACACTTCAGGTATGGCTCCGTGAAATCGGCGCATAGAAGAACGGGAAAGATTAAGGGTATCGAGAGATTTCTGGGCGCTGTCGACACATTAGAACCGCAACTGATGGAGGTAACTTCCGGTCAAGCGAAATACGAGCATCAGCATCGTGCCATCGTATGGAGGATGCCTAGGCTGCCGAAAGAGGGGCAAGGTATTGTTTCCGTAGTTTCTTTTTATTTAATTAAAATTGATTAATTATTTATTATATTTCTTATATATTTATTTTATAATTTTTTAATATTAAAAACGTTTCTATTTATTTTATTCTATTTTATGAACTAAAAAAATAGGATTCTGAAAATTTCAACAATACTAAATGTAAAAATATTTAGGTTCTGCATAAGAGTAAAAATATCATGATTTAAATATACCACGTGTTCAAATCATCATCCAAACGATTTTGCTGGCTCTCGTCCAATTTCGGTTATTTGCGGTTGTTTCCAGGCGCATATACGACGCATCAACTGGTTTGCCGGATGGCTCTCACTTCCTATGATCAGATCCCCGAAAATCTCTCGGAATACTGTTACGTGGAGTTCACGATGCCGGCGACGCAGGTGTCGCATACAACCGCAAGGAGCGTCAGTCTCCAGAACAGCGACAGTGACGCGCCCCCAGAAAAGTACGTCCGAAACTTGTCGCGTCACGAATATAGGTGAGTAATTACAGAAATATTATTATTACACTATCTAAAATTCAGTTCGACTGAAAATGGCATCTTTTCTATATAATTGTGAAATTCATATCGGTCCAATTTCATTTATTATGATTCATAAAGTTATCTAGCTTCCTTTTGAGTCTGCTGGTCTCAGATATTACAGAGAACAGATGTTGCTGTATTATCAAATATTGTTTAGGGTGGGAATTGAACATACGCATGGCGAAGGGCCGGGTGCATACGTTACGGCGACGACGATGGCGAACAAAAAGATTCCCGAGACCACCCCAGAAGTTCAAGAGACGACCGAAGCGCCGGCTGATTCTGATTCCGATTCCTCGGAATAACCTGGGTAGTCCATTGCTAAGCCAACGTCGATCGATCGTTTCCGCGCTGTAAGAATTAGTACATTACCAAAGGGGATAGGGGAGCGGGGGGGGGGAGAGAGAGAGAGAGAAAGAGAGCTAAAAAGAGAACGCGTTATATAAGTCGATCGGTAGAGAGCTACATATGGCTGACACACTAGTCGTTTAAGCGATGAACATAGGTACTATATCGTGTACGTGTTTCTAGTCTGTACAGAGAGAAAATTCGTGAGAATCGGCAACGGGATGTTTCGTAACTTTGCCGATAATTACAGTAAACAGCGGATGATCATCATGCATGAATGCGAAATCGTAAGACTTCGTGCGATCGCTTATTGGTTTAAAATTACCGAGCCAATCGTAGTTATAATTGAAAAAAAAAAAACAGAATCAGATTAGCAGAGACTAAAATACTTGATTTGCAAGATAGCAATTCTCTTAATCTCTAAACGCAATTAAGATAGTCAGAGCCATATAAAAAGGTAATTTGCCTGATATTTCCAGAACGAGAATTGCGATTATACAAATTATTCCTGCCTTGTACCGAGATTCTCCCATCTCCTTGAGACTTGGGAATGAATGTTACAATTTTTCTTTTTGACCCTTGAACAAAACTTGCTATGACCATTGTCTGCAAAATATTCTTGCAAGCAAACAATTCACGAAACATCTCGTCCGCATTCACGCGCAACATAGTGGCTAATGACAAGTAAAAATAATTAAAGGGGAAATAATTTGAAAGACAATACTGCTTTTACGTTTCGTTTAGCTTAGTTAAGTCGTAGAGCACTCGCGATGGAAAGCTTTGCGTTCATGAAGTGCGTTCATGACGTTTTAAAGAATTATTGACATCCTCATCGGCAGGCAATCGTAATATTGAAATTCTTAAGAACACTGAGCGTGCTGTGCATTTTTAAACAGACGGTGTAAAGTTGCTTACTCGAAAATTTGAGGGATTATTCAATCATAGGAGTTATTTAGATTATTTACCTTTTTCTTCTTATCTTTGTTTTCTTTAAATTTATATAGGGTGATTTCATAGATTATTGCAAAACTTAAGGAATAGGAATAGAGAACTTTTTATGTTCTCCGAAGTAATTCTGAGTTAGTAGAAACTTGTAAATGTAAGGCAATATATTGTAGACAACGTACCAATGAAATAATCTTAATTCATAAAATTTCTTTAAATAATCTTTGAATTCACTCTATATAATAGAGAGAATAATTTTTTCACTTGCATAAAATAGAACTCAATAGACATAGAACACTTGCATAAAATAGAACTCAATAGAACTGAAGTGTCTCTCTTAAATATTTTAAAATTTTATTAAATATATTTTAATTACACTTCAAAAAACTTTCATAAATCTAGTATCGAATTTTTATGAGATATTGAAAGATCATACGAAGAAAAAGATATTACTATCGTTAAATGACATCGTCGTCACGATCAGAGGGCAATGATCTGTTAGATATCGTTATTTTATAGACGCAAGCATATCCCATTGTTTGAGCTTGTAGATGATCTATGCATACCGTTATCTAGTCGCTAGTAGATACTAGATATAAATTAAATTATAAATCAATTATCATGATCAGAGTCTGTGAGATAAAATGCGGGCAACAGTAAGGTATCGATGATTTTAGAACGGCGTCCGTTGTGTGTGTCATATTAATTTAGTGTGAATGCGGTAAATATGGAGCCTTGCGAGAGTACGTCTCTAGTCCTCAACGATATAATAATAATAATCTATAAGTGCTTATAGTGATAGCCCGTTGCAAGATTCTAGATAAGTAAGTTTACGTTCGTTATTATCGTTTTATTTTTCCTTTTCAGTCGGTACATAACGATACCGACTTGTGGCAGAAAAGCAGCATCACCAAAGATTAGAATTAAGACTGTACTAATGGCATAATTATACGAAGTTTCTATCGTATACATGAGTACAGAGAGATTGGCATTACTTTCATATAGTAATCTCATCTTGTATATATCTAAGATAAGGTATTTAAACGATTAGAGATGTAAGTAAACGGTTAGAGATGTAAGTTTCAGTTGTGTTTTGAATCTTTCGTTAACGCATTTTCAACCTCTGAAAAAGGTCAGAAGAGTTCATTCTAGTCCCTAGCTATTAAGACAATTGTATGACACGGACGAATTCGTCGATCATACGTTAGTTAATAAGGACTAATTTAAGAATTGATTTTAAGCATAACTTCGATAGGGAATATTGACAAAAGCGGCCAACCAAATAGATTAAGCGCGGCTGTTGATTGTTAATTGTTACTCTGATCTTCGACGATGTAAATCAATCTATTATAAATCTCTCTCGCAGGATCGCACTTCTGTTTGGCGGAAATTGATTTGATCGAAATTTATCATTTTTAATAAATGGAATAAAAGGATAGTTTTCTATAATGAAAACACAAGCCAACACATTTTATCAAATGTTCTCATTTCATTTTATATGTATAATTTTTATTTATAATTTTATAAAATTAAATATCATTGATTACGTTTATGACAATTGTTAAATTACCTACGTAATTTTAGCATTTTGAAATTATTTCTTTCATGTAATAGACACTTGTTCGTAAATAGAAATGTGCAGTGATGTCATATAACGGTGCTCTGAAAGTTTCAAAAGAATGCGTACGTGATACTCACAAATTTAAATCGGATCCTCGCATTTTGAAACAGCGCAAAGCTTTTCGCGCTACAGTGTCAAAGTTTCTTTCAGTTCGGTATCTCTAAAACGGATTTTGGACAAGTTTTTCTTCACGAAAGCTTGCGCCAAGACATGACGTTTCCAGCTCGTGATCTCAAAATATGCGTAATCCTACCGTCGTGTGATGCAAAACGGCGTGTATCTAAGCAAAAGAGAAAAAAAAGGAACAAGAGGCATAAATAAAATAAAACGTTGCATGTATAGACTTTAGGAAGAGATAAGTAATTAGCGAGAGTAAGTGTGTGGTTTCGGCGTGTTTACAATGACTTTGAGAGAGAATACGGACAGAGGAGATTATACGTAATGCAAATTGGATTTTGAATATTTAACGAAGGAGGATGACACTTGTCACATGTTTATTACGATTTTACCTGCGTCTCTGTTTGTCTAACAATTTTTCTACTTGAAGAAGAAGAAAAATTGTGAGAAAGACACATATGCAATTATAAAGAATGTTATGAAAATCGTCTCTACAAGTATTACACTTTATAAACGACTCATTGTATAACGCAACTTGTTAATTTCATTTACAATATTTTAATACAATCACGCGCGATGCGTTATAAGCCTTGAAAGCTCATCATAACGATATGATATATAAGTCACGTGTTTCGTGAAAAATGTGATGGTATTCCCTATTTCTGTAAAAAAATATAGCTTTGATGTTAGTATGTATGCAATGAATAATTGGAAGTAGGCAGGAGATAATTCATTACAATCTCCGTCGTAATATATATATAAATGTGTCATGTGCGTATATTGATCGATCCTTCAAGAAGAAAAGAATTATTTATCTATTACTCTATTCCTTAAGGAAAAAAGCATTATATAGCTTTGAATAAATTAAGTAGTAACCGTAGGCAAAAAAAAATATATATGTATAGTTCTAAACCCTGTTGATCCGACTTGGCGTAAGGACTAAATTGTAAAAGAAATAAAATAAGTCGTAGAATAATATAATCGTTGTCCCTATTATATCGAGAAATGTTCTGTACAGGTGAAAAAAAGTCTGTAAAGATAAAATTTAGCCGCGCTTTTTGTGAGACCGAAATGTAATATTTAGGAAAAATAAAGGCGCGCGGAATATCATGACAAGAGACGTGTGACATAAAGATGAAAGAGTAACGTGTGTTTTCTGCTTCTTCTCAATATGCACGCGATCGCGAACCCTTAAATGAGATCATCGGAGAAAGGTTTATTGCAGGTTGAGCTTCTTATCACGTGCAATTATATTTTATTACAACAAACCGAAGGCGAATAAAGCAATGAAAATACAAGTAACATTACAAACGACATTCCAAGTAAAGCAAACTTAAAGTTACTAGAGTTACAATGAAGAAAGAAAATACGGCTAACATGATATGAAATAATGATAGTCGTAGAATTTTCTCGCAATGTCATATTGCCTATTTGGATTATGTAAAGCAAGATGTTTCTATTCTTCTGGTTTCTCGAAATTTTCTCGAAACTGGACTTAATTCACTTGCATTTTCAACTTAAAAAAAAAAAAGAGTTCTTTGTATTGCCATTGCGAGAAGATTACGTCTGTAGCGCTCTCGCGTTTATATGTTTAAAATGCTAAGCGAAATAGGTATCGAATTTTGCTAAATTGCTTTTAAATAATTGTCTTTTGTTTATAAGCACGTTGTTACAAGAACTCCATAAGATTCTAAATGTGCTCAAAGTTGATAGGTTTTTAGCCTATTGTTAAGATATAGTAGAGCAGAAATATTAAAATAAGTAAATATATACATATATACATATATATTTACATGCGTTATTATAATAATTCAATATTAATGTTGTAATTACGCGTTGCTTATAAACATTATATTGGCGGATAATATCATTTAAGGGTTGATCGACATCACACAGGGTTAGTTAATGCAAGAGCGGAGCGCTGAAACGAATGTGTACCACTTTATTTCGTCGTGACAGATAGCAATGTATAACAAACATGATCGAATAAATAACTTACGTTACATATCGTAATCTAGAGCTTTTCATAGAATTACAGCACGTGTTCCTTCGAAGCTACGCAAGTAGCAAATTGCTGGAAGAATCACACTCATACCATCGGTCATACCATCAAGCATTTTGACCAATTTAATATAATATTCAGGATATTTCTTTTAGATTTGTATGTAAATGATGGTTATTGGTGGCAGAAAGTCCTCCCTTTTTCGCGAAAGCTTTGAGATAATTAGGGGGAACATTGGGTTAAAGGCTAAAAAAAAACATATATATCAAGAGACGGCAGTGTCTCACGCCAAGTATACGCGCAACAGCGAAGCACCATATATCTATTTATAAGTTAACGCAACATGAAAGTATAAAAAACCAATGTTTCAGTATAGTAAATCAGTACGCTGTCTGCTAAACCAAACTCGCCTCATCGTGTTATTATTATTACAGTGTTAATAATACAGTGTTCGGTGTATTTGATACTGTAACGTTATTCTCCACCATTTCCGCAGCTTGTAATCCGGAAATCTTTCTAGAGCGATTGCAACAGCAAGAGAGAGAAATTATTAAGAATTATTATCAAAAACATAATTTCTGCTTATGAAAATTCCTTGAATTATCTAATTGTAAGAAAAATGCGCAATATTTCTCTTGAAACAAGAATATAAAAATGTCATAAATAAGAACGTATAATTCAGAAGAGCAAATTAGTATACGTTTCTCTAGAATAGGAAATGTTGTCTTTTTACGGAAGGAAGGAGGCGATTTGACAGATGTGACTTTCTATTAGAAAAGATCTAGAGAAAAATAAAAAATAAATTAAACGGTCGAACTTTCACTCTGAGATTCCGTATTCGAGTTAACTACATAATTAGCAATTGACATTAAATTCGAGTAAACGTAAAAATGGCTGAAAGAATGCTCGCTTTCTGGTATTAATATTGTTCTTAAAAAGGAAGAGTGCAAGAAAATACTAGAGAGAGAGAGAGAGAGAGAGAGAGAGAGAGAGAGAGAGAGAGAGAGAGAGAGAGAGAGAGTCAAAGAAAAGTTTAGAGTACGTTTTTCTCGAAAGCTTCCCGAGCTTTTGTTTCAAAACGAAAAGTGCACGTTAATGTTTATATAAATCTTTTGAGTAACATGCGTGCCACGAGTATAATTTTGAAAAAATGAAGCTAATTAGTTTTGTAACGCAGCTACATAATTTTATATATGTATAGTGATGCCAGTATTTATGCGTGTAATTATTGTATGTACGTATATACATGTGCCGCGTTGAGTTCATGAGTCGGTAAATTAACGCAGATTAACGACAGGTGGATTGTGTAATTGAGAGAGCGAAGACTTTTCGTTCCGGTTTCTCTATTTGTTTCATCATTCGAAGATTTCGCCCTTCAAAAACGGAAGAAATGGCACCGAGAATAATGTATAATACATGTATAATGTGTAATAGTAAAATAATTTCCCTGCGAATAAAAGGAGAAATATTGGACTTTTAATCTCTATAACTAACTTATAAAAAAATTAATATGGATGTACAATTATACATAATATATCTAATTACTTTATGCGTGTATCTGTTACTTTAATTGTAATCTAATACTATAAACGCAAATCATGTGATGTATACAAAGAGTACCAAGATAAAGCAGAAATATCTCAAGAAATCTTCATGTATAATACTTTATATATGAGAGAGAGAGAGAAGAGAGAGAAAGAGAGAGAATGTGCGCACAGACCATTTTTGAAAGCAAAGACAAAATAAATGTAGCACTGTTAGCAAATGGTACCAGCAAAAATAAATTCTGTGTATTGATAAATATAGTATTGTTTAAGGGATGAAAAGTAAGTCGCTTTATTTTTGCAAAGTAATATTTTCTGAATAATTTTCTCGATCTTACAATCGCGCTGCAGCTTTCCATTGCAACTGTATTGCCTACGTCTATTTAGTTTCCTTATATGTATAGAGAGCAATTAGATATAACGCAGGAATTTTTTTGAGGTTACTCAATCCGTAATCAGTTCACTAAGTTTTAATTGATTAATAATACGACATAAAAGGATGTAATTATTACATATTATGATAAAAAATGTAATAAAAGAGATTTAAATGGCAATATTTTACGTCGTCGTCGTCGTCGTCGTCGTCGTCGATACTTGTACATACGTATATAGCGATTAGAGATGAAATGCCGGAAATATTTAATAGAACATTTCCATGCCAACGCTAATTGTTCACTTTTCTCGTAACCCGCTGCAACTCGCAACGGCGATCACATGTATGAACATTGCCTCGAAAACGCAACGTCTAAATTTTTTGTATAAGGTAAACCTTTTTTACTCTTGGTCTTTTCTATGTCTAAATTATACAGTCAGTAAGCACAGCTTCGTGTTTGAGGGAACGCGCAACGTTCTTCTAATCTTCGCATTTCCGTAAGTATACGTACAAGATAAGAGCGTACTGCGCGTCGCACTCATGTCTGCAGCATAATGTATTATGTAATCTCTTGTGCGATTATTTTTCTTCAGTATGTCTTTTCTTTCTTCTCTTTTTAAAATATACCTATTGGATTTTAAATTTACACGTTTCACAGCATTTTTTTTTGCCATTTTCGTAAAATATACATTATTCCTAATAATGCATTGACTAAACATTGGTTATATAGGGCGTGCATTGGTTGAGATTTCCCAATGTAAAGCCAATATTATCTATAGAATAAATGCGAATGTATTACTGACGTTGCAAGTTATTTTATATTTTATTTTAAATTTACGTCATTTTCCAAATTTACATTGCGCCAATATATTGCTACAAGAGATTGTTCGCGCGTTTATTTTATGTATTCCACGTATATTCAAGGTTTTGATTGATTCGAAATTGAGATTTTTCTGGCTGTAGGGACCATGTGTTTCCATTGGGCGCGTTCAGCGGACACAACGGTTGCACAACAGTTGAGTAATTCGTCAATGTAATTGGTCTAGATTTCGGGATCTAACAGAAACAACCAATCATTACTAACTGCTCACTGATCACTGTGTCCGCTGAACGCGCCCATTATCTTACGCGCGCCAACAAGCACTTGCAAATTACTCCAGAATTTAAAAACATATTTTCTAAGATATTAATATTGAAAAAACAAAATTTTAGAATCTTAAATTGGGAAAATCTTTCTAGATTAAGAAATGATTTCGAGGTCTTTCTTGCCAGATGATAGAACTTTTAAGCTTTCGGTTTTATCAGTTTTCACGTTCGTAGCTGTTAGGACATCTGGTAGTTTTCCTGATGAAGACGCGCTCTATATAAAAATTCCATTATTGTGAAATTTATAGAATAATATCCGAAACTTGTAAGCGCAAGAAGACACGATCATTTTGTCGCCAGTCTAAAGAACGACGATTGTTCGCGAGCGCGGATCGTCTTCTTCTTTTTCCTCCTAACGGAGCAGGCACCTGTTCTCTTTCGAGCTTCAATACGGCCAAGTAGCAAATTCTCATATCCTTTTGAGGACAGGTTAACAAAATGCGGTTGGTTGCATCAGTAACCTTCAAAAACTTTCCTTTGGGACGCGAAGCACATCCGAACACGCTCGCTACTGTAGTTTGCTTGAGCGCGAATCGCCGACGAAAGTGCCCCGCGACCCGCGACTGCCGCGAGCCGCGAGTGCCGCGACCGTTCTCCAGAGCTCCAGCGGTGGGGGACCACGTGACCGCGGCCACGGGCATCGCGCATGCGCGATGCGGTCGATACGAGCGAGTGCCCGTGGTCCCGCCGTCACCGCCACCGCCTCCGCCACCCCCACCCCCACCCCCACCCCCGCCTCTGCCACCACCATCGTCTGCTGCTCAGCTGTTTCTGTTTACTAAACAAAGGAGCCAGTTGAACGCTGGATGGCGAACGGCGCGTCCGCGCGCGACGACACTCGTTCTCCGCTCTCGTGAGCTCGATGCTCGACGCTCGACGCCGTGCGACGCGGTGAAGTGGCTGAAACGCGACGCGAGCCGTTCAGTTCGCTTGGCCTCGTAGGCCGCATGCGAAGGAGATAACCCAGAGAGAGAAAGAGTGTGTGTATGTGTGTGTGTGTGTGTATATGTGTGTGCGACTACTCCGGCGCACCACGGCCGCGAACGCGAAACGGAGGACCGAGGTCCGAAGGGCGGCGCGCAAACAGTGAGTAAAAATAAATAAGCGACGTTGCGTCCAGGGCCACAAGCGGACGCTTGTTCTCGCTTGCTCGCCTGGTCCTTGACACGAATCTCGGACGCGCCTCGGATCTAACAACCCTTCGGGATTACGTGTCTCGGTCGGGCGACGGGAGACTCCGCGCTCGCGCCCTGTGTCACACGGAAATGGTGCGCGCTCGACGTGAATGCACCGTGCCGCTCGTTACGCTCATGCTCGACATGCAACGCGACCCATCGTGTTATTCGTCATGTCTGGCATTTAAATACCGTGGTCGGGCGAACACGGGCGCAACGCGCGCCCAGAGATCTCTTCCTTCTTTTCGCCGAGAGCGCCTCACCGAATGCTGGGCACCAAGAATTCGATCGTTGATACCGTTCGACGCATGTGTAATGGATAAAATCCGCGAGGTTTTCTACGTGGGATTCCTGATGGGACTCGTTCCTTGCATTCGCGCGTTGCCCGAATGACGGGGACGTAAATCGTATAGCTGCGATAGATTTTTTTTTTTTTTAGAGGAAGAGCTATCGGCTCTCGCTGATTACACATCCGTCGAGCGGTATCAACAATTAGATCTAATTGCAAGGTGCCGTCGGGAAGCAGCGTACAACGTTGTTCTACAGGGTGATTCAGTTAATATCAACTCTCTCGAGCCTTTTTTTCACGATGGCTGACAGTAGAACAGTGACAATGGAACACTGACAATAGAACAATGACAATGTTACGAAACCTATTGTACAATTATTATATGTCCCGTAGCTGCAATGCACTCGGTTTTCTTTTTTATTGTAAACCGTGCAAATATAAATGTGCCTGTGAGAATGCAATTTAGAAACATGGAATAACATAGATGCCCGTCATAATGCAATTTGATCGTTCCTCCGTAATTTCAGTGTCGCGCAAAAAAAATAAACAACTGTATTTGCTTCATATATCTTGCGGTGAATTTTTAAATTTGTTGCGATACAAGGCATGAAATTGTAAGATTTTCCTGACCACGAAACGCGAATGTTAGCTTTTTATTCTATGCTTTTACAATCGTGCACGTTCTTTATTATCCTCTCGACGATGCATTAAAGATATTAAAGAGCAATATATATATATATATATATACATATACATATACATATACACACACACATATATAAGTGAAAAGAGAGAACACATCGAAACACGCACGTCGTGCATGGTTGATTTCTGTGCTTCTTATATCTGAGTTTTATATCCCAATCCTCCTGTTTTGCAATAGGCTTGACTACTGTCGGACTGTAAATCGATTGCACTATTTCCGTTTATGATTGCAACAGAGAAACCACCTCTCTTTTCATTATTTTCGTTTGTTAAAACCAAACACCGTTCTTTTTTTTTCTCTCTCTCTCTTGTCCAGAAGACTCCTTCGCTCGCATAAGAAATTTCCGACATTTGTCATAAATCTCGTGTTACGCGATTGATTTAACAATTTTATTATATAATAAACGATGAAAATTATGTTTCCAAAGTGATATAATTATTGCTAGGATCATACACTGTGTGAACAAAATCCCGCGGGATATTACGTAATATTTAAATATTAGATATTAAAGTAAAAGATAGATGCTTATTACTTACAAGTTAAATATATATAAGTTATACAACTTTAATAGTCATATTAAGTTTATAATTTATAAGGAATATTCCAAATAGATAACGAATCGAAGCTTATCTTCATTGATGTTATTTGTATTTTATTTTATTTATTTCATTGTATCTTAGCAGCTTACGCAATTTTCAGCGAACCCGTTTATTGGCAAAGATATCTCTAAACGTTTGTCAATTGCGCAATCGAATTCGTGGTCATTTAATTATTTAATTCTACGATTACGCTTTCGTAGAAAGAGACATCGAATACATTGTCTCCTACGCAATTTTGGTAACCGAAAGATTACAAGGTCAAAATGGGAAAGGAATTCATGCGTAATTACAGATTTCGCGCAACTCGTTTCCGATGCGCGACTTAAAGATTGATAAACACCGTATATTTTAATCCTTAAGAGAGAGACAATTAGCATTGAGTTTTCTGCAATATCGATACTATCAAGATGAGTCACGGATAAGAATAAGGAAAAACAGTATTTTTCACATTTTCCCGTTGCACGATGAGAATAATCCGTTTCGAACAATGTATATTTATTTCTTATTTCTGATTAAATTACAAAATCAAAAAATGAAAGTAGCAGGCTATAAGATTTGCACAAATTTTTGGAGAGCGCATTTTAATGCGGAATAACGTGGAACGTCGCTGAAGTGTGATAATACGCAAATTATTCTGACATTTACGACGGCGCATCGTTTCGAAACGCGTAGTTGCGCTTTAAGACGTGTTTGAGATCTAATCAGTTTCACGTTCCATTGACAGCAGTCCTTTCATTCGCGATGATTTAATACCCTTGTGCAACGAAGTCTATCCTCGCGGCGCATTAAACAGCTTTTTGCATGCAGTTTCAGTTGGTAAGATATTATGTAAACGAGAGAAAAAGAGAGAGAGAGAAAGAGACGGATGCACAATAAGGTCGTTTGGAATAATAGTGTAAAATTTACGAGACCAGCGCATTCGATTGTCATAATAAAAGCAAAATGTAACTGTATCATGATATCGTGTTGGTCATCGCATAGAGATTCCATAATATATAATAATTTTTTCGACATGAGTGGCTCTGCGATCTTCACCTTTAAGTATTTACCTTTCTTTCTTTTAGTCTTTCTTTTAGAAGATTTGATTATTTTCACTTTTGCATGTGCATGTATTTTCATAGCGATTCGACAATCTAATTAAAAATAAATAAAAATTAATTGTTTAAATTGCTCCTTTATCATAAAATTTGAGAGATTGAGATCGAAATTGATAATGTGAAAAACATATTACTGTAATCATTAATAATATGTGGCATGTTGAATTCTTATATCATCAGTTTTATTTCATCAGTAAACGAGCCAGTTCTTGGAATAAATTAGATCGGATTAGATCAGAACGAATATTCTCGTTAGTACGGCGTTGAAGAAATTTTGCCCGCTGATACTGATTTTCCGCTTACGATGGCGCGACTCCGTAAGATTTTCTGGCGGATGCATATTCGAAACTTCCTATTGCTCTTCACGAAGTAAAGAAAGTGGATTCCGCCCGAGGCATTCTGCAGAAAGCATTTGTTTCTAACGCCACATGCCGAGTGCAATGAAATTGAAATCTGACAGCCAATATAGATAAGTGAGGAAACAAGAGCGATAAGAATATTGAAAGATTATCGCTCGCCGATTATTGGAGAATTAATACGCAATCACGGAGACCAAGCGCAATATTTGTCGCTAAATAAGTACTTCACTGGCACCAATAGAACGCGATTATTTGTGCGTTTCATAAATGCGACGCTTGAAAAATACTTTCTTATCTCAACGATGCAAAGTGGAGGGGATTTCAATTCGTACTCATTTGAATTAAAATTTCATTTGTTGCACACAACGCGTTTGTGTATGTATACTACATGTATACACGTTTGACCGCAATTATTGTCATTGTGGTTGGCGTGTATCGCCTGCATATAAAGGCTAACGTTTGATCTGTAATGTAGCAGCAAGCTGCCGCTCTAACTGAGCTCAAAAGGGAGAAGTCGCAATGTATAGCGTTCCAGTGAACGGTCCATCCGGTATATACACCAGGTGTTCCAGAACTACTGCGCAGCACTTTAGTGCGGAACACGATTGTTTTGTAAACGTCGTACCGTATAAATAGGCTTTAATCTTGCGTGCTTTAAAAATTAACAAGCTCTGATTGAACTTGATTTTTCTACACTGAGAGCCAACCATAATTTTATAATATTTCTAACAATAAATATAATTAACTTAATTATATGCATCGTTATGTCAACCATAATTGTCATAAGAAATACTATAAAATTGTGGTTGGCTCCAAAAGTAACTATATTTTTCTCTCAGTGTACGAAAAGAAGTGGAATCTATCAAGGAACCTATAATTGAAAAGCTGCACTCTTTTTCTCTATAATCTCTTTTACAATCTTTTACAATCTCTCTATGGTCCCCTCTCGCCGATCGAATAGCAATCCGACAGTGACTTGAGAATCCGTTCTGCATGGGTCTAATGCAATAAAGGTGCAGACAGAGGCGGGAGCAAAGGCAGGAGAGATATACAGGTATATCGGTACATGCATTCACACAATGCGCTCTCGGGTCGCGAGCGCGAGCAGAGCGCATGGCAACCTTGAGTAATATTCCGCGGCACTCGGCTCGCATTTACGCAGCAGAAGAGCAGAGGCGGACTTTCCTCAATGTTTCCTCATCGGTTTTCGAGACGCGAGGCGGAAAAGTGGCGTTCTGCTTCGATGCGTTTCGCGCTTTTAACTCTCATTTCGCGACCGGTGAAAGGACACGCCATGCTACGTAAAGCTCCTTCACTTACCTAATCCGTTGTTTCATTTCCGCCATGCGGCGTCCTCTCGGGAGAGGAAGAGAAAAAGAGAGAGAAAGAGAGCTGGCAGCGACACAATGTTTATTGTGCATTGCACTGCACAAGCGGATTATCATTCTTTCTTCCTCTCTGTTTCTTTTCCTTCTTTTACAAACAGATCCTTTTTGCGAATATAAATGCCTCGCAAGCAGTTAGTTATTTTACTGCATTTCGTGTTTTGCATTTTGTATAATGACGTTTTGTATCTTTCGTTAGATACAGCGCAATTGCAACGAACAGTCAGACTCACAGAGATGAATTCGCACAATTTGAAATATTGGATATAAATTCTAAATCTGAAGATATATATATATTACTTGCTGCCTCTCGCATTCAGTCTCAATTTGGTTTTTAAATTCTACCTTTAAATTTAAATTTCTTTTTTAATTCTGCTTTTGATGGCTTATCACGTCGTCAATTGCGCTACTTAAATTTATCGCGCTTTCACCCCGACCCTGAAATCTCTAGATGGAAGTACGAAAGAGGTCGAAGGATAAATCTAAACTAAAACATTCTATACCCGGGCTTTGTAATTTGCTTGCTCCTGTTTCAGAGAAATTTATTCACGCGGCAATATTGCATGTAATAGATGGCTTGGGACTTTTAGGACTGATTTCAGTTGGATTCTTCTTTTCGAATTCTGTAGCGTAGGGTCAGGGAATGCTTATCTCTCTCTCTCTCTCTCTTTCTCTCTCTCTCTCTCTCTCTCTCTCTCTCTCTCTCGAGACTAACGAGGGGAATCGCGAAGTTCAGCCCGTGTCTTTTCCGACGCTCACATACCATGCAAACGCAACGCGACTGACCCACTGCGCCGACGATTCTTGCTGACGTTTCGTAACCGTCACCACTAGTCGTATATTTAGCGTTACGTTACGCGTGGCCACCGTGTGGTAGAGAGAACGGAGAGAACAGCTGTAGTAGGCTCGCTTGATACCGTTCAAGCCTTGCAACTCAGCTGATTGCCGCTCGCAAACTGCATACGCTATAACTACGTGCCTATCAATGTCTCTTCGCACAATTCTTATTTCGCCTCGTTCGTTTAATTCTTTCAATCTTTACAATATTCATGGAAGTCCCTTGCATTCAATTTCGATTCCGTTTTTAAATTTTTTTAGGTATTTTGCGATACAAGTAGTTTGAATCTTCCAATCTTTCCAAGATAAATCGTTTTTATTACAAACTTCATCTTGTGTCTCTATATTATTTCTGCAAGAATCGGTCTATGCTTTATAGTCATTAATGTTTGATGATACGTATTATACGATACATTTAAAATTCTTTTATTTCATATTGTTATATTGCTTCTTACAAGAGTTGTACAAGAACATTATGTTTTTGGAATCTTTTCATTAATGTTTCATTTATGAGATCATAGTTTGTGAATCTGCGTTTTTTAGTTTGCAGTTTACACTGCAGACTGGATCTCTTGGTCGCCCGGGACTTTGCTTTCGGCGGTTATAACAAAATGCCCTTATCTTGTGAATCGAAACACATCTGCACCCAGCGTGAAATTACACAAACGTAGAGAGTGAATCTTGACTTACGGCTTCCGTAAATCGTAAAAGACCGGGTTTAGATCCACGCACGTGGCGTTTTACTCTTGCTTTTCTATTTTGTTGCCGGTCGGTGATGTATGTGTGCATTATTTATAAGTAGCGTGAT
This sequence comes from Tetramorium bicarinatum, assembly GCA_928718305.1. Classification (NCBI taxonomy): domain Eukaryota; kingdom Metazoa; phylum Arthropoda; class Insecta; order Hymenoptera; family Formicidae; genus Tetramorium; species Tetramorium bicarinatum. Next base: position 16,650,766 of record OV788320.1, read on the forward strand.
TTCACGGGCGAATTTAAAGCGCCATGTAGAGCAACACGCAATCATTATCATACGTAAATCATTCTCACGTGGCAATTATAATAAAAGTCCTCATGTTTCTTACAGCCCTTCTTCGCGAGCTAAAGCGCTCGCGAAGCTCCGCTTGAACATTGTTTCGCGCGACGTTTCTTCGCATTCTCGACGGGATAAGTTGATTCTGATTGCATACATGCAATCCTCAGAAACGTATCCACTGACCGTTGCGGACTTTCGCGACTCCCGGTATCCCGTTGATAGAGCAACGCGCCTCCGTCACGACTCCAAAGCGCCGGTAACGCGGTGCAATGCACGGCGTCTTGCTAGAAACTCTCTTTCTCTCTCTCTCTCTCTCTCTCTCTTTCTTTCTCTCTGTTGCGCACGAAGCCGCAGAGAGGAGAAAGTTAATTTCGCATGGCCGTTGAACCGATATCGCCGCTATTACGCTCAGGGGAAGTGGAGAGTAATCGCGGTTAGACGCGGTTAGAGCAATTTGCTGCTTCTAGGCCAGTCACGTCTTATTCGATCTGAACCGGCCGTCCACTCGATCGTCGTCGACGTCGATCAACGGGCGCCGCCTTCTGCGCATTCGACGTACGGGGATCGGCCGCGGATCGAAACTAGCGCATCCCAAATTAACTTTTCGCAATCTGACGTATGTATGTACATACGCTCGCTGGTTTCGCTGGCTGCGGTGCTGCTCCAGCGCGCTGGGCCTCAGCGCGCGTAAAGAAGCGTGTCCGAATTTCCGGCGAGATGGTGGACGAGCGCTAGCTTTCGTTTCATTCGTGACATGTATATTGTTTTGAGGAAATTTCTCGTATGTGTACATACGTTCTTGCATGCGCCTTTCTTTTCTCTTCGTATACACCTTTTATTTCACGCGAATGCTTTCTTTCCTTTCTTTTCGGATGACGATTAAATTGCGCGCCAGTTCAAGTTGAATAAGATCTTTCAGAAAAATGGTTGGAAGTCAAGAGGAATTGCTTGGCTTCACATTTCATCGTTCATTTACAACGATGAATATTTATGTAGGTCGTAGAATTTGCACTAATTATGCGTGGAATTGCTTTCCACAGCGGCTCGCGGCTATGAAACCACAAATTAGGACAACACTTCGAAATATCGCGATGTATCGTAATGTCTTTCTTATGTAAACGCAATTTGGCGTGCATCCAACAAAAAGGCGCGAACGGCTCCTTACGCGTTACACGACTCTCGCCGAAACGTAATAGTCTTCCTTTTTGCAAGTGAGCTCACAATCTCGCGAGTCGTCGATCTTAATTAATATCATGTCTTAGAAAAGGTTTTCGACGACTTTCCACATATCGCGATTTCTCGAGTGCGATGATATGTGTGCGACAACGACGTAGTTTGCGACGATTTAATTATCGCAACTGTATTTTATCAGTTTCATAATTTTATGACAGAAATATCGCAAAACGATATACAAATGCGATATAGAAAATAACAGGGAACTAAAGTAACCTTGTAGAGTAATCTGAAGTTTGCGACTCAATAGCTTATCAAGGAAGATAGCCAACTTTTACAAACTCTTGTGTATCTTCTGTTATAGGCCGCGAAACTTTCGATAGATTATAATGATTTATTATTAACAAAAAATACTTTTCTGAATCATTAGGTTCCTAATAATGTTCAAGACAATAAAATAATATATATATATATATATACACACACACACACACACACAAAATATACCGATGTATCGAAACTTTCAATCGGGAGTATGTATAATGGGGAAAATAACTCGTTTCTGTCGACGTACAACTCGAGACAAATTTAGATAGCTCCAAACCGTGTCAAACACTCGCTCGTTATACTTTCGCGAATAGAAGTGTACAAGTCACTCTTCTTGAGATCCCCTGATAATAATGGGAATGTCTTTAATCGCGCACATTAGAGTCGGATACGCATGGCATTGCGACACGTGGAAGATGGTTGAATGGCGGTCGTCATGCATAGTGAGGACGCATCGAATGACCGAGTGCCGTATATAGCGCGCGTAGAAAGACGTTTATCGCCGATTGCGAAGACGCGGCAATCCGACTATGCATTAATAACCGTAATAGATCGTCGCACTCGAGAAATCGCGATATGTGGAAAGTCGTCGAAAACCTTTTCTAAGACATGATATTAATTAATCGATGCAGATGGGATTGCAAGACTCAACGGTGAACGTTAAAAGAACAGTTGTAATATTTATGAGAATGTTCATTTAACAACGATGGATTTGGAATTAGTTTCAGAATTGTTATAGATTATTTCGAAAGTATCTCTTGGAAAAGAAAGTTCTCCAGTTTATTCGTTCCTTACATTATGTCTCGATTTTCAAAACGATCTCAAAATATATTTAAGACTCTGGGAGAACTAGCTGCTCAGCATCAGAGATTGTCTGAACCGAGTTCAGACAAACTCAACTTCCAAGGTATTTCGCGCGAAATATCTTCTTCTTTCATTAATAGGCGCAACAACGATCATTAACTACTTTTCTTTACTTTTACCTTCATTAACTTTTCATCCGGGATGATTTTTCTTACTGTTAGTCAGCGTGGCTTTGTCGATAGGACAGATTCAAGATTGTTCCAAGTTGTCTCTGGATGCTGGCACGCGTGGGCGAGCCGAGACGCGATCGCGAAGAATCGTCTTGCCGGCTGCTAGAGAACCGGTACCGGTTCTCGGTTCTCGGCCGCTGCGCAAAAAAGACAATGGCGTGACCTTAGCGGATATGGTGAGACTAGATTCTACATGTCTCGAGGATGACCGGCTTGCAGAGGTTTTTCCTTCTTCCTTTTCCTTCCTTTTCTATTCCCACTGTTAGCAGTGTCGTTCTGTGTTGTTTGGCCGACAGTGTGGACATTTACTTGCATTTGTATTTCCATGGTTATCCTAAGAAACGTAATTTATTCTCAGATCTCAATGCAAGTATTATTGTGAGATAATTGAAAAGACACATATTTGATGAAGAGAAATTAAGACTCCTGGAGTCGGCTAACGTTATAATAACATCTTATTATATAAATTACATGAATTTTAAGATGAGATAAATACAAATAGAGATATTTTACTTGTGCTTTTTTTAGACCACAAGTAAATAGAGATTGGACTGAATCCAGTCTAATAATATTTTTTCTGTGAATTACATACATTTTTCAATTCAGTAAATTGTACGCCGATTATATCGTCGGTCTTGAAACACAATCTTGTTGAAGTTGAAGAAATAATTCCATATAATTAAATGTATAATCAATTTAATAATAATGAAAGGATGCTAAAAAGCATCCTTTAAATGACTTCAAAGAATTTATAGTGAAAATAATCATCTTAGATGTAGCTTTTCGTAATGTTTTGCAGAATGCTGTAAAAATGCCGTCGTTGCTGGAGGCATTAGAGCTAAAATACGGCAGTTCAACGACGGACTGCTCATTGACCGACGATGAAGCGGAGTCTGGTTCACCCAAAGCCGCCCTGTCAGTGAGCATCTTCATCCCCAAGAAATCTCCACGACACACAGTGCCGGCGCTACTGGTGCTCCAGGACTGCGACATTGAGTCGGCGGGCAACGACGCCGAAAAGCTTCGCAACAAGTGTAAGAATGTCGAGGAGCTTGACTTGGCGCAGAACAAGCTGTCGCAATGGACGGAAGTATTCGGCATTCTGCAGCACATGCCCAAAATCAAGTTCGTAAATTTGAGTTTCAACTGCCTCGCGGAGGTGCTGGAGATCAAGCATGGTAATTACGAGCTTCTGAGGAATCTCGTGCTTAATGGCACCAGGGTGTCCTGGTCGACGGTGCAGGGACTGGTACGACTCCTGCGCAATTTGGAAGAACTCCACTTGTCTTTGAACGAATACAAGACAGTGGATCTGGATCATCTAAAGCCGGAGAACGTGAACCCGGCATTGAAGAAATTACACTTCACCGGCAATCCAGTGGAAGTTTGGAACGAAATCTCGAAGTTAGGGTGAGTTTCATATAATATCATTTTAATGCCAATAATTAGAAAATTGATCTTCTTTTCATAAAAATTTCAAAATAAAATTTGTTAGATAAATTATTATTCCTAAAGATTTGTCATTGGGCATTGTATGGGCATTCCAGATATCTATTTCCAAACTTGAAGAGCCTTGTCCTTGCTGAGTGTCCAATCAGATCCCTTGGTTTGGAGGAAAATTGGAACTTGCCAAGCGTGGACGACCGCCGAACAAAAGAAGAAGGTCACGAACAGGATAACGAAAACATGAATCACTTAGACGCGGATGAACATACTTCGTCGACGGACGATAAAGGAAATAGGATATTTGAGAGCAAAGTCAATTACGACAGATCTGAGTCCAAGTCAGAATCGAATGGGACAACTATCAAATCGCCCCACGATCCTTTCAGAATGCTGAGGTTCTTGAACGTAAACGGTACCTTGCTATCGACTTGGGACGAAGTTGAAAGGCTCGCCAGGTTTCCCGCACTCAAGTCGCTCAGAATCCAAGGCTGTCCGCTTTTCGAGGTGAGTGATTTTCGATCTCATCGACGATCGAAAATTGAAGAGAGTCTTACATTACATTTGTCATATTAATAAATATTTGTCAGGAAATATTTTGGTTGATGTATCTTAATTTCGCATGTGACTCGATTAAAGAAGGATAATGCGATTTTATGTTTAATATAAACAATATACATACTTCTTATTTTTCCAATATTAATTAAAAATGGATATATATTAAAGAAAAATATTACTTAAAGTCTTTGTGTTGTTTGCGACATATGTATTTTTTGTGATAGACGGATTAAAGTGTTTAATCTGTCGTATCAAAACTACAACAGCTTTTGGCATTACGTGAGAAATGATATGTCTCGGTAAAAGATCTTCGCGTGGACATGCAGCAATTGAATCTTGGCACGTGCTCAAACTGACTTATAGATTAATGCAACATGCGCTTCAAAAATAAGTCCTTGGAATCAATACATTCTCTGCAAGTCCTCTATATATATTGGTACTTCCAAACATGGTCGTGTTAAGAGAATTTGATATTAATAGACAAATGCAAATAAAAAATAAGCTCATTGCGTTTAAAAAAGAGTATTGGTATTTCATATATAATATTTCATATATAAGAACTGGAATGAGTTAAATGGACATGATATTGTGCTAAACATGCGTAACGCGGTAGCTTTCGATTCAATGAGAAATCAGATCCATCGCGGAACGAGTTTCCTATTTTTTAAATTACTAGCATCTATAATCACAGTCTATAATTGCATAATGCATCTGTTAAATAATAATAAAGGCAGCTTTGCTGTATTTTACAATTGTAAATTTGGCAGGAAAGCAATTTTTTATTCATATCTTGACAACATTGTTCAAATCTCTATTATTATTTGAAGACTCTCCTGATTACGTCACCGAATAATTTAATCTATATATTGTTTCTTTGATACAATTTAATTCAATTATAAACTAACCCAAACTTGATTTTAATTCTTATCATATTTATATTTATGTGACGATCCATTCTAGATATTTCGAATTTTCATTTATCATTTAACATTTTCCAGAGTCCTCGAGAGTACACAGAACACGAGAGGCGGCAGCTATTAATAGCTCGACTGCCAAACGTCGAAACTTTGAACGGCGGCGGTGTAATATCGTCTCAGGAGCGCGAAGACGCCGAGAGGGCCTTCATACGTTATTACATGGACAAACCGGAAGCTGACCGGCCCGAGAGGTAAATCTTAAGCTCGCCAAGTTCAGTCTCGATTTTTTTTTTCCCTTTATAAGTATAATCAAGGCTTGCATGGAACAAGAAATACTTTTTTAATGGGTTTAATGAGTTATAAGTTGTTTTAACGTGTCTTTAATGTAAGTTTCAATTTCCCCACCAACAAATTCCGTTCTTGTCCTTCGAGCAGCTCCATTTTCGCTCGAGTCTATTAGACTATTTTCGTTTCATGGCCATGCTGGCTCCTTTACCGCTCGGAGGAATCCAACTTGACCCTCTTCTACGATTTTCAGGTATTCCGAACTCGTGGCTATTCACGGAAAGTTGGACCCCTTGGTGAACGTAGATTTGACACCGGAGAAAAGAGTCAAGGTCACGTTCACTTATGGAGATCTCGTCGAGGTATTTAATTTCGTATCGAGTTTCGTCACTTTATATGTATCGCATAACGATGAACTTTCACTAGATTTATTATTTTTCTCGAATGTGAGACTCGAAAAATAATTAAACCTTTACAAGTATTTACTTCTGCAAATATTTGCGATGTATATAAAAGAATTTCTATGCTGTGAGTAATATTTTTTTATTTATATTTGATCGGACTAATCGGTCACAAACAATTTATGATTTCAGGTACGGTCGGTAGATGTATATAGAACAGTTTTTGAATTAAAAACCAAGTTGGAAAGTATGGTGAAAATTCCTGCCAACAGAATGAGGCTTTTCTACGTTGATCAAGTGAGTTGTTTTATCCTATATTAACTAAATGCCTTTTTATTGTTCACAGAATATTTGGCACCTCGATCGATCCTTTAAGAAACCCAAACTCGCGATATAAATCACATTATCTTTCCAAACGATCCTTCTTATCCTGGCACATATTAAAAGTTTGCAATTTTTCGAAGTATGTCGCAAGGTATGAACGCGAATTTTTAACATATACATGAAATTTTGTGCGAATTATTAAGCATTTATTTCATCCTAAAGTAAAATTTGGGTATCGCAATGTTAAAGAAAATAAAATAAATTCATAATTTTAGGAAATGAAAGCACAGTATGGACCGGAGGAAATGCTGTATCCAAACAAGCAACTCTATCGATACAATATTAGAAACGGCGACGAGATCATCATTGATAGCAAACTGAATCGATTCGCGTCAACCTCCTCGACTACATCTTCCATTCGTTCCTGAAGAAGAACAACAAAAGAGTGAATCATGTGGTATTGAAAAAATCTGATAACCGGTTTTGATCTCCACTTATAGCCTCACGATGTAACGCTCGTTGATGAATTGTAACAATTCAGAGCGATAGAGAGGCACGGTTTTCATGATCGCGTTTTGTTAAATGTGTCGCGGATGTCTGAGAATCGAAAACTTACAATTCAAGGAGGACGATTCGAGGGCGAATGTTTCCCTACGTGGAAATATATGAGCTAAATGTATAGAATTAGGGATTTAGGATTTGTGAGATATTCAACATTATCTTAAATCACAAATACTTCAGAAATAATAATGAGCGGATGATATCGTGAAATTGTTAATTAGCGAAAAATCAGTGAATTATCAAAGGCAAAGTTGTACAATTTCTCCCCATAAACGATATTTCTGAAAACCACTACAAATTACAACCGCCAGTGCATTTGCAGCGAATGCAATCGCGGTAATAATTGCAAACGATTGTCCGACGCGATTGTTAGATAACACAGGCTTGCAAATTTTTACTTTGTTTCTGCGGTCGAAAAAGAAGAGTGATTTTCTGTAGTTTTTTATACGCTGAATTCGAATCCGCAAGTAAAAATGTCTTATCGTCACGTTTTCAAAAAAAATGTAGTTGAAGTTCTCAAAAAACGCGTTTTAGAGCATTTTTAAAACTTCGTAGCTAACGAACCTGATGCGAGAGATTTCGAAAAGGTCTCAAATTAATGTTTAAACATTGTAAACTTTTATATTAATACAAAATAATAATATTAAACTTTAATATAAAAATATCGAATCTTTTGGAAACATAAAATATGGAACCGCCGGCATCATTGAACTACTGGCGTACTTTTTAGGAGTAAGTGTACGCTCACAGGGTATAATATAACGATTGCTTTGTTACAAGCCACTGCAAAGTCATTGCATACAGAAAAAATGTAATATAATACATGGTTTTTACATAACTTTTCGTACAATATAATTATGAAGTTAATTTTTTGAAAAATCAATATTTTTCAAAAATTGTCTAAACAATATTTAAACAAATGAAAAAAAGCATTTTTATTACGAAGAGAACCTTTGATCCCACGTATTAAATTTATTATTAAAATTTTTATTATGTGCAATGGTTGTAAAACATAATAAAATTACAGTAGCCCACAATAAAGGAATTTATATTATACGTTATATTATACAGCGAACGTATGCCGAGTGCGATGATGTCGGTGATAAAAGATTCGATCTTTTTATATTAAAATACAATGTTCAAGCATTAATTTGAGATTTATTCGAACTCTCTCTCGCACATCGGATTCGTTAGCTACAAAGTTTTAAAAATGCCTCCAAAACGCGTATTTTTGAAGAGATTTTTGTCAAAAACATGACGTGATAGAACATTTTTACTTGCGGATTCGGATTCAGTGCACAAAAAAATACGGGAAATCACACATTTTTTTCTAGATCGCAAATTTATGCAGGCCTGTGTAATTGTTTCTTCGCATAACAAACTCATCCAGAGACTTCGATGTATAAACTTAAATCGCTACTAACGAGCCTGGTGCATAGAGAATAATTATTGTGTCCAGTGTACAAGCGTACACATGCTTAGATAGATAGTTAGCCGTCTTTTTCTTTAACGTAGTAATTTTCGTCTATCTTAGGAGACGAAGCGTAATATGGCGAAGCAAGATTGTACATAGTGAATTTCAATTTCCAGTCAAATTCGATGTAACTATGACGCGAGCAAAGGATTTATTCTACTTGCTTGACGAGAAAAAAACCGATAAAAATTGTAAAAGAAAACAATTCAATTCATTTTAGGGCGATGCCAACGACGACTGTAACATGACGCGCCATTGAGGCTGCTGTGATGAAGAGAACGAAATATTTTTGTAGAGATCGCGGGCAATCTTTAAAGAAAGTATAAGATCCACTTGTTCACGAGACGAACGAGTGTTATTGCTCCCCGCTTGAGCACCGGATAATGATAAAAATATACAACGCAATTGCAGACGCAAACCTTTCTGTCGCGTTCGCATATGCGTACGTGTGGCTCTTTTGCGAGAATCGCTTGTAAAAAGTAAAAAGAAGCTTTACGCGAAATTTTCGAGTAAGTTTAAGAGTAGCAGAGTGTATATTTATGTCACTGGTTCGTGAAAGCGTCGTCCATTTATCGTTGTCATCTTGATGAATGATCTCTGTATTTTCCGAAGGTGATATATACTTACAAGTAAACTCTAAATTCTGTAAATTCTGCGCGAGATTAAAACGCCTAGTTGTCTTACCAGCTCGTAAATTGCGATGCGAGTTGTAACAAATTCCGTAAAACACGAGAGAAAATTTACGAAATCGCGCAGGAGTCATGTGTGGTTGAAACTGGTGTTGCTATCGTCCATTTGCGATATGTACTTAACACTACAAGTACAGTATCTTCATTTCAATAAGTTCTATATTTTCAAACGACTATTTTTAATTCTGCGATATTGAAGCGTACGGGAGTGTGAGTAAATTTCATATTATCACGCAACCGTTTCGTCATGAAGTAGCCGTCGTCATAATAATATATTGATGACAGCGATAGAGCGTTAATATAAATCTTAAATGTGATAACAAAGGCGGTATCGATTGCGATTTATCATATCATAATTTACGTATTACGGATTCGAAATCATGCTCGAACGTATATTTTTTTGTTCCCTTTCCTGAATGCTATATATATCCGTATGTCTCGTTGCATTTACAGCTTACCGATTTAGGGCACGAACGAGCTCGTGAAAAGAAGCCAAGTAGAACGTTGCGTTGCATCGCTTTGTCTTTGAGTCCGCCGGCATCATGCCGTGAAATTTTCGGCCAAACGTTCAAAGAAAAAAAAATGAGAACGGTGTGTATCAAGTTTCGATTTCTTTGCTCACGAGCAACGAAGCTTGCGGAGTCACTTAGTGCCTGTCTTTTACGTACTAGCGTAATTCAAATATTTCTAACACTGCCCTGTGAATACGATAAAATGTAATTCGAGACGACTCTCGTGCGATATAGAAAACGAGAAACGTAGACCGAATTCTCGAATCAGTTGAAACTTCAATTCAAAACCAAAATCCATAATAAATTTTTATTATCATTGTATTAATAACTTTCTAGTTGTACTAACTGTCAAGAAGTATTTTGCTGAGTGTCACGATCATAGAAGATATACATACCTATACACAAATATTTTGATGCGTTTTTTTATTTGCAATACTAGGGGGGGGGGGGGAGATCGGTAGAGTACGATTACTTGTACAAATTCTTACCGCGAAATAGTATTGCTGTTGAAAAAAATTCGGTCGGACGTTTCCCGAAAATTGAAGGGGCACCGCGATAGTCAGGAAAATGTTGACTGTCTAATAGGATTCCAATGCCACTGTCACACGTCCTGCCTTTGCTGCATGGAGAGTCGTTTAATCGATGTAAACAACGGAAAATGAAAATCAATCGTGAAGGAGGACAAGGCCGAACTGGTAGTGGGATCCTATGACGCATGTGTCTAGTCTCGGAAAAGGAACTCTGCATTACTTTTATTTTACAAAATACGATCCTTTTTTTGTGCTGGCGCAAATGTACGTGCTAACGAAATAAATCATTTATATGGTAAACCATTCTTTAATTTTGCATCATTCAATTTTGACACTTCTCGTAAAATGTTTCCATAAAGAACAGCGATTGGCTCAGACAGACACAATTAAAATTCAGCTTTTAGTTTATTAGGTTTAAAACTTTTATTCAAATAAATTTTTGGAACAAAACGTACGCTTATATTACACGCCCTACTGTAAAACAATCATTGTGATTCTAAATTCATAAAAATTTGGGCGTCTGTCCAATTGTTAATTTAAGTCAAAACAATCGAATTACGAATTGAAGATAAAGATCACGGATAAAGGAAGGGATGGCGGGAATGTGTATAATACATGAACGTATTTATTCACAACCGTTACCATAAACGAGCCAAAGATAATTTTACACATATTAAACGCTACGATCTATCACAATGGATTCTTTGCCTCCCCCCTCCCCCCGCCTTCTTTCGGAAGTATAGAAATATATCTGGATAAATGCTAATGCTATTTAAAATTAATCACGCATCATTCGACGCACGACGGCAGATTTTCACATCTATACATAAAACGTTACAATGGTACGTATGTACATAGGTACACGCTAGATTTTTCGTAATGGAAAACATCATGAATCAATATTTCTGCTGGATATGTCATAAAGGCATAAAGCTAGATCTACGTATGACTTGGTCCGATCTTCCGTAAATCCGATCTTCGAAAATATTTAAGCTATTTGGTTAAGCGACTGTCAATATGGCCGAGCTAATCACTACAATTGTAATGTAATTTTAAAGTGAAACTGTAGAAGACACCGGCGTTCAAAGATTAAAAATCATTAGTAAGTACATAAATTGTACATATGAGTTCCAATTCGCATTATTGGAAGCATTGTACTATAAATACTCCTAGGGATATTACTTCACAATATCCTTATTAAATTAATTCCTCTTTTAGTACAGCGAATGCTCTAGCTATGGACTAATATAGCCTTATTTGTACTCTTACTTTTCTAGAATAATATTATATTAATTTAATAATAACATACATCGATTTTCATTTTTATTGCACTATATATCGTTAATGGAAATATTCAAGTATAATTCCGCCACTTTCCCTCTAAAACACGACTTTGCCAGTCGTTTTGCGTCGTAGAAAAATATAGGAACGATGGAAGTGATGTAAATCAACACGTCGCGAAATGACGTTTACAGATACGCACCGTTTCGCGTAATTTTGATCTATAATTTTTTTGTCGTATAGAGAAACAATGTTCAAAGTAGCTAACGTTCGATGCAGCCCATCATGGCTGATTAACGATTCTCATACAAAAGCTGTATGTCCTCATTGTTTCCGGATCGACGCCGGACAACGAAACTTCCTGAACTAGATAACTAGAATACGGCTCTCTCGGACGTATAAGTACTATTGCTCAAGCAAAGAAACTTGTTCATGTGCTTCACCGTCGGAAATGCTGAACGTTTCGATTCTCTTTCCGGGATGGGTTATCTTCTTTTGTCATAGTTTCGTATGCTTTACACTGTCCGTCCAGTAATTCTGTATTGTCATTGCCTCTAATGAATTTAGGAACGAGTCGTTATCCAAACTGTACATTTCTTCCGAGTTATCCTGCAAATAAAACAAGGATTATTTTTATAATGATTTTATCAAACTAAAATTTTATTAATTTTTTCGCTAGCTTCTAATAGAAAAAACTTTAGCACATTAAAAATGTGTGTCTTTAAATATATACGTACATAAATATACATATATATAGAATTATATGTTCTTAAGTTATTTAAATTATTAATTAAAAAAATTCCATTCCAAAATATTTATATATATATATATATATAAAATACTAACGCGAATAGTGGAATCATCGATATAACCGGAGCTATCGGGATTGCTGCATTTATCACTGTTCAACGTTTGCGGAGGATTTAAATACTTGCGCCTGAAAAAAGGAGTTAATGAATGAACGCTTTAACAAAGTGTAAAATTACAAAGTGTATAATTAAATATAGCTCATGACGCATTACCTGTATATAATAAATCCGAGACTACCCATTGTACTGAGCAGGGCCACAGTCGCTAAACAACTGCCTGTAATAGCGGCTATACCCGCGGCGGATGTTGCCGAACTTTGCTCAGTATTTTCGCTATTATTACCGGTGTCATTATAATCGGGAGGCTGATTATCTCCTTGCACTTGATCTCTTTGGAAATGTTGCGGGATGAAAGTGTTCCTTGCTCTGCTCAAACGAGTGGACTCGCTCACGCCAACTGTACATTTGTTTCATATGATCATTACGAAGAGTTTACAGTTTCTTTTTCTTATCGTTAAGTCGTTAAAACCAAGAAATTTTTTGCGTCTACACATTTCTATTGTTTATTTTCAATTGTTAAAATGCTAAATTTAATTAGAGACTAAAAAAGAAGCAGAATTAAGCATATGTAGAAAGGGTCAGTCGTCAGCAGCAAGTGTGAAAACAGATGTTAATTAAAATACAATGCTACTCTCTTGTTTTGCGTGAGATAATATCATTGATTGTTTGCGAGATCATTCTTATTCATTTTTATTCACTGCAACATACTTCTTCTTGGAAGCTTACCTTCGAGGATAGGTGCCGCCGTAGCGAAATGCTGCGTCCGAGCTACTTGTTCGTCGATTTCGACTTCGTCTTCGGATCGATTGAACGTCCTGATCGCGGCGTTACCAATCCCGGATCCGGCCGCGGACAAGGATGTTACGAAGGAGGACCTCGTTCTATTTAGCATCAGGTCAACCTTCGACATTTCTTCTTGAAGAGGTAGCACAGTGAGATCCTCAACTTCCTCGAAGTTGACGTTCCTGCTGGCGATGCTAGATTGGTTTTTCTCCTCCTGCTCGTACTTGGGTCTACCCAACGACTTGTTCGTCGTCAGGATCCATGTGATTTTGCTATCTTTCTTCGTGGTCGGGTTTCTAATTCTATCGACGTTCTCCGCGGCGCGCTGCGGTGTCGTCGTGTGGAGCGGCTCAACGTTGGAAATATTGCCGCGAAAACTTAGCTCGACCGTCTCGTGCATGCTCGTTCCGGAGACGGTACCTCTACGTTCCAACAATAACGAGGCGATTGTGGTAACGGATTGTTGCCTGTCAGGTACCACGGCCGTATTCGTCTGTGGATAAATTCCGATAGCCTTGGCGATGCGAAAACTCGGCCTGGTTGACTTTGACGTACGATAGATTTCAATCGACGAAGACGTTGCTAGTGGGGACGGTTGAGACTGATTGACGGGATCCGATGTGGTAGACGGCAAAGGACTCCCAAGAATCACTAAAAACCAAAGACGGGATCATATGATCATGGAATGAAGATGAATTGCACAATTATTAAGTTTTGTAACGCGAAAACGCTTTCTCTTGCGAGTTTTACTGAGAATCTAAATAACACAGTGAAAAATTAAACGTAAAATCTTGTGCAAGTTGATTCTTTCTAATGAGAATTTAATTAAATAACATATTTCTATACCTCTCCTTAATTTATAATATTAAATATCTCAGTAATCTTAGTAATAAAATTTAAAATGATATTAAAATTACTTGATCTATCACAATTAATCGTAATAAAAAGTTGACAATTCCTGAGTTGAGATTACATTTCTAAATCAGTTGGGAATGATAAACAGCTATATCTAATAAAAAAATTGAATTTATCTGTTTTTTACAATCTCATCATGTTGCAGTCGTATTCAACTGTCTAAAGTGACTTAATTAAAACAGAAAATTTTAAGAAGTTGCTCGAGTCTTTTTATTGTTTTTAACAAAATTAATGGAAGACGGTTAAAGGTAAAATAATTATGGAAGATGGTGAAAGATAATTAAGATGATTATTAGCGTTCACAAGGAAAAAATCTTATTATGTTAAGATGTTATTTAACAAAAAAAAAAAAAAAAAAGGATAAATTGATGATGACTCACCAAGAAATTGCGCGGTAACCCAGAACCAGTGCATCCACCAATGTAGCGTCATCGCGTCATCTGGCTGTATCTGCAAATACGAAGGTACCTATATATATATATATGTACCGGCACGTCTGTGTACCAGTGAATATGAGGAATCGCGCGAGCAATTCAAATATATTAAATATCATTACATTCTATTTCTATTTCATTTCTATTTCTAACGATTTTCTAGCCTAAATAAACAAATAGCCAATGTAGATCGCTTTGTAATCTCGTTGCTTCTAAGAAAAGGGAATGTTAAAAACCGGTGAGTAATCTGCGACCAATAGTGTTGCTTAATGAAATCCGTGAGTCATTGAGGAATTTTAAAACTAATACTGGCACTTCCAGCTTTCAGATAGACAAGGCGAAAGGTGAAATAATGGCGAATAAAAGAATGCGTGCAAAGAATACTTTTATTGAAATGCAAAAAATAAACATTAGGCTAGATACAGAGCTGAAGATAAGTAGGACCATTTAAATAATTAAATTGGACACTCAAACTGGTTGTTAGAATGTTAAAACTTTTTGCAGTATTATCATTATGCTCTTGAGCGTCCTACATTATTTTTACAGTCCGACATAATTATCTCAATAAGATCTGTATCTAGCCTAATTTTTACATACTTCAGCAAAACTATTCTTATCGCAAGAAATCATAAAGTATTTTTGACATGCGGCTGTTTGCCGTGTATACGAATCATTTCGGGATCGGAGACGCAAATCGAGATTTTTTTAAACAATTTTATATATTTCAAGTGCGGGCAGGTGTCTTCCGTTCATCGAAATTTTGGGAAAAGTAAGAAATTTTATTCATAACTTCAAGCCCTCCAGAATACCCGTTTGGGAGCCGGCTGTATATCACTTGTCGAATTTTCGAGTACGCTCCAGCACTGTAATTTTCGTACCGAATAACATAAGATTATGATGAAATTATAATGGGCTGATGCCGCTGGCTGACTGGTGCGTTGAACGCAGGTGCTCGTACGCAATCTTAAGTGCCTGCGGCCAGCATCCATAGCGTTAAAACCGAGTCTCCGGCCGATCTGGTCTGCGTGCGAAATCCGAACGCATTTGTGATTATACTACAGGATTGTACTACAGGAAATCGTAAATTGTGACAAATGTCGTGTGACAAAAGCGTGAAACGACTTATACATACAAAATCGAAATCTTGATAAAAAATTCTGTATATTTCATGTCTAAGGTGCAGATCATACGTACGATGAAGCTTTTAAGAGTAAAATTCAATAAATATTAAAAAATTATTCGTTATATTTTACAAGAGTTTTATAAAATTTTATTAAAATAAAGAAAATAATAAGCAAATAAAAGAATTGACTTACTTTTAGTAAACTTTTTAGTGTACTTTATCAACAAATTTATTTGAAGTATCCATAGTGCGTTCATTTATGCGTTGATCTACGAAGCATCGTGCTCACAAAATGTGGCGGAAAGATGCGATCGTTAAACAGCAGGATATAGTGCGACGGTCATGCTCTGTTGACCGTAACCAGTTGCAACTTGCGACGTGACACGAATAGGATATCCGCGGTGTTACTTAAAGATCGCACGACGCAATTTTTCAATTTTATCGCTTTTAAGAAAAAAGCGAATTCGCATGGAAACAAAACTTATTATTCAAAACGGAAATTTCATCAAAATATATTAATTGGAACTTTATCTTTATCGGAAAATAACACTTTGCTATTAATATATTTATTAATATACCGACACACCACATACACACACACACACACACACACACACAAATCCTTCTCTCAATTCTTGATGTTGCAAAAATTCGTAGATAATTATATGATTTCAAAGATTAGAAATTTTGAAATATCAAAGTATCAAAGTTAATATAAATATACATAAATATAATAAAAAGTATTATTTCTTTCCTTTATTTAAATTAATTAATATAAATTGAGATAAAAAAATATAAAGTAAGATATAAAATTAAATGTGTTATTATAAAAACATAATAAGGAATGAAAATACCGTACAAAACCAATGGAGTTGCGGCTGATTCTTTATGAATGATAATCTTTACGCAGAATCTAAACATCTAATCTTGTGCCCTTGGAGGCTGTGCAGACAACTCTGCTTCCTTGAACAAAGTAATTACGGAGTAATTCAAGAAGCATGGAGAGTGAGACATACTCGTCTGTGTACAGTTAGTCATGCTCCCTCGGTTGTAACCGGTCGTACCTTTGCACGGAGGAGTGAATTGAAGGTCTGGAAGGAAGAAGCACGCGGAGGACGTTGTACGCAATTTTCCCACCGGTCAATCCGGACTTAATAAAGACAGTTGGAACAAAAGGCACGACCGAGCCGCGCCTCTTTCCCTTCCGGACAAAAGGTCCATCTCGTTGATAACTCCGCACCCTCCGTGAATTCATTCACCGACCGGAAACGCGGCCCCGCACGTCGCGTCGTAACGCGTGCGGAAGGACGCGCAGGGACGCGCAGCTACAAATTTTCGGGTGTTCTCTGACATGCGGATGTGCACGTTCTCAAAAGACGAGATAGAAAAAAGCAAGGTAGCCTTAACTAGAGTTCGGAAAAGGAACCGGGTAGAATAAGAAAACGGGTACCCACCCGCACGCTCGTTACCTGATGCGTACGGTTCCGCACCGGTTCCGCGGGTACCCGCATAATCGAGTAACCGTACCCATGCGTACGGGTACGAGTTCCCATTTTGATTTGGGTACCCGGATACCTGAATATGCGGGTACCCGCGGAACCGATACTGTATCCGTAAGCATCAATATTTATATCAATACGGTATCCATATCGATTCTATTTTCTGAAATTGCTAATGTAATTATTATGTAATACGCAGATACCGGCATCGCTATGGATACTGTAACCCCGGGAAAAAATTTTTCATATATGAACATGTATAAATTTATATATTTATATAAATATGTACAAACATATATAAAAATATATAAATATATATAATTATATACGAAATATGTCCATATATGTTCATACTAGATTCTTTCTTATGTCAAATTTCTATTTAATATAACAAAAATGATAGTAATAGTACGAAAACCAAAAATAATTAAAAGGTCAATTTTCGTACTGTTTTTCTTTACAAAAAGTTAAGTTTGAAAAAATGAGGAAAAATTGACTATGTATAATCATATACATAGGTATACTTATATGTATATACTTTCAATCATAAATATATATATGCTTATACGTGGGTAATTCTTCTCATATTTTCAAACAGAATTTCTTGCAAAAAAAAACATTGCAAAAATTCTTTTAATTATATTTTTGTTTCTTCATAATTACTATTATTATTCTTATATTATATTAAATAGAAATTTTACAAAGAAAGGAAGTTAATATGAACATATTTCGTATATAATTATCAAAAAAGGGTAAAAAAAAGCGCCAAGAAATGCTTAAAAAAAGAAACTTCCCCTTAACGTTCCGCGATTAGAATGTGCACGAACAAGACGTTTTACACTCTCATTTCTCACGCTTGTTTCCGCAAAATTGCGGTTTATTCTACGGATGACGCTAAGCGCAGATGATACTATTAAACGGCTAGTTTCCTGTAAAGTACGTCCACTTTTGCCGGTAAATGCTAGTTTATGAATGTTATACGGATTTAAAGTGCAGACTAAACCGATTTAACCCGATTACAACTACGTTACGCCACGTTCTATTTCGTTTCGAGATCAAAAGAATAACGAATAAGTGCTCCACTGGGTCGGCGCTAACGCGTTGATGATAATACGTATTCCGTACGAAACAATTAGAACGTGGTTCTAATCACTTCGTGAACACGATCCCGGTTGCGCTGCAAAGTATGAAATTGCGTGCGGAGCGCAGACGGAAAAGAAAAAACGCGCTGCATTTCGCGCGTTGCGTAATTTTACTTCCGCGTGCTAAGCCTCGCTCCACTTTATTCTTAGAACGGAAGGATGCGCATCGCGCCCAAATTATTAACGCGCTAATAATCCTGTTGTTAGCTATATTATTACCACTGATCGATTGCGTGCGAACGTCTCTGATATTGAAAACAAGGATTCAGAGTTAATGGAAGCTCTGCTCTTTAATTGTAAGTAGGTAATTAAAACGGCAAAAACATGAGCTGAGGCAATTTTATATGTGTGCGAAATTATTTCAAGTGATCTGGAAAAATATATGTATAATTGCACAAAAAAGTCTCAGATTAATTTTATATTAAAAATATTCAAATTTCTCTTAAATTATTTTTCTCGTAAATAACATCAGCGTACAATGGAAAACAAATAAATTGCTTATTACTTTTATTTCTAATCGTTATTTTTATTTCTATTCGTAATTCGAGAATTATAACTCAAAAGGATTAAGGATAGAAGATAAAACATAAAAAAATTGTGGAAACATAAACCACATTGGTGAAACCGTTTTAACAAATTCAATTGAATTATTTCAAGTATTTTGGTATTCCAGTGTCTTTGCGAAGATTCAAAGACTTAGGCCCGGTTTTTCATTCTGTGGTTAAGTCTTAACTTTAGGTTAAAGTGAAAATTCCACCAATAGGAAGACGTAATTTTCACTTTAACCTAAAGTTAAGACTAAACTACAGGTTAACTACAGAAACCGGGTCTTAATAATAAAAAAGACATTGATACCAAAAAATAATTTTAAAAATACAAAACGAAAAGTATATCAAATCAAGGAAACTTTACTTGCCCGTATGCTCTACGTTTCGTTCCACTTAGTTTTCAGACCAAGAAGATAATTGATTTAATGAATTTGCTTCTATCGCATGCTGCTTTATATACATATAGTCTTCGTGAAAGCTCGTGAAAAATTAGCTGTTTCGCGGTTTGCGTAGCCGGAGAGTTCAACGATCGTCGCATATCAAGTTCTCCGAACCGGAGACAACAAATTTAACAAGTTAACAGTGCGATTCTCGTAAAATTTCTAATCTCTCTACTATCTCACGCGTCGTTCATTCCGAGATACTGAGTACTTCATCGTACTCGAAATTTTTACGCAGATCTTTATCTCATTTTTATTTCGCACATCATTGAGAAATTGCAATGCAATTTTTTATCAATTTTTTTATCTATGATAAATACAAGATGTGACGCGCGAAACTTTTGAGTCGTTCGAGTCGTTGCCATTGTAGATTTGTAGATCGGATATAGAATGCTTAGTAAAAACTTTTTAGTAAAACATGGGAGAAGTGACAGGATAAAATCATTGGAGAATAAAGTAGAAATATACATTCGTTTCTTAATCATACAACCCGATCTTTAGAAAGATCGTGATAAAAAGTAAACATGGCAGCGCTGAGTGGAAACTCGTTTCTTTGCACTTGATTTACTTTTTCCAACTGAAGGTTAATATAGACTGATACAAAAATACTTAAATTGTAACATTTAATGTCAGCATTAAAAAAAAAAAAGGCAAACACTAAACTATCTTCTAAAACTCTATTGAAAAACTAATCTTAAAATCAAATCGAAACGAAAAAAATTAATCTTTATTAAAAAGAGAGAGAGAGCATAGAAATTTTATATTAAAAACAAGATATTTTGTGTGAAAAACAAGATAGCCTTGAATTTATTACACTACATTGTTAAGTTGATTTATATTTTGAATTTTCTTATATTCAATAAATTAAATCAATTATTCAATCAATTTTTTTCTATTCAATAAATCTGAGATTCTTTTATGCAAGACATTTTTAGAAACTCTCGTTAACATGGCGAAAAAAAGATATTACGATGCATTTTTTGCAAACGCAGATTGTCTATTCAGAGACATATTTTCGGCATCATGTTTTGTTCGAAATGCATGGAAGAGGAGAGAGGTGCATTTGAGCCGTCGATGAGATTAACGTTCGTGAAGAGGAGAAGTAGGACTAATGAGGACACTAAAGTAAATCGCGATTTACCGCCGATGAGCCTCATGTTGCCGCGTATCCGAATGAACGCGAATTATCGAACGCATTAGCGTAACCCGCGAAACTAATGGCCGTGAATCGATTATACGGTCTTTATCTCCGTTCTTCTTGCCATTATTATGATGGAGCGATATGCGTCGATCTGCAAAAGGATTCATTTCCGTGGCTCTAATGGCGCTAACTAAACTTCTGTAATAAACTGATCGTTTATTACTTCAATTTTCCGTGCAACTGCTGGCAGACTAACAATTTGGGTTCGTATATAACTGACTTCTTGTAAGATTGCTAAGATCTTTCGCAAACTTTTTTCCATACATGATATCTCTTCACGGAATCTATTATTGAAAATCTCAGGATGATGAACAGATTCGGACTTTCATTTTTCATGTTTATCGAACATCATTTCCCATATCCATTGCAACTGCGCTGCAGAAGTTTTATCACACAACCTTTTTTGTCAGCAGCGATAAAGAACATTTGTATTACGTTACATATGACTCGTGGCATATCATTCACAACGCCCGCAACATATTCATAATATGATGTATAACTTGCAAAAAAAGCATAAAAGAAATATAAAAAAATCTAATATTATGGCACTGCAAAATTATGAAGGATTGAGATCGCTACCTTGGCATATTCGGCACGTTTAAAGTGCCAGGAATAATTGAGATTTCTCTCTGTAATTCTGAAACTTATTTCTTTCAAAATATCCGCGAAAATGTTCAACAAACATGAATCTGACAATACACAAATATAATATTGAAAAATTTCTCAAAAATAACAATTCTAAGACTTAGTCTCTTCTAGACTTTATCTCTAATTTCTTCGTGGATACAATCTTGTGAAAAAAATTTTAATTGAAATTCAGTCAAGCCGAAAGTAACCAACGCGATGATACGCAACTGAGCAAAAATGAAACTGCGTTAAAGAAACTTCAATCTTTCTGGACCAGTTTAGATGGCAACAGCAGCAGCAGTTACGCGGTTAGGATTGTCTCCGATTATATTCACTGAACTGATTATATGAACTTTCACACATACTCTCCTATAGCAATCTAATTTCTTCCGGTGAAGTTTCACTGTATGTCAAAACGCACAATTGTGAGATACACATATGAGATCGCTTTTCTGTCCAATTAATCTTACGTAAAAGTGTATCACGCGAGAACCTCAATTATTAAGTAAGCGAATTCGCCACTTAAAGTCTACGTAAAAACGTATCATTTGCAAAAAGTAAAGGCAGTGGTATACGCTGCGCAGTTTTACAGAAAAGTTTCGTTGCTTCAAATTTTTCGACGAGGAAATATTTAATCGTCGAAGCGAGAAAGAAAATCAATAATTAGGATTTCATTCATTTTATCGATGATATAATTATACGTTGTACAAACTTCCTGCAAACTGCAATTTCATCTTTAAGAGAATTGATGATTAATCAAATAAAAATTAAAAATTGTCAAATATTATTAAAGTAGCCAAAAACTGGCATGATTGGAATTATAGATAAATACTTATATAAAAATTTAAGAATATGCTATTCAAACTCAGTACTAGTTTTTGTTAGTACTTCGATCTTGTGTTCAAATTCTATGAAAACTGACCTCTCGATTCCGCTATACTGCTATACATCGCGAACCTTGCTTGTTATTCGTCGGGAAATTATCAGCGTGACGATCACGAGGTATTATGATGGAAATCTTTCTCAACGCAAAAGATTTCTACGGTGTAGATTTTCAGACAATCTGACCTATTCTTTGTAACAGTTTCACCTGCCACGAAACATGTTCTTGGAATCCATTGTCTTTCATACACGTTTGCCATCACAATACTCTGGAGAGCGACATCGTTCCCCGAGCAATCGGTGTCACTCCATATATTTTTTTCACCAAATAAACAAAAATAATTTTAATCTATTAATTTCTTCTGTCATTTCATCGGATCTTCCACACTGTTCGCAATTTCGTACTTTATCATTGATCATTATTAATTGATTCATGATGGTTTGTGTCAGCTTAAGTCACGAAAAGTGTACGAAAATGACTTTTAGAGATTAAAAAAAATTTTTTTTCTCATCTACTTTCGAAAACTTCTATTGAAATATTTTGATCGTATGTTGCAAGTATCTATATTTAATCCACTGCACTATTGAAATCTATATATTGTGGTTGTAAATTCAGTTTGTAAAAATAATAATCCATGGAAGAATTCGTACGAAAATGAACTGATTGAGATGATAGCATTACCATTTGTACATTGTTATACTTTTTGTAACAGGATATACAAATATTTGTATGGATTAAACTCGTTTGTAAAAGAAAGAAAGTAAAGATGAAATCTCTATTGATGATCGAAAGTTCGAATGAGTTCATTCGAATGGCAATTACAGTCTTATCGACCGCGAAAGTGGAACTCAGAAAAGCAAAAATTAGCCGTGCAGTACGAATATTTCTAAATATTAATTTATAATATTATAATATATTCGGTTCATAACGGCTGAATTTTACCTATAGTATTAGCGATGATTACGATTTGTAATCATAATTTACCGTGCTGCTGTCTAATAGATTGCTTCGGTCTATTGGTTTGGAACATTAGTCACGCTCGCCCTGTTTTAGAGATTATTATATAGCTAATTACTAATAGCGAATGAGAGAGAGAAAGAGAGGGAGAGAACTGAATTGATATTAAATGCGGAATAAGGTAGTAAAATATTATAATGTCACTCCCTTCGACATGCTATCGATTATCTCACTTTCATATATCTTTTTGTATATGTATTAACAGATTTCATTAACATAATTGTATTTATAATAAACAATTTTGTAATTAAATTAATTATATCGAGGATAATCTTGATTGTTAATGAGCTCTAACTAAAAAGTTTGAAAGTATAATCAAAAGAGAATAGAACGGAGGGACTATAGGTTCTACTTCAAAACTCGTTAAATGTATCTATTATTAAATTGGACAATGCATTTCGATTGAGGTTTGTTTAAGTTAACGCGAACAGATGGATACTGTGTGTGTGAAGCTGGCGTATCATTTGGTGGAAACTCATTAATTATTGAGAGTTCTGGGTAGATTTTCAATAGTTTTATAGTTCCTGATAGATAAAACAAAGAGTTCTGTCCATTAAAGCAAAAAAAAAAGCCTTAGTGCAAAGTGAGACGCCAGTTCACGTAGCGTCTCACTTTGCACTAAGGCTTTTTTTTGCTTTAATGAACAGAACTCTTTGTTTTATCCATCAGAAACTATAGACTATTGAAAATCTACTCAGAACTCTCAATAATTAGTGAGTTTCCACCAAACGATACGCCAGCTTCACACACTCATGGATACTTAATAGATAAAAGCGATATGCAGTTATCTCTTGCTACTTGAATAGCATGAGAAGCAATATCAATTTTCTAGCGACTATGGTTTTTATCATGAAAGCATTATTTATATGCAACGTGTATTATTTGAGAATGTTGCATATAAATCATTCGATCATTAACGTCGCTCTATCGAAGATACATTAAAAGAGATAATGTAACGGATTACAAAGATTAAAAATATGAAAGTGTTTCTTGTAAATATTTCATATGAAAATATTACGATATTATATAAAAATAACTGTGTAGGGGTGCATCATAAATTACATGTTTATTGAAAAAAAAAAAAAAACCAGTTTCTAACTGATTAAAGAATAATGCACGAAACGTTGATGCTAAATTTTATTCTACATAAAGTCTACGTAAGAACCTTTTATGAGATATTCAATATCGACAGCGATATGGCTTAATATGTACAATTAAAGATCGCTATTACCAGTTATCATTACTTAACCGACGTTTAAGTGATATTAGCTGACGCATCGGTTTTGTTACTGCTCGTCGACTCGGCAGGCGCACAATTCTAAAGGAATATTCCATTAGAAGCGAAGAAACCATAGAAGGAAAAAAGATAGGAAGGATAAAAAATAGCTGAACATGTAATCCGTCTGTACTGCGTGTACTCGCGATTTCTATTCCCCCTCCTCCACCCTTACAAGGGAGATAATAAATTGTAACGCATATACTATTTGCGAGAGCGAAAGTACGTCTGCAGCTACACTAATCATGCATGCGTGTTGTAAAACCGGCGAAAGTAAAAATTCGCTTTCGCAGTCGTTTATTATAAGTCCGTATCGAAGGTACGATATGATCTAATTATAAAATTGTAATGCAAAACAAAAGGATACTACTGATAAAATCGACGTGTGTAATAGTAGTCGAATAAATTAGCGACGCCTATGACACGCCGACCCTTCAAAGTTATTGCCTATTCCGTTTTAATTTCCAAAGTAGGCTAACGAAAAGTTTGCATGCTATACAATTTTCAACAATAGATAACAATTGCTACCATGTAATATTACGTACCAGTAATACGTAACACAATAAATTAATGGCTTCAATGAAAGAACTTTTAAAATAATTTGTGTAATATGCTCGTGCGCAGTAGTCTTAAATAATTTTATATCTAAAATGAGTGTATAAATAATAAAAGCCGAAAAAATATTATATAAAACATGTATGATCCAAATTATTAACTTTTTAAACAATTGTATCTCGAGAATTTATGTATATTGTATTGTTACATTTATTTATTATTAATTTTCATTTATTTCGTTTTAGATGACGATCTAGAATGTTTGTGTCATATTATGAATTAATTTCTCGACAGAGCAGAATAAAATGTTTTGAAAGGGCGACGTTTCTCGTATATTAAATTATTTTTTTGTCACAAAAGTAGAATTTATAGAAAAAAAATTTTAATCCGTGTGTATATATAAAGAGCAGCGAATGTGTTTGCGAACATACAGAGTTATATCAACGTCATATGTATAATACATACATATATGTACAGAGTGCGAAGATTCGTTTAAGTGGTATGCTACTGCAAAGTCCTGGTGTCGCAATTAGCGCGGCTCTGCAACACGGATGCACATATTTCGGAGAAAAATGTGGTTTTTCTATAGAATAGTGTCATCATCATGATGATTTCATTTCATCAAGTATTACGAACGTTAATTGCGAACTATCTTATCACATTGCATTCGCAAAATTCCATTATTATCGGTATCGAAATCAATATAATTACGCATACAATCGTTCATATGTATATTTTCGCGATTATTTTCTTTTTATTTCGCGTACATACGAGAAATCGATTATTATTTTCTATTTTGTTCCATTAAATGAAAATTCTTATAAGAATATCACAGAAAGTAAGGTACAGCGAGAGTTATACGCAGTATTTCGTATGCCAGTGTGCGTGAGAATAAATATAAACCTTAATATGAACAACTTTACATAGACTTGGTCATAATGCTTGACGAACTACCCATTTAATAGGATTACTAGTTGCGCTTCTCTAGGTCACGCGGCACAAAGCTCCCGTAATAGGTATCTTTTAATCAGCAGGATGACCTATACATATGCATGCATACATACATACATATCCACCCGCTTTCGTCGACGAAAATCTGATGCATTTCTCGCACCGTAATGTACGGCGTACAATAGCGAATTTATAGCTGCTAAATAAAGCCTTCTCACGCGCGCTCGCACGTTGTTACTTCAAAACGTGCAAAAGTAGTATTATGAGAAAGAGAATGGCTGACTCGTTTCCTCGACGGGCTGGTAACACGCGCCACTCTCTTTCGCGCATGAAGAAAAGCCGAGATAAACGAAAGGAGCCGAAAGAAAGAAAGAAAGAAAGGAGTTTCTTGTCTTGCAAACCACATTCGACAACATGACGCGGAAAAGAAACCGCGTTTGAGGAAATGATAACATCACTGGATCTGGACATGAAAACTGTTTGCAAAACAATTTTAAGAGTTTGATAAATTAAAATCATTTGATGAAAGTTCGATAGCGTTTAAATACATCATAAAAAGTTTATTTATCGTTATATCGTTTCACATATCACACATAAATATGATATTTTATTTATTCGGATTGCATTTATGTGGTAATTTTATCCGAGTGTTTACTCCTCGATAATAGTCAAAGCGACAGAAATGACAGATTTAGATGTTTTTCTGATATACTAAACTGGTAGGAAAGAATTATTGTAAAATTTGTTCGTTTTGTAGAAAAGTTTGCGCGATATCATCGACAGCTTCACGCTCATATGAACTCGAAGTGATTCGACAGGAATAGGAAAGTAGTGACTCATTTCACTTAATTACATTTCCTCGATTCACGGATACAACAAGGTATTTCCTGATCAGTTCCAACCAACGCAATTCATCCTTCGCGAATTCTTATTCGTAGATATGAATAAAGTAAACCGAATCTCGGATTTGTATGACAACGAGCGAAGGAAATAGACGTTTCCTGTGCGGAAATTCGCGAGCTTCACGACGGAAATCTGAGGAAGACCGCAAACGACATTGAAGAAACATACACATACAGTTGAGAGAATAATTATACTGTACAAACATTGTGATTTTACGAACGAGTTACAGGCGTTATGTGTAATAAATATTTCTAGTCTTCGATATTGATTTAAAAACAAATTACGCATAGTATCTACTTTTTATTTTTCCTTACGTGATATATCACATACGCTCAGACATCAGGTATAACCGGTTATGTTGCATAATTCTCGTCAACGATACACTCGGGCTCGTCAAGGTGCAATGAGTCACAAAAATATAGGATTGAACGGGGAGAGACTCTGATCTAGCTATGATTCGATTCTGGAATTTTGTTTCATAGTCAGACGTGTATCCGTTGTGCGACAAGACCAATGATTATGAAACAGTTGACAGAAGACACATTTTGAATTATAAAAATCGTTATATGCAAATAAAAGGTTGGTACTTTCAATATTTCATATTAATATAACTATAATAAAAACATTATAATGCAAATAATATTTTGTCTTTCGATGAGCTACACATATATCTACAAATAAATCTATAAATTTTTTAATTGCGAATTAAAACAAATTTAACGATTTACAGATATCAACGCTTATAAACGTTTTAAAACTCATAACGATACATCTCTGTTAATAAATTTTATTCTCAATGCCACGCTTGTGTGTGTGTGTGTGTGTGTGTGTGTGTGTGTGTGTGTGTGTGTGTGTGTGTGTACAATTTTGAAAAAGGTAACGAATCTATCAAACGAAAATAAACAAAAATAAGGATAGTTTAATCTTACCTTCTTTTTAAAAAAGATAGATATTTCCTAATCTATCGTTAGCATAAAATCCAAGATGATAGCTGAGCATTTATTGCTACAGGGACAAATTATCGAATCAAATATTAAGGAAATAAGAATAATTTATCTATTTTTATCTTCAAATAAGAAATTCACATTAGTTCGATTCTGCATATTGTGTCAAATCTCGTTGGATTCTAGAAAACGTTTAAAAGAATGATGTCAGCTTTCAATTTCAACGAGTGGTTCTACATTAAATTTTATTATACTCGTGGAATATGCTTGGTGCAAATACTCGTCTCAGTCGTCCGTAAATCTCGCGTTTGTACATTCATACGTCCTTCCTTTCGCGAGAGGCGAATATTTCACGGACACGTGTGAATTACATTCACGCGTCCTCGGGTAAACTGCTCGTTTTAGCGGCATCAATGTTGTTGATGATGGAACAGCCAATCATGAAAAGTTTCGACTGATAATTCTGATGTATTGCCTCTTCGCAAGAAAGGCTTTTTGCGTTTTATTAAATATGCGATCCTAGCATGTATACATATTAGATATTTGTCAGGAAAAGATTAGATTTTCGAATATTCATATTGGTGTTAATTATTGGCAATTAATCCGCACAAGAAAAATATAAATATAAACTATCGCCTACATCTGTCGATTCGTGGTCGATTGAATGGTGAACACGGCAAAGTCCCGAAACAAATGTGCTGAAGTTTGAAAAGCAGTATAATATTCTGTGAAAAAAAGTCATAATCCCGAAATTTGAAGAATATATGATAATGGTCTGAAAAATTATATATAAATGTCTCATTTCTTATATTGCAGGATTGCGACTTTCGGGACATTTTGCATGTTTGTCGCTTAATTATTATCCTCTGCAATTTGATGAATGTGTCGCACAAAGTCAATGCGACAACTCGCTTCTGCGATATTCAAGTATTCAAAGATATTAGAAGATAATGCGCCTCGAGCTGTAGGTATATGCGGTATTGTTTTTCGCGATTTATCCTCGAGTATATTGACGGACTTGGAGCGTGTCCCACACAAGTTTCCTGAAGTTCTCGATAGCTGCGTTCGACGCGTGTCATGTTTTTTAACGAACGTCGTGCACTTGGACGGAAATCAATACGCGACGATGTGATTTCCAGAGAAATCCCGGCACAATCCCGGGGAGCGAGAGCTTTGCGAGTGAGGCGCAATTTCAATATTTATACGATATTTAACCATCACGATTATTTATCACGTTTCTCGTTAAGGTTGCAAATTGGTGGTGCGAGAAGTCAAGGTAATAGATTGGAGCGTTCAATGTACATATATTATAACATGCTAACGAGCAACTTTACAAGTCAGAAACTGAATCGCATTTGTCATATTTGCATTATTTCCACGGCATTTCCGCATGGCGTTTCTAGCCGCGCGCACCGAGTCGCGATAACACATTAACGAAGAAAAAAAGTTCAGTCAGCTTGTCAAACATCGCCTTATCTTCTTTTTACGATAAAATTTAGTTCATTATAAAAATTGCCTGCTTTTGTAAAGCAGCGAGGCTCCGAAATAGGAAAAGAGAGTCGGCTTTCTTCCCTCTCAAAAACTTAAATTCACTCCCAGGAGGAAGAGTCCAACGCGTACCTACGGCGGGGAAACTACAATGATTTTATTTCATTAGTCCATGACAATTGCGCTTTACGTAAGGTGAATCGCCGTAGGCGAAGTAGCGCGGAAACTTTGCTTTTCACCTGCAGGCGCTGCTGAGACGACGCATGTGAGTCGATAGGTGTGTGCGCGCGCGCGCGGCGGCGGCGGCGGCGACCAATATTTACGTCGTGTGTGTCACGTTGACGGCTAGCTCTGGCTCGCGCACGTTCGGCATAACGCGCCGCAACCCTCGCCGCGCGCGACCAAGCGCAAAACGAACGTATCGATACGCGTGAATGATCACTTGACACTTACAATTAACTGCGGGAGATCTCGCGCCTCGCTGCTGCTGCTGCTGCTGTCACCCTCTCGTCGTTAATTCGTCCCGGAGACGGGAGAATGCTTGACGTACTCCAATCGCGCGCTGAACGAAAGACGTTCGGCGTATGTTGAGAAGAGAGGAAAAAAAAGTGCGATGGACCCTCCCGCAGTCGCCACGCGACAATTCTTGACGCGTGTCACGCGGATCACATTATCACGGGCATTTTGGTGGCAAAGAAATGCGAGCACGGCCAGAACGCGCTACTAACCGCCGCAGACCGTCATCGCGCACGCCATTTTGATTTACACTGACGGTTGTTGCAGTGCAGGCGGCAAGGTGTCCTACGCGATGCGAGACTTGCGCATGCGCGCGACAGGTGGCTGCCCGGGTATCATATATATTCTTCCTCCTCCACCTCGATGCAGATTTGCATCTGCTGCCAGGCAGTATCGATCATGTAATTTTCGGAAACGTGAAAAGTGAAAAGTTTCGCGTGAATTCAAGGATTCCAACCAAAATGGAATCGTTGCGTTTACGTAAAATTTTTCACTTTTCACATTTCCGCCCTAGGAGAAAAGTTACATGATCGGTGTGCCCTCCTCATGCGGCGAGCGGAAAGTGCGAAAATATCATACCGAAAATATCTACCTTACCGACTCAAAGCAGAAATATATTATATGTATATGTATATTTGGAATGAATGAATTGTTGGTAACAATAAAATAACTTTGGTAAATATACAGTATAACTCTCTCTCTCTTCTCCGATTTTCCTGGACTTTTGTAAATTTGGGTATTTTTATGCATAGAATATATTCTGAGAAGAAAAATCGTCGTCTCTTTTTTAATTTAATTTAATTTTTTCAAGTCGATACGTTAGAAAATGATAATTGATGGTAAGATAATATTATTATTTATGAATTAATTTGAATTAATGTATGAATTAATATAAATCTATGTTTTTTATAAGTTAAGCCTTGGATATTAAGAATTAATATAAAGAAAAAGAAATTCATCTTATCGATTAGTTTTCTAAAACACCTACACCTGTTATACATATGTATACCTGTTACAAGCTATCTGAGCCAAATTATCACAACGTAACGAATAAGATATGCAAATTATTTGCAAAATTTTTGCTATTTTTTTATTTTTAAAACTAATTTTTTTGCTTTAGTTTTTAAAAAATTACTTATTAATTGCTACCGAGTCTCTCGTAACTTTTTAAATACTAAAACAAAAACATTATTTTTAAAAGCAAGCAGTAGTAAAAAATTAACAAATGGAAATATTTTAATTGTCATAATTTCTATATTTTACTAATCACTAATAAAATAATATTATTATTTTATGAAATAATATTATTTTATAAATTA
Organism: Tetramorium bicarinatum; assembly: GCA_928718305.1. NCBI lineage: Eukaryota > Metazoa > Arthropoda > Insecta > Hymenoptera > Formicidae > Tetramorium > Tetramorium bicarinatum. The sequence goes on from OV788320.1 coordinate 16,681,762, forward strand.
AAAAAAAATTGGCCCATGGGGGGATCGAACCCGCGACCTTCGCGTTATTAGCACGACGCTCTAACCAACTGAGCTAATAGGCCTTCTTGTTGATGTACTTTTCCAATAATGTTTTCCATACAACTTCAACATTTACTTGTTAAAAAATGATAATATTTTGTGTGAATACTTTATTAATAGAAAAGAAATAAAATAATATAGACTATGAGAGGCTTAATCCCGTGACATTCACGACAATAATAGTGTGACGCTCTGATCAGCTGCGTTAATGGTTCTCTCTGATCATCATATATTCTTACAACAGGATTTTCAATATAATTTCATTTTTTACCTTGCAAAAATAATAATACCTATCTTGCTTAAACAATTTGCAAAAAGAAATAACAGGGATCTTGAAGGGATTGAGCCCGTGACTTTCGCAACAATAATAATGCGGCACTCTCAGCAAATGGTTCTCTTTGGCCGGTATTCATAGTCAATTCTTATGTTTAAGATCATTTTACAGTTTTACATGGTTGTAAACCAATCACATTAGCATTTTAAGATATTACTTAAGACGATCTTGAAATAAGAACTCATTATGAATACCGCGGCCTTTGACTGTTCTCTTTGACTGTATCCTTGCGACAGTGTTTTTAATATAACTTCATCTTTTAAACATTTTTGCAAGAATAGTAATATTCGGTCTTGAGTATTTTGCTAAAAAGAAGAAAAAAAATAACTTGGCCCATGAGGGGATCGAACCCGCGACCTTCGCGTTATTAGCACGACGCTCTAACCAACTGAGCTAATGGGCCACGTGTTTTAAACATTTTTCTTATTATTATTTATAAATTCACAGCTTATTTCATAAGAAATTTTTAATAAGACTTTAAGAAATAAAAATCTACAGCGGATATGTTCTAGAAAAAAAATTTGATTTCTTCACATAAGTATAAACTTGTACCGTACATGATATTGAATTTAATCAGTACAATATATTAATGTAATTACATAACAGTATTTAATAATATTATTTTATAAAATTTTATAAAATTTAATTATTTTTACAAAATAAATACGAAACAAAAAACTGAAAATCTTGATGTAAAAAAGATAATTTTGACAAATATAATATTATCCATGTGTTGTTTTAAATTGAACATTTAGAAAGACTTAATTTTTAATCTAAATTTTTTTCGAAGTGACTTATTACTTATTACTAAAACTTATATTATAAAACTAATTATGTAATATGATGATGAAAAATGAAAGTACATTATATCATAATAACGTTAACATTATTCTTCTTACGTTTGTACATTCAATACAGCTTACAATTAAACTCTTTTACCTTCCGTGTAAATACAAATTCATACTATGAAGTATAGTAATATGTATTATGTGTATGTATGTACATATGTATACATCATAACGATAAGGATAAGTTTTCGTGCCCATCAAAGGGGCCCCAGGGGTTTGATAGAAGAGTGTTGATATTATCGATTATATACTATAAAGAGCTTTATTTTATTTATTTTTGTATATTTCTTGTATACAACATTCTTGTATATATATGTATATATATATATATATATATATATATATACATACATATATACACATATATTATATACATATATATACATATATTCAATACATTTTTACGAAAGTATTTAAGACGGGGGACTGAACGACGGGGATGGCAGCATTAATAGCAACTAGTCGATAGAGAACGTTGGGGCGACTGTGACTCCGTGCTAGAGTGGCGGATTAGTATCGGAGAGGTCTCGGTCCTCGTCCCGAGTTCAAATCCCGGGTGGCTCAATCCGTTTCCACTGCATTTAGTGCCGCAGCTGCTTCTTTAGTAATTCTTACTGCAGTGGTGGCGGATCTACTTTACTAGCTTATTTCCGTCTAGGAGACATTCTTCTCGCTTGCCACAAAAACACTGACAATGAGTGAGGTCTGCACAACACTGACCTAGTTTACACCAAATGTGTTTCCTACACAACATGCATATCCTAAAGACGTCTTAAAGACATTATTAAAATTTCTAAAAATGTCTGAAATAAGATACTTAAAAACGACATCTTACATTTAGGGCTGGTTTTTCCAACTTCTTGGTAAGCTAATTAATAATTAAATCATACGTCTGTTTTTTTTGTTTTATCTTCAAATTAGACAAGTTCAGACATATGATTTAACTATTAGTTAATTTACCAAGAAGTTAGAAAATCGGCCCTTAATATCTTAGGCTCGATTGCACGTTATTTCGGCTTTAAGTGAGAAGTGTCTTTATTTATTTAGAAAGAAAGATGAAGATAAACACATGTTTAAGTCTCGCTTAAAGCCAAAATAACGTTGGTGCTACCGGGCCTTAGAGACGTCTTTAAGACGACATAATGCTGTGTGTGTTAGTACGCATCGAATAGTAAATTCTAGCCAATCAGCGAATGACTAAATTCATTTCATAGAAAATAACTATTTGATGCGTACTAAACATGTTCGGTATAAACTAGGAGATTACGCTCCAAAATTTCCTCTTTAAGGAAAAATTGTACTAAAACGCTATAGTTATTATATTACGGATAACATAGGCTTTTTAGTAAAATTTTCCTCAGAGAGGAAGTTTTGGAACGTAACCTAGAACAATGATTTATCCAGTGCAAATGAACATCTTCAATTATATTATTATTATTAATTATAAAACGTCGGTACATTAAAATTTGAACGTTTCGACTATCATTTCGAGCCATCTTCAGCAAATAAAATAAAAATCATGATCGAGAATATGAAGATTTCAAAAACATATAAACGATTAATAATAATGGCAGTCTGTAACAGTAAATATATGTTGTCCCAAAATTGATAAATAACAATTGTAAAAAAATATCTCACTATAAGTCGATGTCACAACTTGAAACAAATATAATCAGACAGTTAGTCGATTAATAAAAGATAAAATAAAAAATGTTCGAAAAATTTTTTCGAGCAGTAAATATAACTATGTTTTTGAACAGCTTTCCAATTTTTTAAAATATCTGTGAACTTATATCTTCTTGCATAACTCGAAAATATCGCAAGTTGAAGCTGTTAATAAATCTTTAGAAACTACCATCCATTAATCTCTTTCGCAGCAAATAATAATCCTTCACCTTCTGAATCACAATCAACCTCGTGTCGCGCGTCCTCATCCGAGAACTTGTCTTCGCTGCTTATAAGAGTTCGTGAACCCTATATTGATTCCACTATTCATAGAAATGACAGAGAACGGTCAATGGACTGCCGTCCATTTCGATTGATATGTATTACGTAGACTGGAGTTAACAGCTGGTCTATAACTGACTTCCTTCTTTTACAACTTTTATATAAAGTGTAAATTGATCGAAAGCGTCAACGAACATATGTTGCAAGGGCACCGCACCGTCAAATCAGTATCAGCCTCTCAATGTAATGCAGAGTATGTTACAACTGCAATACAATCTCTCCAATTTATACTAATTCAAATTTTTTCTTTAATTTAATTTAATTAAAATTCAAGTCTGTTCTATTCGATGTATCTGATTTAAACATTGTATCTCAAAAAATGTTAACTGTATGTTGTTCATGTCATTTTATAGATATACACTCAATTCAGCGTATTTCAAAGAGAACTCTTAACTCTATAAGTCATTGTAAGACTTAAGGATAATAAAAATTAAAAATTATTGACATTTATAGATAAGGCTATTATTTTTACAAATTAGTATAATAACACTTTGTACAATATCATCAAGTAAACAATGTATTGGATTGTTGTATAATAGATATATACATTTCTCAACAAGTATTTATAAAATGCTATTTGTAAAAAAGGATTTTAAAATAATAAAAAAGAAGAACAGATATGATCAATTACTTGCGGGAGACCAGAGGAATACGTCTTCTTATTATAGCAACACTAACATACAAAACAAAAATATTTTATATTAATAATAATTTTATTTTAATAACATGAAAGAGATTGTTTTATAATTTATTATAATAAAAAGATAATATTGAATGTCAATTTTTAATTCTGAAGTATAATATTGTCAATATTATTAAAAAATATTAATAATTTGTTTTATGTTTGAAAATTATCGATTGCTTGGCAACGTTATATTTCTGAAATTGTGATTAATATTCCTTATTAAATTTTACAATCGTCGATGCGGTCCAGCTGCATTAAATTGACATAAAGTGTTTGATAAGATTATTCGTTATATGTATGTGTAATCTATATATCTATACTTGACTATATTGCGGTGCTATATTTTTACATTGGATTGTTTCATCATTAAATAATTAATCAAATAAGCATAATTTTATCAGTATTTTGCTTCTGTATGAAAATATATGATTGAATTGAATTTTTGCAAGGATGTGATTTATCGCAAAAAGAATATTATAGTCATAATATTAATTTCTATTTAATGCATTAGTATTATTATTATTATATAAATATTATAAATATATGTCTCAACACTTTTTAATAAATATCTTTGTATTAGTATCTTTCTTCTTTAGCTTTCTCTACTTAAAAAATGAAAAATATAATGCTTCCTAAAATTTTTTTTACAGTTATGGTTTTTTTAAAGGTTACCAATTTTTCTTATTTCTTGTAATTATTTTCAGAGAGATATATGAGGAATATTGTATATAATATTAATTTGCATATGAAACACGTTGTTATCGCAATATTTATTATTTTGTAAACGGATGTCGATAGAGGAAAATAAGTAGCCTGACATTTTATTCGGAGGTTTGCTCGTATGAAAGACTTAATGTGCATTTCGATCGATAAATGTTACGACCGAAGAGAATCAATAAATTGGAGCAGTGCCCCGAGCTTGGCTGTGCGATATAACCCTTTCTTTCCTATGGGTAGGGTAAATGGGGAGGGTAAATATAGCATCAAAATGTTTAATCAGATTATGACATATAAATGCGCAATCCTATAATACGCGATACAGGCGTTATTTTAATTTATCTATATACAGATTTGTAAACTTTTTTTTTATAGAATAAATATTTCAATTAATTTGCAGTTATACATATAATAATCTACCAACATATTAAAACTTTACAATCGTCGATGCGGTAAAGAATGTTCTAAGGGATATCATCTATTGTAAAATTATCGTAAAAATTATATTGAAAATTGTAATTAAGATTGTAATTGTACATTGCTGTATAGTATATACGCACGCTTAATTGCTGTTATTTGTCCAAGAAATGTAAAATTTTTTGCTATCAGAAGACGAATATAGCTTATCATGTAGATCTATGGCTCGTTGCTGATTAAAATGTCAGTATCTATAAGATAGGCTGCGACACGTGTCATTCAATGTTTCATATAATTACACTTTCGTACAAAGTATGTCTTCAAATATCGTCTTCAAGTCTTCAAATATCGTTTGAAGATTTAAATAAGAATTAAATAAATTAATCAAGATTTGTTTTAATATAAGTTGATAAAACTAATTTTTGATTATTTCTTTAATTATCAAATTAATAAAATTACATTTTACTTAATTTTTACTTAATAAAATAATTTATTAGTCGTTATTATTCACTTGTATTATACAATATACATTGTATTACATGCATATTTGAAGTATTTGGTATGTACTGATACTAATATTAGCACTTTACAATCTAAAATTTATTTTATTTTCTAAAGATATTATTATAACCGACATAAAAAACAGTATTGGCTGCAAAACACATAAATTATTGCTATAAATCATCAAGATAAGCTATTAATTTCAATAAAATATAACTATAAAAAATGTAAATGTTATATATTAATTTTTAAATTAATTGTAGGTTATCGTAGATTTATATTTACGTATATATTTTCGTATATATACCCAATAAATAGTCATTGATTGTAATTTAATCAAACAATTAAAAATTTGAAGGTTTAATTTCTATTAATTTTTCATTTCAGTTTCAATTATTTAGTAATTTAACTGCAATAATTAATATCAAATCTCAACTTTGCTATTTTACATCGATTTTATGCAGAGAAGGATCTCCCTATATGAAATTTATAAAGTTTTCAAAATAAATACAGTAAAATACTTGTCTTATTAGAAATATCTTTAAATTAATTACTTTTATTTAAAAAATATTTTAATTTCAGAAGAACAGTTAGAAAATTTCAAGTCGTTAGATTATTAGAAAGTTTGTAAAGTTCTAAGTTTTTTTTTATGTGTTCTTGATAGAATGATAAAAATGAATGCTTATCATAATGCCCGTGACTTTTGATCCATACTTGAGACATACAAATATTAATTTTACATGTTACTATAAAGCGTATGTTTAAGCTATTGGAATGCAAGGTTACAGTATCAATAAATCATGTAGAAAGAGCGTGAAAAATTATCTTAAAAAAGTAATAGAAAAAAGTAACAACTTTGTCTCTTGACACTGATCATCGTTCAATATTCGAATAAACCAATAAATAGCAAGACAGAATCTTTTGTAATACGCACATATGCAAGCATTCTGAATTCTGAATATTATATACATTTAATTATAATTTTATTTTTCAGAGTTAAATATTTCTAATTAGTCATCAAGTTTCAGATTTTAGCAAATTAATATGAAAACAATATTTAATAATTTAATTGTTTTTAATGTAATCTGTTTTTAATTTACCTTTAAATTTATGTTTATAAAATTTCGTATAAGTGTCTCAGTGTGAAAAACATATTACAGACTTATCGCTACTTTTAGCTTGACCAAAGCTTGAAAAATTAAAAGGAGAACACCAGCGGGCTTTATGTAAATATATAAGCTCTTACATATGTAAGTACAAATACAGACACAGAATAGTTTATTTTTCCGATGACAAAGGCGCTTCTCTGAACTCTTCACACTTCATGTCTACGTTGATGACAAACATATGATAATCTGGTTGCATTTTATTACAAAGTACAATCGGCGATAGGAAAACGTCGTGAGATATTTTTTGCGTATCAATGAATACTCTACTCGTGCCGTATTACAAGAAATATAAGTTAAAAATGAAATAAAAATAAATCTTAAAAGAATAAAATTATAATCATTTACGTATTATTAATATTAATATTAAACTAATAATTAATGAAATAAGACCAAGCTAATTAATAAGAGCCAATATGCAAATTTCAATGCAAAGAACATATAAAAATGCTTAATTAATACATACAGTAATTAATTTGTAGATATATATTTAGTTTTTAGTTTTTAAATTGGGATTCTCTTCAGTAATAAAGTCAAAAAAGTTAAAGTACTATAAATTGCTTTATATTAAATCAGGTAACTTAAAAATTCCTTTCATAAAAATCCTTTGTATTTGAAGGAATACTTTGCCTTGCCTGTCTCATGTAAAACGCGATTTGTACGTTTAACTTTTCTCGGTATTTGCTGAAAATATTTGAAAGCATCTTTTATTGTATTGCAGACTATTCTTAACTTATATAAATTATGCTAATTGAATAAACATTTTTATTGTATACCGTTTCATATTTTTTATATATTATTTTAATTATTATATTGTACATTAAAAAAATTTACCAATACATTATATTCTAAAGAATTAGCACTATATTAAACAACAGATGTTTGTTTAAGGAAGAAAAATCAACTAAACAACAGATCGTATTTTAATTATAATAAAATATTTTAGTTAAATTTAACGCTATTTGATACAATAAACTAAACACATGGATTGTACATACTGATTCTATTACAATTGCATAGTTTTTAAAGTTTTTCGTATCAGTGGATTTATTTGAAGATTATCAATAATTGTATTATTAGAAATTAGGTTGAAAGTAAGTAAGAGGGGATCTCTTATTTCAATCAGACAGCCAATTACAGTGGGCCTTAAGGCCCTATCACACTACAAACTTCCAACTCTGACCCGACTACTGACCTGACAATTATGTTTTTTTCACACTAATTGATTCATCTCATTATTCTATGCATAAAAGTATTGAGATATATTTGTAAAAAATGAATAGTTTACGAGATATTGTATATTTTATGTCAAATGTGTTATGTCAGAATAAAAAGTATAAAATGTTTCGTATTCTATTGATTTTCTATTTTAAGATTTGACCCACAATCTTTTTCCAAAAGTTTTCTTTCGTTTAATTTATTTACAATAATTAACATTAATAATGCTGCAATTTTCTTGCGGCGTTGATTATACCGATGAAGCTTATAATTTTTTATCACAAACGGAATGATAAATGTTTAAAGTGTAAACTACGTCGGGAGTCAAAGCCAGTCAAAAGCTTCGTAGTGTAATCAACTCTGACAATGAGTCGGGAGTTCGAGTCGGGAGTCCGAGTCTGGAGTCCGAGTCAGTAGTCGGGTCAGAGTCGGGAGTTTGTAGTGTGATAGAGTCTTTAAGCATTACGGACGAAAGTGAGACTGTGCAGTACGCTCCCGAATGCCTGAATTAGCTGAGCAAAAATGTCAATGAACCACGCGCATCTGGTCTTGTACGATGGAAAGATTTGACAGTCTCAGCGAAAATGCATGTTTAAGGTTTAAAAATTTAGAGTTAAAAGATTTAAGGTTTAAAAATCGTGAAAATTTCTTCACATTCACAAACAAAATTCACAAGCATAATTATGACTCGATATCCCAAAAAGTTTACTAGACTCTATTTGTTAGATAAATTGAGGAAAAAAGTTTCGCTATTTATTCACATCCTTCTGTCAACAGATAAAAAAATTTCCTATAAAAATTAATTTGTACCTATTATCATAAAATAAGAATAATCAAATATCTAATCATTTTCTAATTATTGATTAAAAAATTTTTTAATTTATGTAAAACTGTAGCGCGCGCGAGAGAAAGAGAGAAATGGAAATTTTTATTTTTTTTTCAATCCTGTCTAGAGAACAAAATGAATTACATTGTTGGCGAATTTGCAGGGAAATCGCGCGTGACTATCTCGACAGTCTCGACATTTCAAGCAACATTCAAGACACGAAAGGATACTCTAAAATACTATCACGACTTCAGTTTATCTCTTGTGTGCGTGCTACGCTACTAGCTATAATAATTCTCCTTGGACTCTAGCCTGCTCTAACTCTATAGCAAAGCACACTGGCGGAAGTACAGATGCAAACCGAACGGCCACCCATCCATGGGTTGCTGTAATAGCCGTTTCTACTACACACTAATACTCCGGTCGTCTTATAGTAAAACGCTGATAGTATTTGATATACGCACTCGTGCCAGCCATTGTGGTAGTGACGGAAAACACGCGTTGGTAGCGGTCAGAGAAGCTCTATAGACGAACGTGGCTTAGTCGCGGTCCGTACGCGAACGGCGACGGTTCGCAACTTAAACGAAATTTATTCACGTTCGTGCATTGTGAAGGATTTAAGAGATTTCTCGCTGACACGAGTGAGTAATTCGTTCTTTGAACTCTATTTTTATAATTGAGAGCTTATTTTATCTTGTTGCTTTCTTACATATTAAATATGTAAGAAGTTAAGAATATTAATAAGAAATTAAAAGAATATTAATAAAAAAAAGAAAATTAAAAAGTGCTGGAAAATGTGTGTGATATTTTTTCTCAACATTTTCTTAACATTTCTGTCGATAATTAAATATAATGTATACAAGTACATACAATCATAGACACAATCGAATTTTATTACAGCAAATATTATTTAGAATAGAATGACTAGTACGTCTTTATTATTTATTTTAAACTGTATCAATAAAAGTTCTTTAATTCTTAATGCTGAATAGCTTCAGTTTATGAAAATACTGTCTCTTCAAAACACAGAATAAAGTGATATTTTTGTAACTGTCAAAAAATAACTTTATATTTTTAAAAAATTATATTTAAGACACACACACACACACACACACACACACACACGCAGGGTGTTTCAGATGTTTCCGCCAAATTGTGCTAGTATGTTTTACGAGTAGAAATAAGAAAAAATTTTATATATATAGGGTTATATATATATATATATATATATTATATATATATTTGCTCAATACCTATACACGGTGAATTCAGTATTATATTAACAATAAAAACAAGTCCTCTACCATTTTATTTAATTTTTGTTATAACTTTTTAATATAAAACATTTATAAACCTATGACTATGATAAATCTATAATGATATAATATTCTTTTCTTATTTTCGTTTATAAAACATACTGACATAATTTGACGGAAAAATCGTACTTTAATTTAAAAAAAATTCTTGCAATTTGGATGATTTCTGGCAATGTTATGTCACTTTGAAAATTGCCTAAAAATTCGGTCAAAATTTTTGTCCCGTTTTTTCTGCGCTAATGTATATATGTACAATATTCTTTAATACTTTTATTATGCAGAATAACTAAAGGAATCATGTTGTGTAAAAAAAAAAAACAAAATTTTATTTTAAAAATGGCGAAAATCTTTATGTGACCTTGAAAAAAGATCGATTTTCTCGAAAATTAATTTTAACATTATCTGACTCCCTTCAAACTATATAATTTTTGTATGAAACATTTTTTACTAAAACGCCATGTTTTCGAGTTATAACGATGTGTGAAAATTAAAATGAGATATCCTATACCTATATACATACACAGGGAAAACGCAAGATTTTGTTATAATTATGCATTAATCAGCGTTGTAATACAAATCTGATTATGCGATTAGGAAACAATCTTATATCATATAATCACATACACACGATATTTTACGAAATCATAAAAAAAATTCTCTTCCATATTTAATTGTACAGCATATCTATTTTTGACATTCAGAACTTAATTATAATTATAAAATTTAATATTAGAATTATCCAAGTAGATAACAGAAAAACGTCTACTTAAAAGCAATTTGATTGTTTTTTTTAAAGACATATAATCATAATATGTGACAAGAAAAAGAGAAAGAAGAGAGAGAAAGAGAGAAAAGAAAGAGAAGGAATAAGAGAGCAGAGGGACGCGTTTTTGTTTTTAAATAATCATTTATAAATAATCCAAGCAACTAGTGATATTCACGAAACAAATTAAAATCATCAGAATAATAGAAAGAAACTTTTCGATTTACTACTGTTTTGACATTGGAATATTTGTGTGGCTTTAATAGCAATAATATTTATTTGAAAAATGTTTGACAAATCAATATTTTCAAATACATCAATTATTTGAAAAACTTTTGGAAGAAAATTCTGAGAACTAGTGAAACAAATTTTTTTTATCAAATATTATTCTCAAAAGAACAATATGTCGTATCTAATTGTAAATCATATAAAATTTATTAACATCACAAAAGCACCACATAAAACTACTGTTAATAACTGGTATGGATGAACATGTTTATGCATTTATGAGATAAATAAGGAATTCTTAAAGCATCAATTGGAACAATAAATAAACTTAACAAATGAACTTATATAACGTGAAATTATTTTATAAATGCATACTCATATAATCCTATCATGTTACTTAATGACAAATTATCTTTATAAATGTTGATAAATCATTACGTCACACCTCATAACGCAAACAAGATACGCTATAAATAGCTTTCTTTTGTGAGAAAAACATGATTTTTATTTAATACAAAAGTCAAAGTATTGCGTGCTTAAGTAAAAACTAAATACTTTTTAAATATATTTTTAATATATTAATTTCCTCAATTTTCTGTATTTTTACATATACATATACATTACATATACATATATATTCGTTATATCCCGAATTTTTGTAATAGAAATTAAAAAGAACATATATAAAAAGATAAGCACATACGCAATGCTCAACGCTGATACAGAAGAGGATATTCTTTCTTAATCTAATCTTAAAAAATACTAACAAGAGATTGAAAAACATGTTTGCTAAATACATTTTTGTCAAGTTCAAAAGATTGTCATTTTGACATCGCTTAAACGTGTCATGTCATCGTATGACCTTGCATTTTAAGACGCTCACGACCATGCGATTAATTTTTTTTTCTGCATTTCCGCAGTTAGTATGGAAAAACGTGATCTCAATTGATGACAAATTCGATTGTTTGAACTTAACCTTGATTAAAGTGTACACATAATAAAGTATACATATGATAAAGTATACACATGATAATCATATATAAATAAACAACTTACATCATTAAATTAACAACTCCATTTCATTACTTGTTTAGTGAAAAAAAGATATTTGGAAACAAAAATGTATTTGAAATTGACTTATGCTTACAACTATTGATACAACTGAAGAAGAATGATCTCATTCGTATCGTGCTCGTCTATCACGCATAACGCGTCACGTAATCAATACTACTTGTCTCATCATAGCTGTGGTAACCCAATTCCTTCCAACTCTAGATAGAAGGTCGAATACGCACAATGTACAATTAATCCGAGGGATGCAATAGGAAAGTATTAATCATCTTCTTTGCATCTAATATAATAATACTTTATGGTTACTTTAATAAAAATGCAATTATTCCTAGTTATATAATAATCTTAATATCTTTATAATGAAAAACATAAATTAGTTTTGATATTTTAATAATGTTTTCGTAAAAATTCAATTTGATTTCCGGTTTTCCTGATATAGTATCATTATACTTACGTGTTTCGCGTGAATTGTAAAAACATATTTTTCTTTCGAAATGGCTGACACATTAATAATTTTATAGTTTAAAAAATTCCAACACGTTAATAGGCAAGATTACAAAACAATTCTATGGTACAATTATATTTATGTAACACTTAAATAATATATAGTACGTGACTTGTTATTATACATACTTGATGTTAGAGCAAAGATTAACATATTATATAACGCAATGTAATTATATAACGTATTATATGTTGATAAATTCTTGATATAAATTCTATTTGATTATATTGTAAAAAAGTATCGTAAATATATAATACAAGAAAATTTAAATTGCATAAGGAAATTATTTCGTTTTTTCTATAGAAAACAAAAAGATTTTTAATAATATTATGAGAATAAAAGGAAAAAAATTATATTATCATATTATTATTATTTCTCAAAGAATAGAGAACAAAATATTTCAATAAAATTTGTGATGATTGTGATTAATTACATTGCTATCAAGAAGGAAAAGGGAGGAAGAGGAGAGGGGGGGGGGGGGAGATAGAAACGAATAGAAATTGATAAAATGTGATTGAATGAAAAATTGGAATCGAAGGTGAAAAAAAAGAGCAAGAGAAAACGGAAGTCGATACGTGGATATATGTACATGTGTGTGTGCATGTGTGTGTGGCAAGTGTGTGTGTGTGTGTGCAGGCGGATGCGCGCCTACCTGCCATACCGGGCAGGCACCTGTATGGGTTTAGGTAGTTTTTAAGTAGATTTAAGAAGGGAAAATGCGTATAGGTTAAGGTAAGAAGTTTAGAATAAGGAAATTATAGTAGAACTAAGATTATAACGCTGCGGGAAACAATAAACGTTCATTTATTCATTCGTTGCCATTGAGATATGAAACGACAAATATAGAAAGAACTTGTAAAAGAATAGTATCGAGAGAGTTTAAATTGATTATACTAATCTATTATTTTACTTTTATTTTACTAGAGAAAATACATATATTTTTTTATAAAAAAATTTGTTAGATAATAAATAAATGTATGAATGAATTTCGTCTCTCAGCTTTCCGTTTCTATTTCTCTGCAATCTCTCTTAAACAAGGATTTTGTTAATTTTCTAGGCTATCAGTATCAAGCAACCATGGTAAAAGCTTACAACGGCGCATTGATCCTTGCGGATGTTTTGCTGCTTATTTTGAAGATCCTATATTACATTTGCGAGAGCGTGTATAAATTTTTCGTTCCACCGGAAGAAAAAAGCGTGGCAGGAGAAATCGTTTTGGTATGTATCTGATTTTAAGTGTGTGTGTGTGTGTGTGTGTGTGTGTGTGTTTGCGCGTGCGTGTGCATGTGTGTAATGTGCACTTCTTTGGTGCTGTAATACTGTGCATTAATCACATTTTTATTACACAGGATTTATTTTTTACATTAAATGTAATATTATAGATGAAGTAAATAAATATAATAAATATAATAATTCTGCGAACGAAAGACAAACACGTATCTATAATACATTAAACAATTATTCTCCCTATTTATCAAATATCGGAATAATTTTATTCAATTTATTGATTCAATTTGATTATTTTATTAATTTATTTGAAATTCAGAAATTAACTGTGACAAAATTGCAAATTGACGTAATATTATTAAGATAATTTATGTTTTTTATACATGCAAAAAAACAACGATATGAGCTCAAAACTTATACAAACGATTGAGCATTGAATATTAAGCGATTATTACTATCTATTCAAAAGCTGATTTTTTTCATAATATAAATAATTAATTAGGATATGATTAATTTCGTTCTGTATAATACGCGTACATAGTTAATAAATTTGTCATAGAAAATGGATTTGTATAGAGTTCTTTAATCTTTGCAGATAATTTTAAAAAATTATAATGGAAATAAATGAATAAATTATATAGAAAATAATTAACATTTACTATATAGGTATCAAGTTTTTGAAATAAATTTGATTTAATATTAGCTTTACACCTGGTAAAAAGTTAACAAAATAATTTACAAGAGATAAATACTAAAACTACACTATAATTCTACAATTTTTTACGTTTTTCTAGATAACAGGCACTGGCCATGGTATTGGAAAAGAATTGGCCCTTCGTTATGCATCGTTGGGTGCAACAGTGGTCTGTTGGGATGTGAATCAAGAATCAAACGAAGAGACAGTGAACGAGATAAAAAAAACTGGAGTAACTACAGCATACGCATATCAGTACGTTTGTGTCGTTTACTTTTTTACTCTGTAAAAAAATGCAATAAATCTGAGAGAAGTGCGGTAGTGCAACAACTGATCAAAAGCATCCGAGAGAAATTCAGAAATATTTTATCTTGTTTCACAGATGCGATGTGTCAAAGAGAGAGCACGTCTTCAGCGTAGCCGAAAGAGTCAAGAAGGAAGTCGGCGACGTCACTATTTTAGTTAACAATGCTGGTATAATGCCTTGTCATGCATTTCTTGATCACACAACTGATGAAATTAGACGGATCTTTGACATTAATGTGTTAGCTCATTTTTGGGTAAGTTAAAAGTTTAACATAAATTAGTTGAACATATACAGTGGAAAGAAAAACTGCATTCATATCTCAACTTTACAAGAAAATCATTATTTAAATCTGTATCTATTTTACTTTTATTAAAAATTAATATTTTAGTCTGCATTTCACTTCTTTATACAATTTTCTGTTTGTCTCAATTTTGCACCACGTTAAAACATAGACATAATGCTTTTAATCACATATTTTGGTGTGCATTGAGTGTTTATAAGAAAATTATGTAATAAAAATATATATTTCACCTTAAGTTTTATTAATTTTATCGATTAATATAAAATTGTAATTCAATATAATACAATACCTGTTATATTAAATGACTAGATTCTAGGATTCTGAAAAGTGCATTTTTTAGAATAAATTTTATGTACAATATATTATAGATACAGGCGTTTTTCCTATAGCAAATACATATATTTTGCGACATTGTTAAACATAAATCAGTTCAACGGAAGGCGTGTATGTTTCCACAGGCGAATATTACACGTTAATGTTCAAAAATATTAAAATAAAGATTAAAAACATATGCACATTTTTATTGTTTGTACCATGTGCATATGTAACATTGTGAACAAGTTCAAGAATAGAACCTCATAACTAAACATAATCCAGTTGCTTAAAATCGTCATTTCAAAATATAATGAGATATAATTTTCTTTTTAATTATAAACCATTCATTCTATTTATTCTTATACTTAAATTATATCGCTTCTATTATTTTCTAGATGTTACAAGCATTTTTACCAAGCATGATTGAAAAAAATCATGGACATGTAGTTGCTCTCTCGTCACTGGCTGGAATTGGTGGTATTCCAAATTTAGTTCCCTACTGTGCTTCGAAATTCGCTGTTAGAGGTAAGTCTGTCTGTATTTAATTCGATTTCAATATTGCTTTTTACGTGCAAAAAAAAAGGCATTGCATTCTTAACTTATTGGCGCAAATATTGCAGGACTTATGGAATCGATCAGCGAAGAACTACGGATATCAAGCAAAGGAAAATCCTTAATTAAATTCACTACTATTTATCCATACATGGTAGACACTGGACTTTGCAAGAAGCCGAAAGTAAAGTAAGTACACAGTAAAATAATATAAACAACATTTACGCAATGTATACAGGTGTCCGGAAATTTGAGGATAATAAGATAGCAGCATAAAAATTTTTAGTATTTTTTGTTAAAAAATGCACACTTTTCTAGATATTTATAAATATATTGAAACATTAAAAATATTAAAAAATCATAATTTTAGAGATTTTTGGGCGTCACCTTTCCAAGGAAGTATTATTCAAGCCATGTTTATAGGAAATTTGTTATTAAGAATTAAATTTCTATCAGATCATAAGTTTGGCTGTTACGTTTGTCATCATCATCATCATCATCATCATCATATATATATATATATATATATATATATATATATATATATATATATATATACATATATATCCATATCCATTGTGATAATTTTGATCGCCAGTGTATACATACACACACACACACACACACACACGCACACAAATAATTATACGTTGTTAATTAATTACGCTTTTTTTACATGCAGACTAGATTTTTGGATGCGAGGTGAGCTGTTAGAGAAATATAACAGAATAAAATTTTATTCGACATTTTATTTTAAACCTTACATTAAACATGAGGATTCGAATAAAATTATTGTTACATTCTTAATATTAATCATTAATGTTACTATCGCATTAATAATATCGACAATAAATATTCTAATATAATTTCAACAGGTTCCCGAATGCCATGCCGTTGGTTTCACCGGGGCAAGCAGCCTCACAAATAATTCACTCGCAGAGGCGCAACTATCGCGAAAAATCTGTGCCTCCATTCTTCTTGTCATTAAACGCAATAACAAGGTAAGTATATTACAAAATTATCCAAAGAAGACGTATAATTGTAATAAAAAATACTAAAATGTTGAAAAATATATATATGAAAAATATTTAGCATTTTAATTTGAATTAGCATTTGAATTATATTAATGAAACAAAATTACAAAACGATTTAAATAATATTAATGACACAAGAGTTAATATAATCAAACAGATTCATAATAGCTATTTTTATTATGAACTATTTTCAGTATAATAAATAATAATAATAAGTACACATAATAAACGCAATAGTAAATAAACTCTATTACTGAATAAAATTGAAATATATCTACATCGTTGTGATTTATTTTTTGATAATAAAGAACAAATTTTCTATTTTTATTAGTCTCTGCTATTTTTTGAAAATGTCAAATAAATAGAAATAAAAGAAAAAATAATGCTAATAAACATTTTAAATTTCAGAGTTTTTCCTGATGAAGTGGTACGCTGCTTGGTGGACTTTTTCGACAGCGGTGTAGAGGCGGACAGCTAATAACTGCAAAAAAACATCTCTGACTAATTCGAAACTAATATGTGAATAAACATTTTTTTATATGACTGTTTAGTACATGTTATTGCATTATTTATAAGATATCGTACAAAATAAATATCAGGATCTTATGTTTAAAATAAGACATCATTCTCCTTAAAACTTTTAAAGCTCTATTCGGTTATTCTAAATGTGAAAATAATTATTTATTAATTAATGATAAATAATTAGGTATTATCAAACTGATACATGTAAATGCGCAAATATAGATGTTTTATACTAACAATAAGTAATAAGTATCATATAACATAAACAATATAATATCAAAGATTTATATAAAAGTATATAAATCAAGTATACAATAGTATATAAATAATAATAAAGCTCTTGTATAATATTGAAAGAAATCATCGTAAACGCCACATTGTTTTTTTAATGGCATTAGCACTGTATCTAAATCAGTTGTGCAAATAATGTTTTATTTTCTACTTAATTGATAAATAAAATTAGTGTAATGTATTCATAATGATTAACAGTGCTGTTATTGTGCTATTTGATATTGTTATTCAATGTATTATTAATATTTGCGTTTCTATATGATAAACAGATAAGATAAGAAAGCATAAGATGTGTATAATGGTCTTTTAATCTAATATAACCATTGTTTTATACATATATCTATGTTACAAATAGTATACACAATATGAATAAGTATAACATAATGTTATTAGTTTCTTGATAATATGAGTCTTTAAGAATTCAATTTATTGTTAGTATCGTATATTAATGCACACAATTATAAAAAGAAACGAAAAGAAGAACAAATTTATATTTGAATATTATATATATATATATATATATATATATATATAGAGTCTAAAGAAAATTATTCAATAAAAGTTGCGACTTTGATATATGAAGTGAAGAATTGATTATAATATAGATGCTATATTGAGATTTGAATTTATACATTTTTGAGTACAATTTGTTCATTGAATTTCTACTAAATATATTAATTTTCGAATTAAAATTTTATATTGAAAATAAATACTGCAAAAAATAAAAATTATTAGGTAATTAAATAAATGTTAGTCGGAAGGTCGTGAGCAAATCGATCAATCACAGTCAAGCATTCTTGTTACGTTTAATAATTCTAAGCTGTAGACTTATAAATCCGGTTTTAAAAATCCATGTAAACGCTAAATGAGTTGTTATGATTGTATTATCAACTTAAAATAAAATTATGAATGTTATATTTGCTGTGTGTATTATTTGAAAGTTATAACACTGGTAAGCATAATAAGGATAAAATAACATCTCTTCGTGGCTGTTTCGAGTTCGAGTTAGTCCTGGGCAACGGAAGTACGTATGAATTTTTTTAGACACAGTAGCCAATCGTCTTTCGTTACGTTTGCTACTTTCTGAGAAAACGGAGCCGCTATGTGATCACTGATTGGTATATAATTTGAAATTTAAGAAACATACAGAAAGTGACCGCGCAGCATCGTTCTCGTATGAGGAAATGTTTTGTACGAGTTTGAGAATCGGACCTCTGATTATAGTTATCTACTGTGCAAACCAGCAAAATTATTTATAATTAGAACAAAATATTAAGGAGAAGGACGAGGTGGGAGAGAAAGAGCCAAAAACATATATGTTTTTTACTCATGAATATATATATGTAAGTAAATAGTCTCTCCATATTTATTTTGCTATTCATACGCTTTAATGCAATAATTTAATATCAATACATATTATACAATTATCAATAATGAATTTGCTTGAGAATAATTTGCACGATTATATTTTATATTTCTTGTCTCTCATTTTATATTTTTTGTTCTTTTGTTTCAGAATCCTGAAAATGAGAGCAGTTATATGTATATTCAAATATATATATATATATATATATATATATATATATATATAATATTAAATATATAATTATATTAAAATAAATAATTATATAATTATATTAAATATATAATATTCAAATATATATGTTTAAATCCTTACTCTCATCACGCCACTCGCCCGCTGAGCGAGATGTCAAAATACGAACGAGCGACGTGAGAATAAAGGGTTCATACACAATGAGAGGAATGAGATAGAAGGAATTAAACATAAGGAATTAAGAAATTAGTAATATGGAATTAAATTCCACCAATTTACTTTCTTTAACGTTAACGCATGTGGGAGCATGACTTTCCATTGATCAAAACCTAATTCCTTATATTTAATTCTTTGTATTCATCTCATTGTGTATGAACCCTTAACAGCATGCAAGGAGACTCGGACCCGAGACTCGAGCCGAGATCCGATCTTCGAACGTGTCTTTCGGCGTGTCTTGTCGATCTCTCGCTCGACAATCTCTTTTATAAGAGCGACGGAGACGATAATAGGAGCGAGCGAGATGAAAATTGACATCTCGCTCGCTCACATACTGAAAACTCTATAACTCAATGTTACCGACTTTTCGTGTACATAGCACGGAACAGAACCACGATTGTGCTGCACATACGCGCACGTTACCCTTCGGCCCAAACGTGCACATTGGCTATGTAGTTCATGTGCACGTTTTCCGACTTCCGCAGAGGGCGTATCGCCTTCGCCGCGGATCACATCACACCCAAATCATCGGGCCGTGTCGTCTCTCAGGCTTCTCTCTGGCCGTGGCCGTGTTGTGCCCACCACACTCGCGGGCACCAGCAGCGCCATTAACTAGAAGAAGAAGAGGAAGAAGATCGTGGACTGTATCGTCAGCTTCACGCGATAAATCGGAAAAATGGCCACTCGTTTGCTAAAAATTAGCAGCGCCTTGCGCACTTATTCCAATAAAACCAGCCTTGTAAAGGTACAATTTACAGTGTGCAGATATCGTATCATAATAACGGTTATAACTTCACGATCCGTTCATAATTGTGCTCGAGCTAGTTTTCGCACAACATCCTCTTCGTAGCACCTTCCCTTACGTAATAAAAAAGAATTATTATTTTAGAGTAAATAATGTGCAAATACAGTGTGACTGCCTAAGTACGTAGTTTACATTATTTTCTTGTGAGCTTCAATAATATGCAAAAGTTTAAAATGCATTCGGATGCTTGTCTAACCTTGATCAAATATTATCTCATGTTTTATTTCTTTTGACAGCAGTGATTTGATACATCCCTCATAAGGAACATTTAATAATATATGTATCTTGTGTTTAATAATTTCTTGACATAATCAGATATCTTGTTATTAATTAATTAGAAATATTAGTGTAACAATTTATTGAAATTGAGATTCATATCTTTTACTGTATAGTGTTTAGTAAAATATTACATATGTTCAGATGTTTGGTAAAAATCTAATGTTTAATTAAAATTTCAGATTTATTAATAAAGCATTTATAATTTTATTATAAAATTGAATGCAATTACGTGTTGCATAATTTTAATGGGAGGTATACATTCGTCTTCAAGTTTTTTTAATGATCCAGGTATCGAAACAATGGCAGTCAACTGCTGCTTCCCTGAAAGAAACGCTTATCAATCAACCAGCTACGAGAATTACAACTTTGGATAGTGGAATGAGAGTTGCCAGCGAAGATAGTGGAGCTGCGACAGCCACTGTTGGCCTTTGGATAGACTCTGGCAGTCGATATGAAACAGATGACAACAATGGTGTTGCTCATTTTATGGAGCATATGGCTTTTAAGGTAAATTAAATAGTGTCAAATAGTGTACAAATTAGTTGCAGTATGGGCTTTTAATTCTTCAAGTTCTGTGATTTACCTGTAATGCTGGAGCATGTAAATTTTAAGATAATAAAACTATAATATATGACCACGATGATTCTATAAATTATATGAATTTTATGTTTTGCTTTTTTAATAAGTCATTCATCGCTATATTTTCTATTGAACTTGTATTTATAGGGAACAGCTAAACGATCTCAAACTGATTTGGAATTAGAAATAGAGAATATGGGAGCGCACTTAAATGCTTACACAAGTCGCGAACAAACAGTGTTTTATGCAAAATGTCTATCACAAGATGTACCAAAGGCTATCGAGATTCTCAGTGATATTATACAAAATTCTAAGTTGGGCGAAAATGAGATTGAAAGGGAACGTGGCGTTATTTTACGTGAAATGCAGGAGGTTGAAACAAATTTGCAAGAAGTTGTATTTGATCACTTGCATGCCACTGCGTATCAAGGTACATCCTTAGGACGAACGATACTGGGACCTACTAAAAATATTAAAAGTATCTCGCGAAATGATCTTGTTAGCTACGTGAAAAATCATTATGGGCCATCTAGGTAAGATTTTTGTCGATTGATTATTTTGGTTTATGTAACTAAAATTTCCTGTTGGTGATAGAAAAATGCAAATATCAATTTTTTTAGATTTGTACTGGCTGGTGCTGGCGGTGTAGATCACAATCAATTAATCGAACTCGCTGATAAACATTTCGGCAAAATGACAGGACCAGATTATGACAAAATTCCGGACTACATTAAATCTTGTCGCTATACCGGTTCTGAAATAAGAGTACGTGATGATACGATTCCTCTCGCCCATGTTGCGATTGCTGTTGAAGGTATTAGAAATGTTCTTGATTTTTAATTATAACGTTTTATAGAAGAATCAATAAGTATTTTGTCCACAGGTGCTGGATGGCCTGAGGCAGATAATATTCCTCTTATGGTCGCAAATACTCTCATAGGAGGATGGGATCGTAGTCAAGGAGGAGGCGTAAATAATGCAAGCAGTTTAGCTAAAGCTTGTGCAGAAGAAGGCTTATGCCATAGTTACCAGAGTTTTAACACGTGTTACAAAGTACATATTAAATGCATCTTACTGATTTGCATGTAAAACATGGTTATAACAATTAATGCACGTATCGAATCAATGAATATAATTTTTTTAATCTTGTAGGATACAGGACTTTGGGGTATATATTTTGTTTGTGATCCTATGCGGTGTGCGGATATGACGGCATATATTCAACACGAATGGATGAAATTGTGCACATCGGTCACTGAGAAAGATGTGACACGTGCAAAGAATATTCTTAAAACTAACATGTTCTTACAGTTGGATGGGACTACTGCTGTTTGTGAAGATATTGGCCGTCAAATGTTATGTTATAATCGTCGTATTCCACTTCATGAGCTCGAAATGAGGATAGATGTATGTAGTTAATATTATATGGATTAAGGCTCCTGAGTACTGACCGCGGCCACCTTGACGGTGACGTCAGAAGCGAAAAATTACACGAAAATTACATTGCAACGTACTGTCAAATAAAACGATATTTTGATGAAAACATACTGTAGATCGCTGCAGCACACTTGTAAAATGTACAGGACACTATTCTTAAAAACATTATATGTAAATGAACATGATAAACACACTAATACACACATGATTTGACAACTCTGAAAAGAGATAGACACTGTGTCTTCTACGTTGTGTATTCCTTGGTAATCTTAGTTTCCTACACATTTCACAAGTGTGTTAAAACGATCTATAATGTGTTTTTATTGAAATATTTCTTTATTTTACAGTAGTTTGCAACAATTTTCAGTGTAAAATTTCTCGCTTTTGACGTCACGTTTCAAGATGGCCGCGGTGGGTACCCAGGAGCCTTAACATTGATATATAAGAGAATTAATAGAGAGATTTTCTTCATATATAAAACATATTAAAGCATAAAAATTCAGTACAAAAAGAGTAACTGTCCAACAGAATTTATAAGTATTTAGAAAATATATTAATAAACATGTAATTTATTTTTCAGAGCGTAAATGCTAACACTATTCAAAATGTTGGTATGAAATACATTTTCGATCACTGTCCAGTGATCGCAGCTGTTGGCCCTGTGGAAAATTTACCAGATTATAATAACATTCGTGGAGCTATGTACTGGCTTAGGGTGTAATCATTTTCAAACATCAGTGATTAATAAATTTTAGCATTAGAAATTAATTAGAAATAAAATAAAACGACGATATGCATATATGCCTGCTTTACTTCTGATAAAATATCCGTACAAATCAATATTAATAAATTCAGTTGTTAATAACAATATAAAAATTGTATTTTTCCCTATATAAGATTGTAATTTTATTTTGCCATATATTTAAATGTTCATCGATGTATATTGTCTGGCGAAAATAAACACAGTAAAAAAATACATATATATACATATATATATTGAATAATCTCCCAATATTATATAATTAAAAAATTAATATTAATGTAAGTTTATAGAATCCTCAAATTTAATTGATATTAATATTAGAATGTATTATATATATATATATATATATATATATATATATATATATATATATATAGGGTGTTTGGTATGAAAGTTCACACCTGGAAACTGGAGATAAAGTGGGTCAAACTGAGAAGAAAAGTCCTATACCAATTTGTAAAATTCACACTAATTATAGAGTAATTAATTAAAATGTCTGAGCGGATCAGCGTGTAGAAAGCGATAGGTTGGGCTCAGGAGACATGTAAAATAACTTATTTGTTTGTTTCTTCTAACGGTGAGTTCTAGTATGTAGTAGTGAGAGGTGGAGCGACGCGCGATGTATGACACCGCGCCAAAAAAATATTGTCACTCTGAGCAACGAGCGGCAAGCAACGCTGACAATATTTTTACATACTTTTACTGACAATGGCTGCATTCAGCAGAAAAAGCTTTGTAACTGTTGTAAAATTCGCGAATTTTATTGGTATATACTCTTAGATTTTACAAAGATCAAGATCATACGGTGGTAATAGTTATTGCCTCACCCTATATATAAAAGCAATTTTTATTTGAAAATGGCATGTATAAGTGCTAAATAAATAATTATTTACACTACACATACAATTTATACTATTATGAATTATTTAGTAGTAGATAGAAAAGAACCAGAAAATTTCAATCAGTATTTGTACTTTTCTGTACTGCATTTATTATACTCATAACACATGAGTTATACTATGTTTAAATGTCTAAATATGTTTAAAATAAATTTTAAACTTTAAGTACAGGCAGGAATTTTAACAAAATAGTTAAATATACATTGTGTTACATTGATCGATAAATGTTTATTTATTTAAGAAATATAGAAATACAGAATATGATTACCATTAAAAAGCGAAGTAGAATATAAACATGGAATTTGAAAGATTACATGTCTGTACTTGAGAGTTCGCAAAACTATATAATATTTACATTTATTTATTAATATATATTTATTAATATAATATAAATATTTATCAATATATAATATAAAATATTAGTTACAATTTATTATCAGCACAATAATCTTTGGCATAAATAAGATTATGTAAAAATCTGCAATTAAACTCATATATATGTGTAACTATAAAGATTATAAAGATACGAATCTACAGGATACAGGATAAGAATTTTTTTTAAATTAATTCTGTATTAATACTTCGTCAGCTCAAACATGAGTAAACTTATGTAAATATGTTAATAAAATAGAAAAATTAGAGTTAAAATGTAATTTTTATTTGAAAAGAAACATGTATAGAAATATTTATGTATTTACAAAAATTTATGGCAATGTTTATTTGAAATATTCCTCGAATATTTGTTCTTACACACAAAATATTTAAACACTTATTCTAATAATAGGAAATGAGCAATAGCATTTCTTTATTTCATTATTTTTATTATATATACTGCACAAATAAATAAGCTTTATATTTCAAGTTGAATAAATATTTGAATTACTAATTATAAACTGCTACAAATTTTCTATCATTTTATAATTATGAAATTTTTCTATATTTCTTGCACAATATTTATAATATCATATTTCATAAAAAAGTTAAATATCTGCATGTATCTAATCCAAATAGGATTTTATATAAAAAAATTAAATAAAAAATAAAACTTCTTAATTTTTAAAAATTTGACAATGTTATATTATATCATTATCAAATGCAATATCTTACGATGCAAGAATGATAATAAATTAAAGAACTAGAAGAAATAAAATGTTTGAGATTCAACAAAAAAATTTTCAATCTAAAAATTAAATGTTTAATAACAAATTTTTGAGATTCAACTATTATATTACAATAACTTAAATATGTATTGTATAAATATTAAGTATATATATATATATATACATATATCAATTGTATTAAAGTCAGAAATAATTAGACAACATATCCAATGACAGATTATTAAATTGCACCTATTGTTACATTTACTTTAGGTATTAGAGTATAATCAGAATAAAAATTTTGTAAAAATGAAAAACTCATATCATCACTTTTCTGTTATTTTTGGAGTTAAATATTTAAAAAATGATTTTTACAATAAAAAATGTACTAATAAAATAATTTTTACAATAAGACATCCTTTTGAAACGCTATTGATCTCCTATAGCAAATCATTAAAAAAAAAATGGTATATAGTTAGTATATTGTCACAAACTATATATTCTGTCTTCATATGAAATGAGCCTATAGTTTTCTTCTCTTTCTCTGGAAGTTCTATTATTGTACAATTGTAATTATTAATTTTGTCAAATGTGATATATAAAACAATTATCTGCCTTGATTGCTTGATGGTGCTGTACTTCGAGTAGGAGAAATACTATCCTTACAAACTTTGGCAGTCATTTCGGCTAGCGGTTCTAATTCCTTAGGATTAATTAAATCAAATTCTGTTACAAAATAGTAAAAATGTTTGTAACATGTATTCACGTGTGCTTCCTAAAATAATAATGATATACTTATTTAAGGATCTTTGTAATATAATCAAATATTCAAAGTACTGTTGATATACTTACTGCTCCTATTGCTACAATGCGATCAAAATGATGAATATACACGTGAACAAAAACTCTAAAGAGGCGTGTCAAGATTTTTCTACATAGTGGTATAAATGTTTTGGGAAATGGCACATCTGTAATAAAACATATTTCGTGATATAGAGAACAAGATTAAATCAAAACAAATTATAAAATTAATATCAAACCTGTTGACACTGGAAAAACTGTTTCGTTATTGATTTGAGTTTCAATCCAATCCATAAGAAGGGCAACATATTGTGGCGCTGGTAATGCTGTTGGTTTTTTATATTTTTCACCATCTGCCCATAAGTATTCAAAACGTGCTCCACCACTCATCGCTGGACAAGACGCTGAATCACAGTACTCGGATACAGTACCGTATATAAGATTTATTCGATTAAAAAAGTCCACAACTAAAACAAAAAAAAAAGAAAAATATATAATTACTGTATTCTCTCCATGTAAAGAAGATATATTTTTTTCAAATAAGATAGAATTGAGATATTCGAAATATTTTTTCTTATCAAATATAATGGTCAAGAAAATATTAAAATATTTTTAACAAAACCTTTACATGCAACTATAAATTTTTATAGTACTATTAAATATTTCATATACCATGAACAGCGATCCAGTCATTCATATCTTCTCCGGGAGGTAATTTCACGACAGATCTCAGATTGATCCCAGAATTAAGAGAAGCTTGAGCTTGCTTGTGTAAAGAGTAACGCAATGTTCCATGAGCAAACTTTTTCTTCGGCCTAAACGTCTGTAATTGTAATACAAATGAACTTGTAAATGCATTTCTTTAACAATTATAAAATATAAAAATACAAATTGATTTATACAATATGTTACGTGATATTAAGCAATATTACATAAAAATAATTAAGAAGAAAATGAGTTATTGTAGGTTTCAAACGAAAATCAATTCTAGGTTAGACTACCTTAAAATCAAATCGCCATAAGTCAATAGTCTTTTTTACCTTGCCTTTCTGGAAGAATTCTATAAATCCGCTTAACGTCGTCATGTTGCGTGCGAAGGTTTGCTCTGTTATTATCCCAGTTATATAGTCTCCGAAAAAATTTGATAAAAGTAGACACGCTTGGCTCAAAAATAGCTCCGGATTTTCATCTTAAAGATCACGCTGTGCTCACCGGCGTTCTTAAAAATAATAAAGCAGAATGAAATATTTTATCCGAACGCACAAACGAGAAAATATTAGTTTAAAATGTGTCCCGGAGACACTTCTTGTGCTTCAATATACTTGAAATACGTTGACCGCGATGTGTCGGGATGCGTCGGAGCAACCCGAGCAACTGTTCTCTCCAGTGTTGCCACATGAAAAAAGTAAATATCCCTTTGTTTTGTCCCTAAATTAAGCAAAAATTCCTGGATCAAAATTTATATTTATTTCTATCAATGCCACATACTTAAGCCTTGTGTCCACGATCCGAGAACTCTGTCCGAGTTCTAGTTCCGAGAAACGTGTAGCCACTAAAATTGTCACTTTTTCATAAAAGCTGCACTTTGATTGGCTCAATTAACTATAACATAATAAATTTCTCAGATCGAGATCTCGGACAGAGTTCTCGGATCGTGGACACAAGGCTTTAGGATCACTCTTTCACCAAGCTGCGGTTAATCGAATCGTCCTAATAACTTTGCAGGATGTCAAATGAAGCTGCTGTCGCTTTGACGGTAAAATAGTAATAAAATAGCATAGACATTACTTAATAAGTTAATCACCAAATAAAATAATTGGGAAAAAGTTGAATTTATTCTATCATAAAGGCCTGTTTTTTTTATTTTTATAGAAGCGCCCTTTTCGGAGTTTTACTATTTGCTGCTTAATATTGCATAATATTATCGGTTGCATACTAGTGTTTGCAATCTGTTATTATTTGTAATCTTCAATTTCGATGAGACATTCGAACTTTCGTCACGTGATACATTATAGATAATCCTTTTTGCGCATATGAAATGGGATTCCCAGATTTAAAGAGGAAAAATGCAAATATATTCTTAGAACATTATCGTATTTGCCGGAATTTCCTTATTCCTTTCATGTGAATTAAACATTTTTAGCTGCTTTCTCAGTATAAACATCACGATCTCGTTTTATTTCCATCTGCATCGCGTATGACAACTATGAAAAATCGCTGCGGCAATAAAACAAATTCTCCGAGATGTCCTTTCCTTATTGTTAGTCCTTCACGTGTCTAAAGCGATCCTCTGACGTTATCAGACTTGAAGAAATACATATAATACATTTCAAAAGGAGAATTGATGGGAGGGTGGATATGTAATGGATAAAAGTGCCAGAATTTTGAAAAAATAGAATCTTGCTGTTTGACAAGATTTCCACAAATTTTGTTTTATGGGATTTTCATCGTTCACCATGTTCAATCCTCGATTATTGGAAGAGGAATCTCGAATAGTTGATCAAATGCCTCGGAAAGTTATCATGATAATAGCGATATAATTTATCGTGATAATAGCGATTGACGATTGGACGCTCGCGGCTGCGCGTGTTTAGCGACGATGACAATGCGGGAATAAGGAAAAGCACGGACACGTGGCATTTCGTCCGCTCTCTCATAAAGCTTCTAACCGATCGGAAAACTGCTGATTTGCAGTCGCGAAACCTCGATCACATCGACGCAGCAGATCGCGCATCCGCACGAATATCTTCATCTTTTTACGTACGTATGTACATACA
The DNA here is from genome assembly GCA_928718305.1 of Tetramorium bicarinatum. Lineage (NCBI taxonomy): Eukaryota > Metazoa > Arthropoda > Insecta > Hymenoptera > Formicidae > Tetramorium > Tetramorium bicarinatum. Next base: position 16,710,878 of record OV788320.1, read on the forward strand.
TCATGTACCTTTCATTCGAAATTGCGCCGGTACTTTTTGGAAATCGGATCTTAAAAGGACTTAATGGAACAATGCGCAACTATTAAATTCGTAATATTAAATTTCAGTCTTAAAAAAATTACTCAATTTCAGTCATTTTTAACCATTCCTTAATTAAGTCGCCACTACTCCCGTTCAATGTCATTAATTTAAATAAAACAATAAAGTTAAATAACAACATGTGTATCGTGTTAAAATAATTATTTTGACATACATGATAGTTAAAAATAAATAAAAAACATTATTTATTTTTACTTAACTCAATGATTAGTTTACATTTGATCGGTTAATAATTTTAATAGTGCGGATTTGAAGAGATCCCGCCGACTCGAGAAAATCGAAGAAAAGAGCGTCGCCAATCATCGACCCCATTCGCAAATCCACCTTTTCGTTCACCAATGAGCATGGTGAGTGACGTCATCGACTTGAATTTTAACTTTTGGCGGCATTGTTATCATTGCCGTTATCGCTCAAAAGTTTCGGGGATTTGAACTATGATTAATGCAACAGAATTAATATTATTTTGTTTAGCATGAGAAAAATATGGACAAAACACTGGAAATGACGAATCGTATAGAAATATTTTGCTTTACGCAATTCATTGAATTGATCATCGATTAAATAAATATATTTTTTCAGCTTTTTTGCGCTTAGAAAATTCGCACGATATACGCACTGTTTTTTTTTTCCAAGTCAATGTGAACGATTGTAAACGCAACGCCATTGGAATAAATTATGCAAATAGCTTTGAATGGCAATCGATCGTCAAGCACGATGAGAAAATATTATAATAAGTTTTTAACCTAGCATTAAATATTTGGCCATATATATATATATATATATATGCTATTGTGCTGTTTCATTCCGCAAAACTATGTAGAAAGGTCAAAAAGCGATAACATTAATGAATGCTATTTTCTTCCATTGATTATCTTTCGAATAACAAATGCGTCACATTTCTGCGCTTTTAAAGATACATAACAAAGTATTGAATAACAAAAATCGCATACTGAATAAAGCAAGTCAACGGTCAAGAAACCAGCAAAGTAAAGATATTAAAAAAAGCGTTAGTTTAAAAAACGTGATGACAATTATATATTAAAAATAATTAAACGTTTCAACTTTATTTTTCTTTAGGAATATTGATTTAAAATGAAAAATCACAATTAGAATTAAGAAAAGAAAAAGACAGTTAAAGTTATATCAAAAGTTTATATTTCATAAAATTACGGAATACAACTCGAAACAATGCAACTGAGGTTAGAAAGAAAATTATACTAAAGATCGAACCCACTGTCTAAGCATGTAAAAATAAAAATATTAACCTTAGGAATAATTTATATTTACATTACAATGAGTCGATGAATTAAAAACGAATGTCGAAACATCATTCGTCGTTTGAAGACGCGAATAAGTATGTTGAATTCAAATAAAATATTCAATAGAGTTTATAACTTGTGGTTAGTTATGAATTTCAGCGTAACAAAGTTTCAGTAATATCATTAACGGTTAAAACTGGTCAAAAATATTAATAAGAAATATAAGTGTTCGTATATAGTGTTTCCTATTTTATTATTGTCCTGTGACTAACTCTGCAAAAATTCGCATAATTAAATAAAAAAAACGGAGTGATAGAAAACAAGTTCAATTAACTATAATACTATAACATAATTAAAGTATAATTTAGGTATAGGTATAATAAGATATAAGTAATCACATATTCAACGTTAAAAAGAATTAACTAAGTTTTTAACTGCGATCATAAGATTTATATTTCTACACCATCACGTTAGATTTAATATTAATACAGTCCATTTGTGACCGTTGAATTCAATTCAACGCTCAGGTGTTCCCCTAATTCCATATTCATGTAGTATCGTGCATATTTACACGGCAAGCGAAGGAAACGAAATATTTTGTACATAAATTTCCAGGCGATAATGTAACGAAATCCGCACTAAGAAAAATATCAGGAATATTAATTTCTTAGATTTTGTGCCACGTGCAAAAAAACATATATCATAGTTAATATTGCTTAGACGTCGTTACGTCAGAATTCACGTCCCGGACGCGTTGTAATAGGCGCGAACAACATACAGTGTTGTATCTTTTACGACTCGCAGTTTTTTTTCCGAATTAATTTCGTTTCTCGAAACGGGGCCGAAACGAGGCAAGACGAGGCGAGAGGTCTCGCTCGCGCGCGGTCGGCCGTTTTTTCTCCCAACTCGAGTCGATTCGACGTTTTCACAAACGCTAGTATGTTACGCGCGTACGTTATTATGTATGTATGTATGTATGTACATACATACATACATACAGGCATACGTACATACACTCTCAGACAGAAATGCCTACAAGTATGAAGTTGGCCGTATTCAGAGTTTATCTTTCTCCTTCTACTGCTTTCCACATTGAGAAGAAAAAGATAAACTCTGAACACAGCCAACTTCATAGTTGTAGGCATTTTTGTCCGAGAGTGTACGTTATGTATGTATGTATGTATATACACAGTGCCGCATGCGTCGTGCGGCAGTAGTGGGTTTGCTGCCGAGCTGAGTGGTTGCGATGAATTGAGGTTTCCGTGTGGGTCAGTTTGATTCTCCTCGTTCGGCTCGCCCGTGTTCTCTGTTCTTCCTACAGCGAGGCGACTTCTCCAGTCTCAACGTTTACGTTTCCGCTTTCAGCTGATCCGACAGTACGCCCGACGCGGTGCCAGCGCTCGTCGTGTCGTTAACGCTGCGAAAGGTAACGTATATGCATTGCCTTAATCTTTATACGGACAGGTGCTGCGTCACTGTCCTGTCACTTTCTCCTTTTTCCTCGTCCCACACACACGTGGCTGTCGAGTTGATTCTGCGGTTTCGTTTCTTCTCTCTCTCCCCCCCCCCCCTCTTTACCCTTTTTTCCCCGCGAAACTCACAGGAATAGAAGATGACAGGTCGTTATCTAATGTCACGGCTCTCCCCTCCCTCCGCTCGTTTCCTCGCACGCGAATTATGCAATTCCCGGGAGATTGGACGTTCGTGGATTGAGATAATATTGCACACTGTCATGCTATCGATCTTTTTCAATATTGCGTGCGTTCAATATCACCTGTAGATTTTTTTAATTTGCATGCATATGCTCCAATTCCTTTTATTTAGCATTCTAATATTTAGCATTTATTTAACCGTAAAATATTGTTAAACGAGTTTTAGAACTTTACGACATATTCGTAATGTACATATGCATATATAAATATTAGTTGCATTCACTCGTACCTGTAGATTTTTTAAATTTGTGTACATATGCCCCATGTCCTTTAATTAATTTAACCTGTAATTTAATCCTGTAAAATATCGTTGAACAAATTTGAGAAACGTTATGACATATTTCTTACCTTGGCAATTTAATGTACATAAATGAATGTGTATTTTCAGATCTTTCGAAAACAATGCCGTGCCCTTTCTTAACCCGTTTGTCTGCAAACTACGTCCGCAATTATGGGTCGTCCCTGATAATGACGTATCGGCAGCACTGCCCAGTAATGTCAAGATTGTTCAGCACGATGGCAGAGTCGGAAGAATCTCAGCCAATTCCCGAGCCCATAGAAAATCAGTGTCCCTTCTTGTCCAGAGAACGGGACGCCGTCAAGAAGGCCAGTGCAGCTATGGAGGAAGATGTTATCAATCTAGGCGCTGTGGAACAGAAGGAGGAGGCGCAGTTCCCTTACGAGGAATTTTTCCACGAGCAAATTATACGAAAGAAGAAGGATCATTCTTATCGGGTGTTCAAGAAGGTGAATCGTCTGGCTGAGGACTTTCCGGTAGCCATGGAGTACTCGTGGGGCGAGAAACCCATAACGGTATGGTGCTCCAACGATTACCTGGGAATGTCGCGTCATCCCGCGGTTACCGGCGCCGTGCGAGAAGCGTTGGCCAAGTTTGGCGCCGGCGCCGGAGGCACCAGAAACATCTCGGGCAACTCCATGGGCCACGAGATGTTGGAGAAGCGGTTGGCGCTGCTGCATCAGAAGGAGGCCAGTTTGCTCTTCACCTCCTGCTTCGTCGCCAACGATTCCACCTTGTTCACGCTAGCGAGAATACTGCCGGGTTGTCACGTGTTCTCCGACGCGGGGAATCACGCCTCCATGATACAGGGCATAAGAAACAGCGGCGTGCCGAAGCACATATTCCGGCACAACGACGTGGAGCATTTGGAGGAGCTGCTGTCGAAGGTGGACAAAAGCGTGCCGAAGATCGTGGCATTCGAGACGGTGCACTCGATGACCGGCGATATCTGCCCGTTGAAGGAGCTATGCGACGTTGCGCACAAGTACGGCGCGATAACGTTCGTCGACGAGGTCCACGCGGTCGGTTTGTACGGCTTCTCCGGTGCCGGGATCGGCGAGAGAGATTGGATGCTTCACAAAATGGACATTATATCCGGCACCTTGGGTAAGGCCTTTGGCAACGTGGGCGGCTACATCGTCGGTTCCGCGAACCTGATAGATATGATAAGAAGTTACGCGGCCGGCTTTATTTTTACTACTTCGCTACCGCCCACCGTGCTGTACGGAGCCTTGACCGCCGTCGAGATTTTGGCATCGGACGAGGGCAGATCGTTGAGGGCGAGTCACCAGAAAAATGTGGCCTATATGAAGTCTATTCTTACTGCCGCCGGTCTTCCGTTACAACTCTCGCCTTCTCACATCATTCCAATAAAGGTGAGCTGCAACCAAATAATTTGATCATTAATCGATCATTGTAATTGAACAATAATAAATTATTAATGTAAACTAATGTATCATTTGTTTTTCGTTTTTTTCTTTAGATAGGAGATCCATTGGTGTGTAGTCAAGTAGCGGACCATTTATTAAGAGACAAAGGGCACTATGTACAAGCTATAAATTATCCTACGGTTCCAAAGGGCGAAGAGAAATTACGATTAGCTCCAACACCGAAACACACTCAGGCTATGATGGATAAGTTTATGCAGGATGCGTTGGATGTTTTTCATCAACTGAATATATCTAAGATAGCAGCCAAACCGAACGATGCGCCGTGTGCTATCTTAGTTCATTGACGAATGTATATAATACAGACACAAATCATTATCGTACAAACAAATCTATCAATGTGTATATATATATATATATATATATATATATACTTATTTATCTAGCCGATTTATCCGTTGTGTTTCAGCAACATTTGGAATTATCAGTACATACATAAATCTATATAATATATAATACTATATTATCAAAGTTAACGATTAACAGAGGTTTAAATAAAGTGTTGACTGATTCAAATTTCACACATCTGTATTTTTCCCTTTTATTAATATTTCAAAGCTATAATACGTACGTATTATACATACATACTGCATCTGTGATAAAAGCATACTGCAACATTATTGAAAACAAAGTTATTCTAAAACATGTCAACATGACCAACAAAAGGCCGCAGCACATAGAAAAACTTAAGCGGGATTTATAGAGACCGTAAATTGTTAACTTCGGCCGAAACTGTAAAGTTTCAACCGAAGTTTTTATGCCAAAACATTAAAATTTCGACGAATGCGTGGTTACGCACAACGGAATCGAATGACGCGATTGGTTGAAACTTTACAACACAATTAACACTTTCGGCCAAAGTTAACAGTTTACGGCTCTATAAATCCAGCTTAATAATAGTTTACAGCCTCTATAAATCTTAAGTTTTTCTATGCTTCTGTGCTGCGGCCTTAGTTCCAATTATTGTTTCGTTAAAAATTGTCTTGGAAACTTATTTTTATTGTAATTATAATAAAAAAGTGTTAATTATAATTGTATAATACATAACTTTTTATATATTCCTTATTCCATCGTGGTCATCGGCCAAGTTCATTACCAAGTTGAAATTATCGAAAGAAAGACTCAAAGTCCTTAATAAAAGAAAAATGTACAAAACAATTTAAAGTCTTACGTCTTGCTCTCGCGTTTGCGCACACGCGCTCGCGCGTCATCCGCTCTCTCTCTCTCTCTCTCTCACCGCTGTCGTCTGCAGCTTAATTGAGTGCAACTGTCAACTTTGCTTTGCAGGTTGCTCTTCAGGTGCAAGGTTTCTCGGGAAAGAGATGCGACGGTTGCTCTTCTAACACCGCGTCGGGGGGTCGGCGAACGAAAATGCCCGCGCGCACGAACCCGGAAAAGCATTGCACCGCGGCTGAGAATCACGCGTCCTTCGACTGATATGTTTCGACTGGCGGTCGAGCGCCAGTTAGGTTAACAGGATGAAGAACTTGGTCAGTATTTTGAAGATACTCTTCCTGAATCACGCGCGCGGTCTGTCCTACACGGTGACGATGACGCTCTTACTGTGCTACTGTCTGCATCCGGCGCGATTCGCCTCCCACTACACGTTCATCAAGTCCGAGAACATCTACGACGAGATGGAGAAGTCGTACCCGCCAAGAGACAACTCCTGCCTGATCACCGTCAGCGGTAGACGGCCCTCCTCTCAGCTGCTGTATCCGGAGGAGCATCCCAGGGAGGACCCGGTGGCGCGGGCGCGGCGACTCGGCATCCTACCAGGCGGCCAGTGGAAGCCCCTCACGTGCCATCCTTTGTTCAACGTCGCCATTATACTGCCGTACCGCAACCGGCAGAGTCAGCTTGCCATATTCATGAACTACATACACCCGTTCCTGCAAGCGCAGAACCTCGACTATCGGATATTCGTCATCGAGCAGAGCCCGATGCGCGAGTTCAATCGCGCCAAGCTCTTCAACGTCGGCTACGCCGAGGCCACCAAGATCAACGATTTCCACTGCTTCATTTTCCAGGACATAGACTTGATACCGCAGAATCCCGACAACATCTACGCGTGCACCAAAATGCCCAGGCATATGAGTTCCAGTGTAAATACCTTTCGATATAATCTACCTTACACCGGCCTGTTTGGCGGCGCGATAGCATTGACGAGGAAACAGTTTGAAAGAGTAAATGGATTTTCCAATGTTTTCTACGGCTGGGGTGGCGAAGACGATGACTTCTACAGTCGTTTGCAGTCCAGGGGTTTTCAGGTTTCATCGATTATATATATATATATCTATCTATATATGTAATAAATCGATCAGTATCGATCAGTGACATGTACTTTGTATTAGTTACTTAAATGGCTTTCTTTCACAGATTACGCGCTTTGGACCTGACGTAGCACAGTATTATATGCTGACACATAAGAAAGAATCTCCCAGTACTACGAGATTTGCAAATTTGGAGAGCGGCGCTCGTAGATATGATACTGATGGTCTTAGCAATTTAGAATACAGAGTACTAAATCATCAATTGCGACCATTATACTCTTGGATTTTAGCTGATGTGTAATTTTTCTAATTTTTTATCGATACTAATATCACATCTTTTTTTTTAATTGACGCTAATCACATAAGTTTTATTATAGCACCGTAGATATCTTCTAGAGAAACTGAAAAAGTTTATCTACACTCAAAGTACACTAGAGATTCAACGAATAAATTGTAATTGTTTTAGCAAGCTGTGATAGAGCACTATGATTAAATCTTGCAAGGATATTTTTTCTAACGATTGAAACAATATTCCATTTCTGTGTGTTAAGAATGTGAATTAAGCTTGCAACAAATATTTCCTAGTATGTGAATTCAACAATGTTTTTCGATAGCATTGGTAGGAATGGCAACAGTAATAATCTATCAACAACAGGTTGTACAAAAATATGTAATAACATAATTGTGTTATTGGCTGCGTTCAGCAGAGAAAAGTCACTGAACGTTCAATGATTCTTTAATACATTGGTTGCGATTAATTGATACAATTATTGTAAATCAGTTTGATTTTTTGCTAAATGATATTTGGGTGCATTTATCAAAACGCAAATATTATAAAATGATTTATAATTTTCTACTTCCTTTTCATTGATTTACATGTTTACTCAGCGGTCGCCATTATTTTTCAGCAAACTGAAAGTACGCTTTATTGAAACACAATGTATGTCCAACTCGACCATTGCTAATGGCTCTTATACTTATAATTAGATCCAGCGAGAACCTAAAAGTAAGAATCAATCATATTACCAAGCATCATAAGCGTGACTCTTATTAAGCTGCTTTTTCTGCTGAACACAGCCATTGATAAGAGTTAAAGACTGTGTGTAATCATCAGATACTTTCTTATTTTCTCTTGTCAAAATAAGAAAGAGCAATGCCATCTAGATATATATTATCCATGTATACTGTCATCACATTATTTAATTTTATATTTTTGTGATATTTTCCATGTAAAAGAGTTGCAGCTATTTAATATATATATATGTATAAATGTGTGTTTGTGTGTGTGTGTGTGTGCGTGTGTGTGTGTGTGATATACAAATCTATCTCACATACATAGAAAGTATGTTAATGTAATCTTTGGTTAATGATACTTACTCATGTCGAAAGAGATTCTGGTCCTTTTATGTAATAAGTTATAATAGAACGCAGTAATTCTTCTTACTGATTGTTCCTAGATATTCCAGAATAAAATATCTTTTTATTACAAAATGCCATGGTACTATATAAATATTTAAATATGAATCAGAGAGATGTTCTCTATTGCTCAGTTTACTGTATACTTGATATCAACTTATTACATATTGATTTCTTATCAAGTGCGAATAAACGTAGTACAGAAATATATAGTATTTTTTTTTTTTGTGTTTCTTGAATGTAACGAAAAATGATAGTGACAGAACAATACTAATAATTAAATATATTGTTATAATGATGAAATATTGTAAAACAATAAAACTAAATTTATTAAGTCTGCAGAGAAAGATAATAGAATTGGATAAGTGTTGGATTGTAGAAAAATAAGTAAAATTATATATGTATATACATACGTACATACCACTTTATGAATATTTAAAATAATGCTTCAAGAAATGATTAAAAAATATAATACAGAATATTATTACATATAATACAGAATATAATTTTAATATTCTATTACGTTTGAAGTGTAAAAAAAACAAGACTTGAAATATTTTACCATTCTAGCATACCATTTTTGCCGATTTTATTTCATTTGTTTAATTTTTTTAATTTTAGAGTTATACATATTATCATATACCATAAGCATATCTCTATTTCTATTTGTGTGTGTACATTCTCATATCCAAAAGTTATAAGTCCTCTTTCTGAAATTATTTGACAAAGATAATTATATAAATTTTATATATATATATATATATATATATATATATATATATATATATATAAATCATGCTAATGCTAAACGCTTATATTGTGATGTATATTTATTTTAGATCATTTTTTAAAGTGTTGATTTTTTGTATCTTTGATAAAAAATTTTATAATCAAGTATTCTTATTACCACTATGTTGTACTATAGTTTAATATAAGAAATCATTTCTGAAACAAAAATAAGAATTCAGGATATTCTAATCAAATAAGATTATTAAAAAAATCACGTGTTTTCAATGCAAGTAATAGCGTTGCATGTATATTTATTAATTTTTACTGATCCATCATTTAATACATGAATCGTGCATGATGACTTTAGAAAAATAAGAATAAATTATAAGAATATTAGAAATGTAAATTTGATTGTGATAAACATACATTGCATTACCTCTAAAATATGACAAAAAGAAAAAATAAATTTGTGTGCGTGTGCGCGCGCGCGCGTGTATAGGAATAAACAAAATACTTAAATATCTTTAATATCCAGTTTGATTAGATTAAATCAATACAAAACTTATTAAATTTCGATACATATAATAAATATAAGATGCACCAATATGCAGATAAACATATTAAATTGTGTAAAGAACAGATTGTATCTTATTAACATCTTATTGCGGAAAATATTATGAAACTGATTCACTATTAATGATACTTTCATCGTAAAGCAAGACATAGTACTTTGCGCATTGTATATATGTATATAAAACAATACTATAAATATTTCTACATAATATAATGTTTGTAGTGATGTTTATTTCTAGTACAACTTTATATAATTTGTTAAATTATCAAACATTTTCATGTTCCAAATAATTTAATCTGTCGAATACAATTCAAAGAAAATTTTTAACAAGATTATATTCATTTGCCATGAATTTTTTACTACTATTCAATTATATATTGTTTATTCATGGACAAATATTATTGCATTGCACAATGATACAATAGTCATATTTATTTCGATAAAGTGATTCCGTGCGGAAAATGCATTCTCGAAAGAACCAAAAATATAATCCAAGATTCGTTTTTAATTCGTAAGTAACATCGATGTTATTATATAAATAAAATAGCGCATATGTGTATGTGTACATTTTGACAATATTTTGTATTTTGGTGTATCATATATTACAGAAAAAAAATTTATATGTATTATACGTAGAACATCCTTGAAGCATACGAGAACGGGACTTTGCAAGATGTATAAAATGCGTGGCGTGTGCAACAGTCCCAAAGAATTGGCTATCACTGTGCAGTTATCAGTAAATTGCTATTACATTATTATTCGAATGATAATAATCCGGGCGTGTAATTATGTGTCTATGGAAAATGGAGTACAAGAACTTGTTATGTATATATAAAATCTATCGTAATTGTATCCTACGTATTACGTGTCGGACAGTTCTTGGTATCGTGCATACATCATCTTTTTCACGCAGTCCTTGTAAGTATCGCCTGGTAACGCGCTGTACGATGAAGTCTTCGCTCCTAAGCCGGCCGTAGGGACGCGTCTTTCGGCTTCGATAATACTCGTTCTACCTTGATTAGATTTTCCTAAACCCATTCCTTCGCTCCAGCCCATTTTTTGCAGTAATTTATTGCCGACATTATCGGATCCGATACCAGCTCGTGTAGGTTCCTCGTAAGATACCGACATCTCCTCTACTCTGGTCTTCAAGTATTTCTCTTTCAATTTGTTGGGCTGCGGTGGTTCAGGTTCACCGTATTTGGCTCTCCTTTCCTTGGCGCGGTCTCTGTATTTATTGTTTCTCTGTTGTGGATCGTTGGGATCCAAACCACGCACTTGATACCAATTTTCCAGATTTTGTTTATGAAGATCGGACAATTGTTGATGGCGGAGTAACCCCTCTTTACTTGGGAACTGTCGTTTGCAAAGTAAGCATGCTAGTTTACTCCAATCCGTGTGTTGTTTCTCTTCCTGTTGCACATCTTCTATCTCCTCCTCGGTGTCACTACCGCCTCCATAAGCAGCTACCAATCCATTGCCGCTTTGATCTTCATCTTCGTGGTAAGGATTTGCAATAGTTTTCTTTTCCAAGATAGCATATCCCGCATCTGCCGCGCCACTCCCGACACCTTGATTACCATCCATACCGGCAAACTCAGAGTTCCAATTACTCTTGGCGTTCTCCTTCTTTTGATTCAAAGTCTTTGCCCAACGTTCCATGTCTTTCGCTATTTTCTTTGCTACTTTCACTTTGTCCTGTTTGCTGTCTTTCTTCTTACTCTCATCCTCTTTTGACGCCTCCTGAATCGTATTAGCGGCCGACAAAGTCGTAGCTTGATTGCTGATCGTGTTCGCAGAATCTATACTGCTTGCCGTCGCTGTTATCGTGTTTGTAGCACCCTGTGTCGTACTTGCAGTAGTCTAGAAACAAGAAAATATTCTTCCTAGTAATATCTTTAAATCTACAAATTAACACGTGTTATCCTTTCGTAAGATTCAATTTTAATTACCTTAGCTGGTTGATAAGAAAATGATTCGGCGTCCCAATAAAGAAATTGTTGCGTATGACTGTTGTAATAATATTGCGAATTCGGATCATAATATAATCCCGTGCTAGGATCGTAATAGTAGCCAGATGATTCGTCGTAATGATAAGTGCTAACGTCTGGTACAGCTGCAGAAATAATAAATTATAACAATGTAACAATAAAATTAAAAAAATTTTTAAATTATTGAAATATTGGATTTGAAAAGATTGTTTAAAAGGTTAATGTATTCTATAGAAACTTACAGTATACTTTCCCATCGCTGGAGTGTGCAGGAACCCTTCCACTGGCTAATGCTGTACTAGAGGGTGCTGTAGGGGTTGGTCGTCCTTTCACGTCGTCAGTTTCACCTCCCAACTTTCTAGACGCCTGTAATTGTTGTATAGCGGACTGCGCTACCGCTGCGGCCGCGTTTACTCGGTCTGTCTGATTCAGGGACGGCAATGTGATCGCCGAGCCTTGCATTATTTGATTTTGATAGTACTGCGTATAATACTGGAGATAATGGGCCTTCTGTGCAGGCGTTTTGGCATACAAGTTGGCACTGTATTCAGCCAATTGAGCGACGTCGTCCAACGTGTACCTTTGTGGCTGAGTGTCATTCGATTTCCACGCGTTCGCATTATTAATTTGATGAAGTTTACAGTACGTTATCTCCACCTTTCTACCGTCAACTACCAGTCCTTGTTTTGTGAGCGCTGTATGCAAGTACATGGCGTCTACTACATTGCCCATCTCCAGATAGCACACTCCCCTGGACGTGTTGGTGAGAGAATCACGACCGATGCGAATACTGCGTATCGGCAAAGACGATAAATTCTTCATCGCTTGCAGAACCGAATCCTCAGTCGTTAATACATCTAAGCCTCGTAAAAGCACGGTGTTTGTGGGATGTGGGCTGATCTCGTCGCTACCTTCTCCGCCTTCCTCGCTTTCCGCTCGCGAGGCGGAACACTTGAAGCAAGTCTCACGCCGTTTGAAATTGTGTGCTCCACACTGTATGGAAGAAATGCAATAATGGTGAAATGGTGGTTCGTCGTCAACGTCACATTCTACAGAAGCACGAACTTACGATACGAACCTTAACACAGTGCCAATCCTGCGTATTTTTCGCCGGCGGTTTATCCACATGGCACTCTTTCGGTATACTGTACTGCATCAGTGCGCGATATTGATCCTGCAGCATCAGCACTCCCTGAAACAGAGAATTTCAGTGTTATCCCGTCCAACGTCTTCCTAAGGCCTCTTGTTTATCCCGTAAACTTTCTTCTTGGTTGACGAAATTATATAGTTTTCTACTTCATAGCTTTCTGTCTCGAACAGCGAACAAAGCCTCGTGGGCTTATTAACATGGGCCATTCCATAACGCTTGCGGAGACGGACTTGTTCATACGCGACTTTATGTAGATAATCTTAATTTAAATTTGCGCAAGAAAGTGCAAGCAAGCACGACGAGAATTGCTCGCGCGTATGAATTTTTATGCAAATAAAAAATTCTCTTTCGTGCATAATTTCCGTAGAGATTTTGAACGTTGCAAGTATGTGTGTTTCTCAGAATCAAGAACTAAGCGAAACTGGGTGAAGCAAAGACATAAATAGTACAATAGAAAAGCGGATTACGCGGATAGGAAAAATCGTTCGGAATACGTGTTATGTCAAATTAAAAAATATGTAATAAAAATGACATATAAGACATACGACTGGAATGACCCTCCTCCGATCTTCATCGTTAATCCACGGACTTTAATGATAGAGAGAAAGAAAGAGAGAGAGAGAGAGAGAGGGGGAGAGAGATAAAAGCACGCGACGCGGCGGAATCTCAGTGAATCGTAAACTTAAGCCGATCGTGCGCGAGTATTGCGAGCGAATTAAGAAAAGTCTGCAAAAATATGTGGGGACTCCTAGATAAATAATTAGATACGGTAGATTGAAATAGTTTTTTATAGGTGCACAGCCGTGGCCACGGGGAGGGCCAGAGGGCTGCGTTACCGTGCCTTGCCGCCACGGGGCAGTCGGTGGCACGCGTGCGACAACGCATCTTGGGTATCTGGACCGAACTTCTTTCTACCTGTTTCATCTCCATCCATCGTGCGGCCTCCTGAGTCGCGTTAAACTCGACGAATGCGAAACCTCGCGAAGCACCTATACAGAGCAAATACACACATATCCAGAGTTAATCCACGTTTTTGCCTGAATTTCTCTACTCTGAGAGGGCAGGCAATCACAGCACCGACCATTGACAGACAGTTTCAAACGAAGTGTCTCTTCGCTTCGTCGCTTGCATTCATTTTCCATTTACCTAAATTTCAGTAGAGCGAATTCCGTGCGAGAGACCGCAGTTCATCGATCGATATATACGTGATCGAGATAAATATATGATTTAAAGTTACGAAATTTTTTTCTCTCAAACGCCGAGCCTAGCCGAGATAAAAATTTCTTAGCCTTCTTTTATCCTTTATCCACGCAAACGGCGGAGAACGACGTAAATACTTTTGCGACGAAAAAGACGTCGGCAACAAAAGCCGATCCCGGACATGTTATAATCATGTATGCACCGTTTATAATCTATAATAGTAGTCGAGCTCTCATAGATTTATAAGACATTATTTTAATAATTTACAATATTGTTTTATTGTTTTCACTTGAAATAATAAAGCTTTAAAATTCAATTCATGATAATCTTTTAAAAAATTAATTAGCAAAAATTGATAAATTTTCATTCATCTTTCTATAAAGTATTGTTTCTATAAGATCTTTCTATAAGATCAAATTTACTTTATTAATTTTCCAGCTCTTTTTCATAACAAACGTCATATTAACAAAAAAGTTGTATTATTACTAAAATAATGTCTTCACATGTAACAAGAGTATCCTAACTGAAGAATTATGTTCCTATAATTATAAGATTATATATTATCTTACTTGAAACAATCAAGAATCTGCCATTAACAAACGTAAGATTTTTTTTTGTAGATAACTGTATTAAGTTTAAGAAAGTAAGTTTTTAGTCATTTTTGATAAAGCTTTTTGAGTACGTTCATATAATATATGTAATCTTGACAAAAGTAGTTTAATGTCCTTTCTCAAAATTCCTCTCCCACTTTTCCATACTTACCTTTTATCAAGAATGATCAACTAATAATCAATAGACAAACCAATAATATTTTGGAAAACATATGATTGAGATATGATTTTTATCAAGAAATATGCTAAAAATTGTTGAAATTCTAATAAATAAATATTGATTTGTAAAAAATTCTTGGAAACTTCATACACGATATAGTTTTTGTTTCATTTACGCACGTTGATAAACACTAATGACTGCATAAGCCTAACGATATACGCAACAATGTTATAAGTAACAATTCACGTGATACGCATATAATAATTATAAGGATGTTAAGATATTTTGATATAATAGTTACCCGTATCTTTTTTTCGAATCAGCCTGATGTCCTTAGGCATGAGACCACAGTTAAGGATGTCTTGCCGCACCTGTGATACACATATCATGATAATAATAGTGCGGCCAATGGCTCAATAACGCTGGCTCACGAGTGGCCACTATATGTATATGTCAGGCCACAAAGTTGAGACAACCTACGTCATTTTCAGTAATATGTTGAGCGAGCCCACGTATCATTATGGTGTTGTTGGGCGATTGTGATTTGTAGTGGATTCCTTCCATGGACGAGCCATAGGCACGACCATGGTCGTGCTCAAAGTCCAAACTTTCTCGACTATGATCGTCGTCGCGATCACGATCCCGATCCTCCCGCTTTCCCCTACGGTCCCTATCTCTATCCCGATCCCTGTCACGTCTGGAACGTTCTCTATCTCTGTCCCTGTCTCTGTCCCTATCTCTGTCTCTTTCCACAGAGTCTCTATCTCTTTGTCTCCCATAACGATCTTCGCGATCGCGATAGCTGCGATCACGATCGTCTCTGCTACGGTCTCTCCTATCTCTCGAACGATCTCTTTCACGGTCCCTGTCCCTTCCACGATGATTTCTGTAATCTGGACTACGATGATCCCTATCACGATGATCGACATCACGATGCTCCGAGTATTCCGGCGATCTGTTGTTTCCATATTCAGTGCGGTAGTCGTAATCGGAATTGTGATTTCTTCTTTCTGGCCCGTAGCCAGGCTCCCAAGGGTCAATGTTATTGCTGTACATTGTGTTTGCACTGTTATTCAATTTCTGAAAAGAAAGTAAACGAATCATTATTTTTCATATCTTTAATTCGAAGAAAACTCTAGTTTTGTATACTTGTATATAATTGTATGTAAAATATATTTCAAAGTGACATAAACAAAATGATTGACATTTATATTAAATTAATAAGACTACGAAAATTTAAAACATCACATCTAATGTTCCCTTTTCTCTTTTTATATACATATATGTATAAAGATGTATTTCAATATTATATTAGAACGTAAGATATATACTACCATATAAACTATGTGTTCAATATTTAATTTCTTTGAGTTGTATTATTAATATTAATATTATAAATGTGTATAAATATAATATTATAAATAAAGATGTCCTGATATGTAAAATTCAACTTTAATCATACATTCTTTAACCCATTTAGAGAAAATAAAAATGCACTTGACCTGTCAGAGTATATTTCAAAACATAGATATGCAACAGACAAAAATATAATAAAAATATAATAAAAATATTATATTATTATATTATATACATTAACTTAAATAAGAAATAAGAAACTTTAAAAATTATTACAATACGTTATAAGATACAGATATCTAATTCGACTGAAATTTAAACTTAAATTAAAAAAATCTCGACTGCTTAAAAATCCTTGAAAAAAAAGTAGAAATCGATTCAATGCAGCAGCTTTTTATGTGCACCGTGACAGCGCTGCGCTTTGCGCCCACTGATACTCCAGATCAAGCAGCAACGGTCCGAGATAAAGAGCGATCTATCGAGCGTATCCGAAAGGCGACGCATCCACCGCACGTTTCGCACGAATAAAAACACGCGGCCCAAACCGGACGTCTCGGCGAAGCCACGACGCGGAATCCCTGTCACGAGCGCGTCATATCGTTGACGAATACAAGTCTTACCCACTGCAACGATCTCCCGTCCGTGCGCAATGAACCGAGCTCCGAATCGCCGATGACGAGTAATTCTGCGATGCAAGATGCTCACTGTTTTACAGAATGAACAGAGTATATTAACGTAATGCACACACAATGGCGTTGCCGAGCTCCTTGTTCGATCCGCAAAATATGGCGACTCTGCGAAAAACGAACCGAACGAGACTCTCTCATTACGTGTACCTTGAGCTTCGATCATGAGAACTGTGTAGAACTGAAAGTCATAAAAAAGTGTTGCAACCTTTCAGGCACCGACTGTATGTATGTACATACATACATAATACGGATTTCCGTAACCGTAATCGTAAGATTTCGACCAATCACATTAAAGGTGGATTTATAAAGACCGTAAACTGTTAATTTATGCCGAAACTGTAAAATTTCGACCAATACGTGGTTATGCACAACGGAATCGGAAGATGTGATTGGTCAAAACTTTACGGTTTCGGTCTAAGATAACAGTTTACGGCCTCTGTAAATCAGCCTTAATAGTTTACGGTCTTTATAAATCCACCTTTATTCAATCTGGTCGACCGCCATCAAGTTAGCAGACAAATTGAATATATTTTAATTATTCTTTCTTATATAATTTGGGAATCATTTGGGGAAGTTTAGGAAAAGTATTTAAACATTTGGGTAATAATAGTTTTACAGTTATTAATAAATTTTATTATGCGTCAAGTTAGCAGATACCGATTATATTTAATATGTTTTATGAATGGAATTGATTAGAAACATGGACGTAGAAATATCTGGACGGAGCCTATTTCCGCGGGGTTAAAGCTTGAGAGGAAAAGAGGGTATGATCAGTCAAAATGGCGATGACGACTAATGTCACGGAGTGGTCTACTTAGGCCGGTTCTACAATCAGTCGTATGTCGCTGTCGGATGTTGTATCGTAAGGCCGTAACCAATTACAATCAAAGCATTCTCATGAGGCTTGACTATGATTGATTGCAACCTTACGATACGACATCCGACAGCGCGACATACGACTGTAAGGCCGACTTCACACCTTGGCAGAAAAGCAGAAGCAGAAAAGCAGAAGTGGTATATACCAATACATACTGTCTACTATGAGTGAGAGTTCTGATTGGACTTCTGCTTTTCTGCTTCTGTTTTTCTGCCAAGGTGTGAAGTCGGCCTAAGACCCTTCCTCTTCACGTCTCAGGCTTCACTCCCCTCGTCCATAACTGTACCTTACGCTCCATCCAGATATTCCTACATCCATGGATTCTAGGCTATACGAAGCATTGTAAAGCCTTGTGTCCACGATCCGAGAACTCTGTCCGAGTTCTAGTTCCGAGAAACGTGTAGCCAATAAAATTGTTACTTTTCCGTAAAAGCTGCACTTTGATTGGCTATAAATTTCTCGGATCAAGATCTCGGATCGAGTTCTAGCATCGTGGACACAAGGCTTAAGAATAGGAAAAGTAGGGATAACTGGCAGTCCATGGTTGTATAAGTCGAAGGCGTATGCTCTTGATCTTGGTAAAATCTAAAGGTACCTTTTCACGCTGACGCTCGACGCTCGTTTTCAGCGTCAAAAGACGTCACGTGACCAAAAATAAATATACCGATTCGTCATTTTTGGTCACGTGACGTCTTTTGACGCTGAAAATGAGCGTCGAGCGTCAGCGTGAAAAGGTACAACCTTAAGAGTATATTCTAATAAAATTTGCGAATTTTATAACAGTTGCAAAGCAGCTTTTTCTGCTGAACACAGCCATTGGTCTCCTATCTCTAGTCTTTATACTCAAAGGTTAATATGCATCGATGGAAATGGACATAAGTAAAACATATGTTCATGAAAATTGGATTAAATGGAATTAATGGGGGGACAGCGATTCAACACCGGCTCATGTAAATTTCTATCATACGATTTTACTCCATTTCGTTGTTTCCTCTCCGAAACAGTGCAACACTATAACAAGGTTGGGTAAATAATAGCGAATTGACGGACTTGAAGAAAAAGAGTGATCTACGTGATATTTTCTTTGTGATTATCAAAACAACACAACGTGAAAGGAGCACAATGGCGGAACAAAATGACAGGAGTCAGTTACCACCTGGCTGGGAATGCAGATATGATATTCGTAGCGGTCGTCCGTATGTAAAATGAATGCTAGACTTTTTATCGCTCTCTCTCTCTCTCTCTCTCTCTCTCTCTTTTATTACTGAAAAAATAGAAGCGGACGAATAAAGTTCTTTAAATTGAAATATTGGTAAATCTATATTATTGTGCAAAATTTAAAGCGTGGTCTACAATACATGGAGTAAGTGTAGAGTAAGAAGTAATGCATGGTCTACATTAGTAGTAAGAGTAGTGGATTAAAGCTGTAGGACACTTGAGTAAACCGTCGTTTCCAGCTAATAAGGCGTAGAGTAAGGCTGTATTGAATATGGGATTGAACCATTTCGTTTACAGCCTTACTCTACGCCTTATTATGTCAATTTCTACCATGGTAGATTAACTTCAATCTCAGTTTAACTTACTTTCCATCTTTTTTTAGTCCTAAGAATTAGAAAAAGACGAAAAGTAAGTTAAACCGAGATTAAAGTTAATCTACATTGGTGAAAATATTACGGATATTCGGAAACGACGGTTTACTCAAATGTCTTACAGCCTTAATCCACTACTCTTACTGCTATTGTAGACCACGCATTACTGTTTAATACATTAATTACAGTTCATAAGATAAGTAAATGGCCAAATTGTCAATGTATTTATTGAAGAAGACAACAATATAGATAATATTTTTCATAGAGAATGCAGCATTAATAGAAATTTTTTTTTGTGTTCAAAGAAGTTTTGTTCCGATACCTTAAAAATGCTTAGACAGTATCATAATATCTTTGGTATAACAAATTAAATATAAAATATCTTTCAGATATTTCATAAATCATTTCAATCGGACTACAACATGGGAAGATCCAAGAGTGAGATATTGGCAATATTCTCAGTATATACAGTCTCAGAACTCAGTAGCACTGAGCTCGGCTACTACCACTACTTCTCAAGATATTCCTCTGCAGGTCAGTTTTAACACGTGATTGAATTTTTACGTATATGCAGGAAATCATAAAATTTGATGTTTCTCAATCAAATATTAAATGTTTAAAAAGATGATATATTGCACTTTAAAATTTACTTTTTAATACATGAAAAGATTTTGAAATGATGACTTTTAATATTTTTAATACATTTTATTACAGTTTATTTTATAAACTTATTTTTCTATTACTTTGTGTTTATATATTTACATTTCTACAATATCAGAAAAATGTTTTAGCTATTTAACAACATCCAATATAAATTGTATTTGAAAAATACTTCTTTCTTGAAACTGACAATTTATTTTTTCGTTAATGTTTGATTATAAATGTGTGATTCATTTAAGATTTGGAAATTTTGTAGTGGTATTTCTAGAACGTGATGTATACATTGTACAAGGGTACGTGTTAAAAAATTTGTTGACTAAGTTTTCTTCAAATTATTTTAAATTTTCTTTCAAAATATCTAAATATGCATATTTATTTAAAATAATCAATTTATCAATAATCATAAGATTTTCAGTGTCTTGCTTTGTACATACCATTATTACCGTGCTACTTTTGTACTTTCTCAGATAAAAATTTATAAAATTTATTCTTAATTTTATTTCTTCAAATTTTATTTTTTTTATTTTATTTTTTTATTGGAAAAACATCTTAAAAATTTATTGTTTATATTAATGTATATTTTATAACAATTCAATTGTTAAAAAGATTTACTTTACACATATATGATTTCTCTTGAGGTGCTTGATCATAAAAGTATT
Source organism: Tetramorium bicarinatum (assembly GCA_928718305.1). NCBI lineage: Eukaryota > Metazoa > Arthropoda > Insecta > Hymenoptera > Formicidae > Tetramorium > Tetramorium bicarinatum. Next base: position 16,731,628 of record OV788320.1, read on the forward strand.
TTTTAGAGAAAAGAATATTTTTTTCAACAATTTAGGATAAATTAATTTTTTAAAATTAGCTATTAATTATTGTGATTACAAATTTAATTATTACACCTTATAATTATTTTCTTTTTTTTAATTTGTTCCCTTACTTTGGATATATTATTGATAGAAATTTCCCTTAGTAATATTAATGAAGAAAAGAGTGTAACATTAAAGGTTAAAGTTCATCATATTTTATTTGAAAGTGTTAAAATATTTCCTAGCACATTGTGGCCAAGTTTGTTTTGCTCGTTTTTACACTAAAGATGTTTGTATTTATTATTTACAAGCATTTTTTACTGTACATTTTAAAGCGTTTTTCTACATTTTAAAATACCAACGATTATAATTTTTTAGCAAATTTATCAATTTTTCACTTATTTACTCTTATTTTCTTCCTTCTAAAGAAAAGAATATAAAAAAATACATATACAAGAAAAGTGCTTTCAAATAAAAGATCGATGCAATATTACTAATTCAGATACTAAGGAAGGAAAATACAAAAGAATAGAAATTCAAGAAATATTTTATTCAATATGAATGGATATAAAAATGTACAGCAGAAATAATTTAAGGGTGAAACATCTCTTTGAAAAAAATCGGTTTTTTTTGAGACGAATATCATCGAAAGTATAAAAGATAGAAGAAAATTTTTTAAACAAAAGTTGAACGGCTTCAAGAGTACCTACTATAATTTAGTGATAAAAAAATCTCAAAATTTCGAAAAAATATTGAGTAGTGGGTATTTGAAAGAAATTTTTTTGATTAAAACTTTATAGTAGAGCTCTCGGAATACTCGGATAACCGGGTACCCGCGGAACCGATACTGTATCCGTAAGAATCAATATTTGTATTGATTCGGTATCCATATCGATGCCGGTATCTGCATATTACATAATAATTATATTAATAATTTCAATTCAGAAAATAGAATCGATATGGATCTTCTGAATTGGTCTGTAAACGAAAGATAAATATAATTACGATGTGATAAGGAATATTATAATAAATGCAATGATGACACATTATTTGATATTGACGTACTGACACTATATTAGAATTTCAAAATTATTGAGTGGACTTTTCCGATATACAACTTATAACAAATAAAGTAGAAGAACTTGAAGAAAATGACGATAAAGATGATTATGGAGTTAATAATGAAAATAATTGTAAATCTCGAAAGAAGACAAAATTATAAATAGTAACTATAAAAGAAGAGCTATTGAATTTTGAAAAGTGAGAAAAAGGACATTGTTTCTTTGTAAGGAAAATTCTAATTTATATAACTAAGTAAGGATTTTATCTTTTAAGAGTTTTTTATTATTCAATTATTTAAATTAGAACTTTCCTTATATATACAAAGTGGAAATATCCATAGAGAAAAATTGTTATACTTATATTTCCGAATATGTTGAAATATTTTAAAGACGCTAACGACAAGAGACAGATTACATTGTCTAACAAAATTTGACTTTTTTATAACATAAGTATGGATAGTCATTTTCAACGTATTTTTGCCCGCTGAACACAAATCCGTTATCCAAATTTGATTATCACGTCACAATTTTGAGAAAAATGGCGTCAAAGTGGTCAAAAATGACGATTTCGAAGGTTTTCATGTCGAACGTCGGTACTAAATTTTTTTTCAATTTTGTTTATACCATTCAAAAGTATCAACTTTTAGCTTTAAAATGCATTTTGTTTCGTATTGAATAACATTTTTCCTTTTCGAAATATAATAATTTGAAAATAGCTCTTTTTCCTATATATGAAAGACACATGCAAAAGACATTTTATTCTATCTTAATACTGCATTATGTGCAAAATAAGTGCTTTTAGACTTAAATAATATAGTGTGAGTCGTTAATGCATCCTTCATTATCATAAACATGCTGCTCCGTGTGTAGTCTGATTGTTGCACAAAACTCGAAATATCTCGATAATGAAGAATTATATCGAAACAAAACAAAATGCATTTTAAAGCTGAACGTTGATACTTTCGAATGGTATAAACAAAATTTAATAAAAAAATTTGGTACCGATGCTGTAACGTCATGAATAATACGCTCTCAAAATTGTCATTTTTGTCCACTTTGACGCCATTTTTTTCAAAATTGTGACGTGATAGCCAAATTTAGATAACGGATTCAGTGTTGAGGAGGCACATATACGTTGAAAATGACTATTCATATTCATGTTACAAAAATGCAAAAATGCTACAGTGTTATTCATTGGATTTGCAACAATGGGCCAATATTTTCAAGCCAAAAAACAAATCGATTTTCCTTCATTTAAAACAGGACTAACATAGATATTAATTTGAAAAGAAAATATGAGATTGTATCAAGGAAGATAACAAAATTTATAAACCGTTCAACAATGGACGGACAAAGAACAATTACAACCCATCAATAAAAATTCCATAATTTTATATAACAGTTTATCAGTATATTTAAAATAAAAATTCATATTTGTTTATAATATATATAACTTATATTTATGATATAACTGTATGTATTATATGTATATATTATATGTATATGTAAGGAATGCAAAAAATGAATTAAAAAAATTTTTTTTTTTCAATAATTAAATAGCATAGTTAGAGATACTTTTATTATAAAACTTCTGTATAAAACTTCGTTTTTCGATATTTTGCTTAGTTTATGAGAAAAAGGTAACGAAAAATTCAATTTCGGAAATATAAAAACGTTAATGTCTTTATATTTAAAGAGTGGTTTCGATTTTTTAAGGTCATCACTATTTTTTTAAAAATAGAATTATATAATTTTTTGTGCATATGTAATATGATTTTATATTTAAAGAGTGATTTAAATTTTTTAAGGTCACATTAAGGTCATCGCCATTTTGTAAAATAGAATTACATGATTTTTTTACATAATATGATTCTTCTAGTTATTCTGCGTATAAAAGTATTAAAGAATTGCAAAAATATCAATAATTTACGGGATAGTAGAAAAAAATAGTTCAGGAAGTTTGATAGGATTTTCTTAATTTTTAATAAGGATTAGTATTATAAAATTAATAGGCATTCTTTAAGAAATAGTTTGTATAATTTTTGTAAACAACTGTACAGATAAAATATACTTTAATGTACTTTTTTTAGGCATTGAAGATTATTAAATATATGTATCACATATTATAATTACATATATGAATAATTATATATAATTAGATCTTTAATTATGATGACATTACAAAGTATAATATTTATTATTTATAAACATGTATAAAATAAAACAAAGAATTTAATTTTTTTTATATTTGCACAACATAAAAAAATTTGATTTTTTATTAAATATTACTAAATAAAGATTACTAAAAGTAAATGTTTATATATTATATGTCATAATTACATATAATATTTATTTTTAATAGATAATGAAACAAAAATTATGTAAAAATATTTTTATTTATTGAAATAGATTCTTTAATTACGTTACTCAAAGAACAAATACATATATATCGTTTTAGTAAAACAATAGAATTTTCAAATCTTTTTTGTTATTTTATTAAAATGTGAATGGATTAAAAATGTAATATAAAGTTGCAATTTACAATCTGAAAGTGTGTTGCATTATATTCTTTTATATGTACAAAGATTTTCTATCCTGCATCTGATATATATTATATGGAATATGCGTGTTGCTCGCGTGCGTGCGTGCGTGCGTGCGTGCGTGCGTGCGTGCGTGCGTGCGTATATGCGTGGTATTAAACTGTAAATGTATATATTCTTATGATATGCACACGCTGCATTTGGATAACGCACACAATATACCACAAATAAATAGACTGGAGGAAGCGGAAGTGGTGGGCACTTAAATCACACAATTGCTCACAGAGTTCCACAAATTTATCCAACACCGTCCCCTTATCATAATCCACAACTAGCATTCTTACCTCCTAGTGCGCAGGTAAGTAGATATTTATTGAGAGTCACCCTCATTAAATCATATGCATGCTTTTTATTGATAAGTTAGTTATCTAAATATTTGAACACACACACACACACACACATAAATGTATATATATGTGTATATATATATATATATATATATATACATACATACACATACAGGCTATTTTTCAATTATCACACAATTCGAATCATGTGTATGTGCAGGAGCTGAAAACACCACTGTCATTGAAATCTACTAGTGCGATGACAACTCGATTTGGCGATTTAACTTTAGGATCTCCAACTCCAGTAAGAAATACAGAGACAAGTTTTACTCAAAATTCCGACTCTGAGTCACAAGTGGCAAAGATCAACGCTATATTCCCGACAGTTTCGGACACACATATTCGTCTTTTACTGAAAAAGTAAGTTTTTATCTTTCATGCAAATTATCTACTAACAAGATTTTCCATTTAAAATTTAGTACTTAACGCTTTTTAACATTTTTCTCTGAACATTAATATTATAAACACAGAATACTATTAACACAGAAAATAAAAACTACTACACATGTACAAGAAATAGTTGATTGTTTATGTTTTTTTTTAATTTATTCAAGCTTCCTGTCCATTTTCTTAAGTTAGCACTATATCAGGTTTGGTGCTAAGTCGACAGCCAATATCTTTCAGATACCATAACAGAGCAGCTTTGGTCATGAGTGCTCTCCAAGTGGAAAAGAATCCTCTTTGTGCCCCAGGACCATGTACACCTGTGGGAGTGCATTCAAATTATGCAATCCCGAGATGGCGTCTACCGGCTCATTCTATACATGCAGCATTAACATTGAGTCCGCCTCGCGGTGTTCGGCCAGCCCCTAACTCCCCAAAAATGAAACTTAGGTTTAACCTAAATATTTATAGTTTTCAGTCTCTTTCACCCAGTCTGGATGCTAGATGTTGATATCGTATCTTGTGATAGTTCCATGGAAGTATACTAGTCAAGGAGCACTATTTTCCTTTGCATTGTTATAACTGTCTGGTATATTTCCTGCATACACATGACATTATGTAGCGGTAGCATGTATGGAATTATAGATTTCCTTCAACTGTATTTAGATATTAAGACCGGTATTTATAATCAGTTCTTATTTCAAGGCCGTCTTAAGTAATGTCTTAAGATGCTAACATGACTCTGTGATTAGTTTAGAACATTTTATGATTGTACTTAAGATGATCTTACATATAAGAACTGACTATAAATACCGGTCTATGGCAGGTATTCATAGTCAGTTTTTATTTCAAGACCGTCTTGAGTAATGTCTTAAGACTGCCAATACGGCTCTGTGATTGGTTTAGAACCACATAAGACTGTATACTTATACTTAAGATGATCTTAAATATAAGAACTGACTATAAATACGGGCCTATGGCCGGTATTCATAATCAGTTCTTATTTCAAGATCGTCTTAAGTAATGTCTTAAGATGCTAATTCGGCTCTGTGATTGGTTTAGAATCACATAAGACTGTACTTAAGATGATTTTGAATATAAGAATTAACTATTGGTGCGTTCCGTTTCATGCATGATACGTATAATACATCATTTATCCTTGTTTATTTTTTGGTGAACAAGAAGGATAAATGGTGCATCATGAGCATCATGCATGAAACGGAACGCACCTTATGAATACCGGCCTATATTTTAAAGATGCAATTGTGCGCGAGAGCGTACGTGCGTGCGTGCGTGCGTGCGTGCGTGCGACCGTGCAAATTGGCTAATTTTTCAAAATAATTTTTATGCACGGTAGAAAATATTATATAGTGTAGTTTAATAAGTTCTTATTATTGATCTTATTATTTATTTTATTATATATTTATCGCTTTTGAGAAATTTGAAAAATATTTTGTCATACTGATAAATAATATCTAATTCTATGGCATTTATTATTTAGAGTTTTCTTTTATTTTTCAGTTTCTTCCTGGTTTGCAATAACATAGAGTTGGATAGTATGAAATTTACGCTATCTAGAATAGGTTGGTTTTTGTTCAATATTTTTGATGTTTTATTTTTTTTGTTTAGCACAAATTAAAGCTTATATTGTTAATTAGTTGTCATTGTTATGTTAGTTGTATCGTTAAAAATCGTTAAAAATCGTCGTAAGGGAATAAATGAGTTTTGCATCTTTGTAGAAAAATAATGTATAAGCAGTTTTATGTATTGTCTTACAAATAAGTCTTATAAATTAGGAATATTTTTCTTAAATATTCTTTCATAGATATATCACAAAAAGAAACTCGTTCATCCCAAAATGAGATAAAACTTAAGCATGATAGTATGTGCATGTGCATTTTATCCTAAAAAATGTTCAAAAATAATTATGTCAAATAGCTCATTCTCATGAAGAGAGAAAACTTTATGAATATTTTTAAACATTGATCACATGTACATATTATAAATGTTAATTATTAATATTTCATGTATTAATTTATCGAGTTATGATGTATGATCGAGAGCATTAATGTCATCCAATACGCATTTTCTGTAAGATTTTTTATCTGCGATCATCAGTTCTTTTACAAATGAAATAGTCTGTACTATTAATAATGTAAGTGACAAGATTAATTTCTTACATATAATTATAACCAAATTTGTTCGTTAAATGCATACAGGCATACATTAATGCTGTATACACAAGTCACATTTGAAGATTATATTAAGATTTATTAGGTTATCATTATTTTAATAAAAAATTATGATTTGTATACTATGTTAAAAAACATATCTAGTATAAATAACATGCAATGTTTTATGTTTGTATGTTGTACATATTACAGTAACATAGTTATATTAATCATTTATGTTTGACATGTATGTACAGGTACCTGAAAAATGTATTTCCAAAAGTCGACGAAACAATATTATTGGATGTGCTAGAACAAAGCGATAATAATGTTCAGAAGGCATCTGAAAAATTAATTGATTTAGGATACGAGAAACGAAATCCTACTGTTCCTGCCAGAGCTTTAACAAAGAAGAAGGAAGAAGAAGAACAGGTAATGAATGAATGTTTTACGTATAATGTAATATTGTATTATATGCAACAAAAATTATATCTGTAAAAAAGATTCTCTCTCTCTCTCACGCACACGCACACGCACACACACACACACACACACACACACACACACACACACACAATTCTTATATCTATATAAAATTATATTTATAGGTACATGACGAGCAAACTGCACCTACACCTCCTCCCCGTATAAAAAGCCTGGAAGAAAAGAATAAGTGTATGTATTGGTTTAGATTTCTATTTTCTTTTTACATCTGGTAATAAATATATTACAGAAAGTAAATATTGCAGTGAAAACACGTTTAATGGAAAAATATAAGAATTTACCAGATCGAATTGTAATGCTTGCTATGGATAGTGTAGATTATGATGAAGAAAGAGCAATACATATATTAGATATAGTAATGGCAGAAGAAGCTACTCGACCATTATGTACTTCTAACAGCCAAAGGTAATAGATTATTTTTCAACAATATATAAGAAATAATGCATAAATTCATATTTCTATTAATTTTTTTTATGAGTTTAAATGAAATATTGTTGTAGTAGAAGCGATGAACAGAAAAGTAGTCCACCAGTGATAGAAGCTATAAAATTAACTGCTTCACCAATTAAAAAAATAAATAAAGATGCAGAGACTCAAAAAGTGAAACGGTCCAAAAATAAGATTGAGATACCGAAGTAAGACATCTGTTTAGATTTTATCTATTATCTTGATAATATTTATCTATATAATAAAATAAATTGCACTAGAGTTTCACGTGGAACCAGTACTACAGAGGATAAAGAATATAAATCTCCATATTTAGTAAAACCAGTGGGATCAAACTCGGATTTAGTAAAGGGAGCGAAAAATGATCTGCTGTTGTATGTTGAAAAGAATATTATTTAACTATTTTTCATTATGTCATATTTTCATAAACATTAAATGAATTAAAATTATAGGCCGGATTACGCGCCGTGGTCAGGGCCAGACCCAAATTTGCTGACCAGACAACCATTTTCAAGATCACTCGCAATGGGACACGATACAAGTCTAGTTTCTACCCGTAATTGTCTTGCTAATGGTTCCCAATCTGAATTACGGAAAGGACCGTTAAGGGGACTGGCTCAAGGTTCCATTTATTCACAAAGAAATATAACTAATACTGAGAGTCGTGGTAAATGAAATATGTGCAATTGTTTCTTTCTTGATATTTTTGCGTTTGTTAAGTAATTAGAAATTAAATCCTAATTTTTAGTGACAATTGTACCAACGATCCTTTTTTGGAATGTTACAATTTAATTTTTAATATCTTTTATTGATTTATTCGCATATTATCAAAAATCTAATTTATCCTCATGCAATTTAAGAGATTTATATTTTATTGAGTTTATATATATATATATTTTTTTAGTTCAGAGAGTAGAATTATAGAACAACAAAAATACATTATATTGATTATTATTTGAGATTATATTATTTGGTTATTATTGAGTTTCAATAAATGAGTTTATTTCTCTTGGAAACTTAATTTATATTTTATCACATGAGTTGTTTATATATATATATATATATATATATATATATATATATATATATAAAGTTATCTAGACAGGAACAGACTTTATCAGTCGTAATCTATTTTAATGAGATTTAAATGTATAAAGTGTATTTCGATTTTGCTAAAAATTTTGAAATTCAGCTTATCTTACTGTTAAAGTAAACAATTTATATAAACACAAATACAATTGGCCCCATGCTATAGATTTATGTCAAGTGAAAGTAAATAAAACTTATAAATTTAAATAATGAGATAGTTTGTACAGTAAATGCAAGTAAAAGCATATATTAATCATAGCTCATAAACCGGCGACGACAATGAACTACCAAAATGGCTGTGTGCATCAAATCACTTCAACCATTTTTTTTATTCATGTTGTATAAGATATAGGATTACTTGACATTTTTTACATTTTACACACAATAACTAATTATATAATTATGTTTTCTGATTTACATAGATTATATCATTTCAATTTTTAGATCCATTGGGTACATTTCGGCATTCAAAAAATCATATAGAGAATGTCAAAACAAATAATTAAAAGTAATTTATACACATACATTTGAAATAGCTATCTAATTTACAATGTTACGTGAATATATAGTGATTAAAAAAAAATAGAAAGAAGACCAGCTAAAATAAAAGAAATAGAGGAAAACAGAGGAATGAAAAATTAAAGATTGTTTGCATGTCATTTTCAGAATTACTCATTTCTAATTTACAATTTGTTTAGTTGTCTTTTCACGAAAGCTTATTTTCTGTGCTTTTATAATAGAATTGATAATATTAATATTCTAATCTATGTTTTAATCTTTGTTTTAATATTATCAATATATAACACGTCCTTTGTAATGTTTCCGTCCAGCATGTTATTTTTTCATTGTAGACTTGCGAATTATTTTTCTTGCATAAAATATTGAATTTCTTGCATAAAAATATTGAAATATTCATGTATTTTCTGAATTATTGATAATTGAAATTAAATATTTTCCAAATTGAAAAAGCAAATGTTTTAAATAACTTTAATATTTCCTTGATTGAATTTAAATTTGTGATTTAATTGTAATATGCACATAAAATTAAGAATTGAAAAGTAGCGACAAAACTTTTCAAGATTGGCTAAAAAATTGTAAATTAAAAAAGTCCATGCTCAATGAAAATTATCCTATATATAACAATACAGATATAGCAAAATATCTGCTCAATTGGAAACAAATAATGTGTATAATATTCAAACTGATTATCAATATTGATGATATAATTAAAAATTCTTGTACTATGTATTATGATGTCTTATAACATAAAAGACACATTATTGCCATAAATTAATGTAAAGCCTTACACATAGTGGTACGATTGACATCAAAAGCTTAAAAAATTTTATATGATTTCTGTTGATTGCTAAGGGTTGTATGATTTGAAGAGACTATTAAGAATTTAAATATATTATTATTATAAATATATTATTATTTTTAAATACATAAAAAGTGTCAAGTAATTAAATATCTTATTATGTAAAGAAGGAAAATTGAAGATTTTTCTGCTGAATGATCTTTCTCGTCCAATAACTAGCTAACATACATGCCCGTCCTTTTTTCATACTTAAAAAGAATTACACTATATAAATAGCTAAAAAGAATTACATCTAGTTTAAATATACTAAATATTTCAAAATTATTTAGATAATCCTTTTAATTATAGATTATTTTATTCACTTGAAATCAATTTTTCTGCAATGAAAACGTTTAGCTAGCTATAATAACTTATTATAGCTATAATCAGCAATTAAAAATAGAAGAATGTAATATATATGTCAGAGATGACTACTTACAATAGGAAAAATAACTTTGTATTTCATTTTAGCTTGAAAAATAATTACTAAAGTTTTTTTAAATTAAAATTTTTAAAAATTCCGAGACTTGGCAATATTATGAAAATACGTCCTTGTTAATATAAATATTTTAAAGTTTCTTAATAAAATTTCTTTATAAAACTTTACTTTAGGAAAAACAAATCTTAAGTAATAAACAAACTGCTTGTGTTTTGTGTTCTGTATTCTGCCTTATAGCTTTTTGTACAAGATTAATATTTTATAAAAATATGCAAAAATATAAAATTAATTCAATTCAATTTTACATATAATTAGAAGCATACATTTGATTTTGTTTATATGAGCTCAAATTTTCTAAGACAAAAATCCGGATTTTTAAAAAGAATTCTCTACATTGAGTAAAGCAATTACCAAAATAAAAGATTATTTGGTGGTTTTACTATACTCCGACAGAGATAGAAAAAAAGAAGACGATTGTAAAAAGATACAGAAGTGCTGATAAAAAAATTTGTAATTTTTTGTAACAATTGTTATATGATATACGACTCACTAATAATTCACAATCGACCATATAAGCAGAAAAATTCGTTTCTATTGCAGAGGAATTTGCTTTCTCTCTTCTAGAAATTCTTGTTTAATATTTTAACATTTATTTTACGGTTTTTAGTAAAAATTATTAATACTTATTCTGTGTACGATATTGTAATTCAAGTAACAAATCAGGTTTCTTTGGGTGTGTCATATAATTTTCTTTTACTAATTTGAAATTTTTCAGGTCTTTCTTTTATTTAATATCTTAACAAAGATCATCATTTGTTGCAATCGATTAATTAACTATCTTTAAGTTGAAACTTTAAGTTTGCTGAAATTTACATTAAATGAAATACAAAATAAGACTCTTACTATCTGCGCTTGTTTAATCCTTTAAAAACTTATTTTCATTCGGAACTTTTCTCTACGTTCAATATTTTAGATATTAAAAATTGATTAAAATTTTTTATAAAACATTTCATCATATTTAAAAAAAATTATGTGGACAAAAATATGATAAAAATATATGAAGTACCTCAGTATTTTTGTTTTTCGTTTTTGTTTATAATATTAATAAATAATAATAAAAAATGTAAAAATATAATGTAATAGAGGAGAATGTACACATGCCCATACAAAAATAATTAAAGAAACTTGATAATTATAATTATTATTGTGATATTATAATGATAATTATGATTAACTTGCACATATGCATGCAGACATAAAGAAGGGAGAGGAAAAGCACTTAATGAAGAGAAACATTAATGAGTCATGTATCATGAGTTTTTTTTTTATAAAAACACTATTCAAATCTATTAATAGAGCATGTTAGAAATATTAAATTCTTTGAAAATAAGACCGTGATATATTTTTTAGTGAAAATAAGTCTATTAAGTCTTTCTAGAATCATGGTATATCCCTTAGAATTTTATTCTAATAATGTAAAATACATAGTATATATATTCTTGACATGTTTTATTGAGTTTAATATTGTATAAAACACGTCGTAATTCTTTTAAAACATATTTAAGTATTGCCGTGAAATTTAAACAACTGATTTTCTACATGTATACATACACAAAATTATATATTATACTTAATAGTGCATATTTTAAATTGATATATATTTATATATGAACATGGTATATAATAATTGGAACATACAGGGTATTTCGAAAGGTAAGATCAACCAAATAGGAGGTGAAAGAGGACACTGAGCAGAACAAATAATGTTAATGAACTTTTTTTATGTTGGCTATGGTTTGGGTATGGTAGGTGACCTTGATCCGATCTTGGCGACGCCATTCAGGGTCATATTAATACTACTATATAATGCGTCACTTAAAACCCTATGACTTTCGTATGAAACAGTTCTTTCGAAATTGTGTATTTTTCGAAATATTAAGAAGTTTCCACATTTTTTGTAGACCCTACAAAGCGCTGTATCTAAACCATAGCCAAAACAAAAAAGTTCATTAACATTATTTGTTCTGCTCAGTATCCTCTTTCATTGTTAATTGACCTTACCTTTCGAGACGCTCTGTATATTAATGTATATTCATGTATTCTTAAATAAATAAAATATAACTGAGTCTTTTTAAAAATTTTTTACAAATATAGATGAATTTATTAAAGATTTTTAAAAATTTTTGTTCATTGATAATTGATAGGGTTTGAAATTAACATTAATTTCTAATGATATTTTGAAGTATTATTACACATACGCTTCTTTCTTTCGTTAGAAACGTAAATAGTAAAATTATGTATTGAAATTGTTATATGCTAATTTAATGTAATAATAATATTATGTTAAATATTCGAAATATTAATACTCGTTTAAGTAAATGTAATGTCCTATCTATGCTGACTTTATAATTATGTATTCTGAAGGATTTATCAATATTATATTATTATTTATTTTTTGTTTAATATTTTTGCAGATTATTTTACAAAAATATAAGATTTATTATAAAAAAAAAATATTGTTACTAATGAAACCTTAAAACTTAAACATTAGACATAAAAGATTGAAATGTTTCCACATAATAATCTCAAAATATTTTAATATCGATAAATTCTAATAATGGACTTCCTTTCTGAGTATAATATTTATAGTAATTCATATTTAATTCATATTTAAAATGAATATTTTAGCAAACATTTAAAGCCAAATATACAGTATTAAAATATGTATGTACAGTATTAATATATTTTAATGATGTGCGTGTGCGCTCGCGCGTGTGTGTGTGTGTATGCGTGCGTGCCCACACACACACACACACACACACACACACACATATACAAAATATTTCGCAACTTACGACTATAATTTTAATGACATATTCCTGAACAAGAAATAAGACATAAATCTTAATACAAAAATGTCGAAGCTGTAATACTTTACAAATAGGAAGCATTTACAATAGATGAATCAATGAGTTCAACATTATGTATGTACATGTAATTATTTCAATCTCATATAGAGTTGAAAAGGGCATTATATTATGGAACTTTTTGATATGGATGTTGTTCGAAATTATTCTTTTTTCCTTAGAAAACGTAATAAAATTCTAGGAAGTAATTGTATAACTCCAATCGAAATTCATTTAAAAAAAGTCCCATAATATAATTTTAAATAAAAAATACCGAGAACTAAAAGGAACATCATGTACTGTGCAGGTAATGAACATGTGCACTGTACCATCTTTGAGCGAATTTTAGACTACCTAATTTGTTTAATGTAAATGCTTTTTATTTGAAAAGTATTACAGTTTTGACATTTTCGTATTAAGATCTTTGTGTCATTTCTTGCTCAGGAATATATCATTAAATTTATTGTCGCAAATTGTGGGACATATAATGTAGAATATATAAAAGAAAAATTCCATTAACTGGATATATATTTAGACATATGTTTTATAAACTTCATTATAAAACAGACAAAAAATAAAACCAGATAAGTAAAAGGAAAGAGAACCAGCATATCTCTAATGTAAAATCTTCATTATTAAATTAATGTGCAAAATAGATCACAACCAAAATAAGAGGTTTCCAATAATAAACTATATAATAATTAATATTTACATATGCTATAATCTCGAATGTTAATATACAGAAATATTTTCATAGTTTGATTCAAGAGTAATCCAGCTTTATAAATATTTAAAATACCATTAAAATGTTAATAACGGATGGGCTGTGGCTGAAATGTTAGTTGACAGCTATTTTTATAGCTTTTTGACTTTTAAAAATAAATTACAAGGAATAAAGTAATATATTTTGCTATATTTTGAGCATTGCTATTGGTACAGAAAACTAATGTATACAGAAAACTACAATTAGATAACATCGCACGTCCTTCAATATTAGCTGTTTAAATTAAAGCCATTTATAGGTACTTTTTAAAATATATTGGCGTGTGTATTATGCATATTATTCCATAAAAAAAACTTTAGTTAATAATGTTAAATTTGTGTATTTGAAATATGCATTATTTTATTCATAAGAAAAAATAGTGGTAACATTTTTAATTGCGTAATACTTAAATTGATAATTAGTTTTACATTTTACGAAAAGATTTCATTGTCAGTTGAATAATAGATTATAAACAATTATAAACAATTATACTTATTTCAGATAAGAAATTACAAAGTACAAGTATTACAAAAAATTTTATGCATAAGATGTTAAATGTTTTATTTTGTATTACTATATATGCATTTTAGAAAATTAATCTCCGAAAATGCGAAAGTGAATCAAATATAAACAGGAATTTTTTTTTAATTATTAAAGCATTATAAAAATAACTTATATGTTCGCATTTTTATAATGCTTCTATAATTAAAAAAAAATTCCTGTTTATATTTGATTCACTTACTATTTTCATTTATCAATAAATTATCATATTTCTCACATATTGGATATACAAATAATTTTGCCGGATAATTTAAATTTAAGTCTAAGATAACTTATATATATATTACATTTTGCACACACACACACACACACACACACACACACACACACACACACACACACACACACACACACACGCATACCCTCGCGGTTTTTAGTATCCGTAGAAATATCATTTTTTTAGTCGTATAAAATGCGTAGTGATATAGTATTTTCATAGTATATGTGTGCAATTTTTTTACTGGTTCTGTATCAAGCATATTCTGTATTTACCAAGTTTTTAAATCAGTAAAATACCAAATTTTTACCGTTGTACATTTTATAAGCTAAATGCTGCATTAATACAGTCTATTGCATGTAGTTTCTGTAATATAATGGTTCTAGAACCGTGTAAAACGCTTAATTATAAGTTTTTATATACATTTTAAGTTTTACTGTTCGCGTACTCGTCGTATATTCATTTTTAACCACAATAGACTAGCGTAAACATCGCATAATATGGATTTAAAAACTAAAAAATACCGTTTTTATACTGAATTTTTACAAAATATATTCTGGTCTATATATTGGTATATATATATATATATTGTGAAAGACTAGAGTAAAAAATAAAAAAAAGATCGTATTTATATTTGACTTTTACCGCGATTGCTAATGTAAATATCATATAATCCTGGTAAAAAATTTGCATAAATATACGATCATTATACGATGCAAATACTGTTGTAATACTGTAATTTATCATTCACTCGAATTATACGTCAAATATACGTAAACTAAAATCTGCGAAGGTATATATAAATTTTGTCGAGATTTTTCGTATACAGGGTGTTCGATAACTGTTAATCACTACTTTATGGGGTGATACAGGGTAAAATTTTGAACAAAAAGTTCCTTTTCCGTTTTTGGTTCGGATCATTATTAACCGAGTTATTAAGAGTTACAGTTAACTAATCAGATAGCGCGCGGCCAGAGTACGTAGGGATGCAGCACGCCATGGGCCACTCGCGCTTATCATGCCGATTTCCTTGATTAAAATTCTACTTTAATTTTAGATTAATACATAATTAAACAAATAAAATAATGAGTAAATAGTAAATAAGAATAAAAAACAATCAAATTGTATACATTTCTATACATTTATTCTTATTTGTTTATTTAGTCTCTTATTTATTTATTTATTCATAATTCAACGAGTGAATGATTTATTCATGTATTTATTATTCTTATTAGTTAGTTAATGAAAATTTAGTGGTTAATGAAAAATTAACCACTGATATAGAGCAGTCCATGCTCTATATCAATGGTTAACTGTAACTCTTAATAACTCGGTCAATAATGGTCCGAGCTAAAAAGGAACTTTCTGTTCAAAATGTAACCCAATATCACCCCCTGATGTAGTGATTGACAGTTATGGGACACTCTGTATTAATATACCCCCGTAATATACCCATTACCAGTATTATCTTATACACATATTTTTAATCAGAATATGTGTGCTAGGATATATTTTATTTTACTTATAATTTAATGTACTTTATTGTAACATTGCTACAAGAGAGACAGAGAGAGAGAGAGAGAGAGAGAGAGAATTTGCTGTGCTCTTAGTTGTAATAAAACAATTGTATCAAAATGTTACACTGTTAACTTGATCTGATAAGAAGTAATACTTGTGTAATACTCGGACAATTTATCTAAGTAGCAATATAAATGATATAAATAAAAAATGTATGTTAATTATTGCAAATGACATAAGAAATTATCTTATTGTCTTTAGACATATCTGTGCAATAAAATAAAACGTCTGTAATCGTATTATATATGTATATATATATATATATATATACACACACAATAATTTAATTAAATCATCTATATATTGAGAATTATTAATTTATAAATTGAAGTATACTAGCCTAATCAAACAACACAAATTTCCTTCATTTAAAGTATCATAAATAATAAAATTTTGTTTTCTTCTCTATTTGGAACTTTGAAATGCATGAAATGTCATAAACACAAAATATTTAATGTCAGTAGTTTTTTCACAATAAATTTTTATTTTTCTAATTTTTTTATAATTCCAGCATTATGCTAAATAAATTTATTTTATGTGTAAGTTTATTTTGTACTTTTTCTTTAAACATTTGTGTGTAACCTTATTCATCATATTCTCGATATATATATATATATATATGTATATTATGTTGAAAAAAATTGATGTTTAACATGGAAAAATAAAATATAATTTCATTATCTAAAAACAAACTGTTGTACTTTAAATATTGTTT